>LR991064.1:3035595-3568911 GCA_905163555.1 Notocelia uddmanniana
CAGAGCGGGAGATACTTCGTCTCGAACGCGGTTTCACACTGATTCGTCTATTGCGGTTTATCGTTTGCCGTTTATAAATAACAGCCTCGTACTCAATTCTGTTCACCTCTTTCACCTCCCGGTGGTATTTTATTTGCTCTTTCTGACTCGGTACTTTGGCACGCGTGGAAGCAAGCGCGCAAACCACACTGTTGTGTGATCGGTATAGGACGCTAAGGATAAAAATAGACCTCGTGTTCGGTTACAGAGAAAGTTTTAACGAGCGCGGTGAGCGGGGTTATAGCTATTAGGCCCGATCATCAAACAATAGGATACGGTTGGGAATCAGTGGGGTGTCCCCATTTCTTCCCACCCGGTCTCTAGTGGACTTGTTTACTCGTAGTACATTTGAAGGTAACTACGAGGTACAAATTGCAAATTGCAATTAATTTTTTGTGAAGGAAAAGAAAATGGTGATGGTGTTAGTATGGGGCTCTTCGTGAAAGTAGTGTATACGTTTTTAAAAGTCGGCAATGGGCATGTTGTGACACCCCTGGAGTTGCAAGCGCTTAATACGTTTATCGCTTACCACCAGGCAGGTCGTACGCCATTTGCCACCATTCCATATCCATCCATAATATCCATACTAATTCATACCAATATTATAAATACGAAGGTGTCTTTCTGTCCTTTTTTACCTCTTCATGCTTAAAACGCTTAACCGATTTTGATGAAATCTAGCTATACATATAATAAAGCTGAAGAGGGTCGAAAGTCTGTACATGGAAGATATTAGCAAGAAAATCAATTGAGGGGCCCACAGCGTCTTATAAATCCCTTTTTAGTCTCACCCACTTTTTTCAAGAATCCTATAGTTTACACGATTCTAAACAGAAGACTAAAACTCCCACGTCGAAACGGCTTGTAGTCTTTTTGTAAAAAAAATATCAGTTTGCTTATAATCGGGTCATGAAATTCATAAAATCTAAAAATGAATATATAGTAAATTACTTATGGAAATATCAATTATACCAATTCAATAGACATTAAATGATACACCTTTGATAACGTTTTTGTATATTTTCTGCCACTAGATAACGAGAAATTTCCTTTTATTTCTTTTTCTTTTTTTATTTTTTTACCCTGGAGTTCCGCCATAGTAGCTAACGAAACCAATACTAAACAATAGTTTACGGTCAGCTTTATCAACAGAAAAAAAATCAGCTGCTAATTCCATGGAGCTTAGAAGTTACAAGTGATATAATTTTTATCCGCATTGCTTGTGTCTAGGGTTGTCACTTCAAGCTTGTTAATCCGGATCAGAATTTCGAGCGAAGTTAGGCAATCAACTATTTAGGTTTTCACAACTTACCGCATTGTAATCAGAAAAGAACGTAAGCGAAATGGATGGTGGATGTGGTCCGCCCCACTTCAGGCACCACGAACGACGGAAATACGGCGAGAACTGCTTTTTCCGAAAAATGTCGTCAAAAATTTTGGGCGTCGATATATGGCCTCCTGACGATATTTATGACATTTTGACTGTATGGACATACAAGCAACTTGCCCATAGACCCCAACAAATTTAGTAATTTCTGCAAGAATCTGGCCACAAAATACACAACAAAGTATATGTGGCCTCCAATGACTGTCACCATTCACAAAATTTTCATACATGGTGCTAGAATCATAGAATTGTCGCCGGTGCCCATTGGAATGCTTTCTGAGTTTATTTAATCGTATGGCATTTATTTACGAACCGTGAGATCTTCGAGAAGACAAGTACGAATGCCAGTTTTTGTTGCACTTTTAGCACCACCCAGGGGTCACGTGTAGGGTAACGGGGGGTACTCCCTACGGACGTGGTGCAACTTCGACCCCCCTATGTCAAGTGAGTTGGCAACTTGACTGTTAGAAGTTTTCAAGCCGCCCGAAGGCCTCTAACTTGGTTTAACGACTGCTGAGGCTGCTTTCTGAGTAAGGAGCAGAAACACGTAAGAAATACTGGCGGTATGATAGGGAGCATCATTCGAGGAAAACAAGTCGCGAAGCAGCCATGTTCGACTTGTTTCACAGGGCACTAGTCTCTTCAGACTCCGTCATTGGCGATTATGGACTTAAAAATCGTAAACCAAAATAAAAAAATATCCGTTGCCAAAAGAAGCCATATCCCTATTAAATCCTTGTACTAGCGGGCCAGCGATTACACTTAATGTTGATGAGGGAGAAAATTTTCAATTATGTAACGAGGAGTAGGAAAAGAAAATAAAGAAGTTCTATTTTTAATAACATATCATATACTCTGGCTAATAAATAAACTTAAAATTTGTTAAATCTTTTAAAATAGCAATAAACATTATACAAAATGAACATTATAGTTATTGAAAGTTACGAAAATACATTACTATGCAGCTAAATTAAAATTACTTTCGAAATTTTGCAATTCGTATAAAAAATATTCGTATTCGTGTAAAAAAACATTATATCCTATTATCATGACCCTAGGTGGCATAAATATAGTTAATTAGTTTATACGACGACCTGTTTAGCTTAGTTGGTAGTGACGCTGCCTCCGAATCTAGAGGTCCCGGGTTCGAATCCCGGCCAGGGCATTTATTTGTGCATTTTTCACGGGTATTTGTTCTTGGGCCTTCGATGTTTTCTATGTATATAAGTATGTATTTATCTATATAAGTATTTATATCGTCGTCTAGTACCCATAATACAAGATTTGCTTAGTTTGCGACTAGGTAGATTTGTGTAAGGTTGTCCACTAATATTTATTATATTTATATACGATAATACTTGACTGATTTCAAGTATAAAAACCCGGATCATAACCATTCATGGGATCCGGATATGCAAGGTGACAACCCTGAACACAAGTCAAAAATGTTGATAACTTCTAAGTTCCGCGGAATTAGCAGCTGATTTTTTTCTGTTGATAAAGCTGAACGTAAACTATTGTTTAGTATTGGTTTCGTTTGCTACTACGGCGGAACTCCAGAGTAAAAAAATAAAAACCGAAAAAAAGAAAAATGGATATTTCTTGTTATCTATTTGCAGAAAATTATTCTAAAACGTTTTAAAAGATGAAACATTAAATGCCTACTCAATTGGTAAAATCAATATTACATTAAGTAATTTAGTTCATTAGCATTTTTAGCTTTTGTGAATTTCATCACCCGGATATAAGCAAACTATGATATTTTTTTACAAATAAACTACAAGCCGTATCGACGTGGGAGTTTTAGTCTGCTGTTTAGAATCGTGTAAACTATAGGATTCTGAAAAAAAGTGAGTGAAACAAAAAAGCGATTTATAACACACTGTGGGGCTTAAGAATCGATACCAGAACACATTTCAACGGTTTTTAGAATTTGTGTCTGCTTGTCTGTCTGTTTATCTGTCCAGGCATCACGTTAAACGGTCGGAACGGTACAGCACAGAGCGTCTTTTTGTGCAAACATTAATCAGATTTATTTATTTATCAAGTGTTAACAAACAAATATTTACATTAAATACATTCTATAAAACTTAAGGTAGCCCGGGGCATTGTCCCCAGCACGCCGGCCGCATTTCCCTGCTGAATTGCCATGCTCAGCTTTTGGGCGAAGTAGGAACCTGCCCTAAGGTCGCCAGACACACTGACTACACTTCTGACACACTGACTGTACCTACTTTAGACAGATCTTTAAATGAGAATTCGAATGAGTAACAATAATGTAGCTTTCATATTGATTTTTATTGTGACAAAGTACAAAGTGGTGTAGAAATCGAATTGGTTGACCGTACCTATACATAAGCATAGATTAGGGCTAAGACTCTTCGATTTTGGATGATGGAGTTTTCCATTTTAGCGGATCCTTCAAAGTTTGTTATACGGTTTTTACAGCTGGAAGTTTCTTTGCATGAAGACATCAGAAATAAGACACCAGAAGCAGATTAAAAAAATATCCCTCCGAATCGCTTAAGGCGCAGGGTAGGGCAAGCTATTCTCCATACAAAGGTTGTGCAAGTTTTTTGCGTTAGTTTTGGCACTACAGCATTTAATTTTATTTTTTGTCGGTACTTGATGTTGAAATTTTGCATTATTTAAAAAAAATAAAAATAAAAATATACAAAAAGTAATTTAAATCAAAAAAGAAAAACATCAAGACATAGCTAACAAAAAAATAAGCATATGGACCAAAAATAGTAGCTGGAGTGCAAACACAAACGAAGAAAATCTTAGACGTAGCATCGATGGCCATTGGGGTGGGAAGATTATCGAGTGGCGACCACGTATCGGATGGCGCAGCGTGGGTAGACCCCTCACAAGGTAGACTGATGACCTGGTAAAAGTCGCGGGAGCCCGCGACGGGATACGGGTAGCGCACAACATTGTGGTACTCTTCGGCGTAGGCATATGTTGGGGAGTGGACGTTTTTCGACTGATATGATGATGAACACAAATGCTTCGGCTTTTTCTAAAACGCGGCCGAAGCGGTTCATGTGAGTGATTAAAAGTAAAAGTAGTTTATTCTTCAAATTTGGCATATTACATGCATCTATGAACGTCAACAAACGACCACCGGTTCGGAAAAATAAACCTCTGCCACGAGAAGAACCGGCGTAATAAACTCGGCGAGGTGTCATTTTTTCAAAACAATATAATTGTATAAATAACTATAAAATTACAGTCTCAGTTACTACAAAATAACAATGCTACAGTAGAAAACTTATTTTCGCGATAGATTAGCCGTGCAGGACACTATCACTGCCAAACATCCCTATCCATGATGTAATCGTTTATCTTATAATATGCTTTTGAAATAAGTGTTTGTTTTACTACAGATTTGAATTTAGAATTGCTAAGTTCAGTAGTGTGTTTTGGAATTTTATTGTAGAATTTGATTTATAGTATTTATAAGCGTAAAAAGTAATAGAAGCCAGTACAAAATAAACGTTAACTCGTAAACAGTCTACCGGAACTGAACATGTCTGCGGCTAAAGTCGTGTATTGAAATTTATTACCTTATTATAATATACTTGAAGGCAATTCGTTCTACGTGGCTGTGAGGCTTTTATTCGTTTCATTCAATTTGGTCGTGTGGGTAAAGCCGATAAATGGAATATTATTGGTTCACCAGATGCGCTTTTGGATGATGTACGCACGCTTATTTATGTGAAATGTGAGCTATTTCAGATATAAGGTAACCGCGCGCCCTTGTGTTCGAAACTAGAACAATAAATTATACTTTCGTGCGTCGGCGTAATTGATAGGTATGTATATTCATGCCATGTTACAGATTTTTAGTACTAATGGTCTCTGAGTTTAGCCGCGGATGGACGGACAAACAGATAGACATGGCGAAACTTATAGTTGACTACGGAACCTCAAAACCCGGCCAAGTGCGAGTCGGACTCGCGCACGAAGGGTTCCGTACCAGAAATAACCTCCTTGCTGTTACGGTTCATGAGATACAGCAAAAAACGCCAACAACAACTCTGTTGCATGGGAGCCCCCCTTATTTTTTTATTATTTTTTTTATTATTTGTTATTGTAGCCACAATAAAAATACGTAATCTGTGCAAATTTCAACTGTCTAGCTATTACAGTTCTTGAGATCTAGCTCGGCGAGTGGTAGCCATGAAAAAGGGCTAAAATATCACGTTTTTGTATGGGAGCCACCCTTAATTATTATTATTATTTTGTTTTTAGTATATTTTATTATAGCGGCAACAGAAATACACAATCTGTGAAAATTTCAACTGTCTAGCTATTACGGTTCTTGGGATACAGCCTGGTGACAGACGGACGGACGGACAACGAAGTTTTAGTAATAGGGTCCCGTTTTTACCCTTTGGATACGGAACCCTAAAAAAGAAGAAATAGAAGCATTTTTATGGCAAGCGAATCGAAATGTAAAGTAATACGTAAAGCAATTTTGCACCGCGGGATATGAATATCACTTGGTAGGCTCTTTCGAGATAAAGCAATCAGTCATTCATAGCGCCACCGTCCCTTACAAACGACTTCACCTCGAGGGTCAGACGAAAGCTTTTTTGTTAGAAAAATATGACTTACAGATTTTCTTTAGAAATATATTTTACAAATGTCTAGGCTTTATTTCAACGGTCGAATAGTTTTTCTGGGTCTCTTCACGGCATTATTTGATAGGTAGGTACGGTGGAACTCTCAAGGGGCTTGTTCAAAATGTTTAACCGTGTTCTAAAAAGGAGGAGGTTTTCAATTCGTCGGATTTTTTAAATGTATGTTCACAGATTACTCGGATACTTAGACGAGTTTAAATGGGTTATGATTTAAAGTTGGTCTTATAGTCACCAAGTCAGTATCTGATGATGTGATTCTGGAGATATCGAGGAAACTCCTAATTTTTCGTAGGCATAGAGAGGGACTTACCTATAGAGATTTTAGTAATTTTAGTATTTATTAAAGTGTGCCACTCATTTGTTCTCGGAAAGTACCATGTCGTGAAGTGAAGATAATGAAGATTGATGACTAGAAATGGCCACCTGAACCCCTCTTCTTCTTCTTCTTCTTCGTCGTTACACTCTTGGCAGAGTGGTCGTGGCAGTCATGCTGTGGGTGGCGAGCTTTACCACCCGGCGCCATTCCTCTCTGACTTCTGCACGCCTGGCACTTTCGTGCAACAGGCGTTTTAATGCCGCTTTAATTTGGTCCGTCCACCTCATGGGGGACTGCCACGTGGTCTCGTGGCCTCAACTCTGCCCTGTACCACAAGCCGTTCAATCGACAAATCTCCACGTCGTGACACATGGCCGAAAAATGACAGAATTCTTGACTGCACCGTAGAGGAGAGACGCGGCTTTACATGGAGCTCTCGAAGAATGGATGCGTTGGTGCGAAACGCTGTCCACGGTATTCTGAGCATCTTCCGCCGACACCACATTTCAAGAGCATCTACTCTGCGCTTCTCGGTCTCTCTTAGCGTCCAGGTCTCTGCGGCATAGAGAACTCCTCAGTAAATAGTTTTTCATGGATCATCATTATCATATCAGCCGAAGGACGTCCACTGCTCGACATAGGCCTCCCCCAAAGAGTGCCACAATGACCGATCCTGCGCCACCCGCCCCGCATCCAGCGGACTCCTGTGACCTTTACCAGGTCATCAGTCCACCTTGCCTATCAGCCCACCCAAGCTGTGCCTTCCGGTACGTGGTCGCCATTTGAGAACCTTTCTGCCCTAACGGCCATCGGGTCTACGTGCAATGTGCCCCGCCCACTTCCACTTAACTTTAGCGATTTGGAGGGCTATGTCGGTTACTTTGGTTCTACTGCGGAGTAGTTTCATGGATAGTGATAGGATATTTCGACTAGGATAATTAACTAACGCTTTTTTTATTCATAAATCATAATAGTCTCATGTTACCGGGAATGAACCGTAGTGCCCAGCTACTTATGACTACGACTGCAAGTATTTATGAAATTTTCCTCAGTTGTTTTAATGCCATCGTAAATTAAACTCGAGTAGTTAAACAACTAATCCTGCAACTCGCCCGCCAAAACAGAAATCAAGTTGCTCCAACGAGTTTGGTACAATTTATGCTTAATCAAACTTAAACTAAGTTTGCAACAGCTATGTATGTGACATGAAACGGCACGGTGTTGCATGTTATCGGTTCATGCTATTTAGCGGCGAGTAGTGTAAAATATAATATATTATAAAGTTAGGCGGGACAATTACGCCACCGGGAGAAGAGCGTTTAAGGATCGTCCGTCGCCACAATTTTGTCTTGCCCGCACGCTAGTGTTATCAAGGTATGCTGTCTTCGTCGCCCGTGCGCAACAAACATGCGAAAATAAGCATAAAACGGGGTTGGCGTCAAAACGGATGATTACATAAAAAAGTAAGATAGAAGAAGCAATCGAATTATGCCCTTAAGCGAGGGGATCGAGCTTGCCACGCGAATACGTGGGAACTAACCACTTGACTCTAGGAAAATGTTACTTATAACTCACAGGTAAGGGTGGTTCCTGTTTCATCCAGCGAAGACTTGTATCTCGACGAGGGGCGCTCTGGAGACTTCCCGCTTGAGGATAAAGTGTTAGGACGCCCAGCACGCACCACACTCACATTTAGTTCTGTCAGAATTCTCACACGGCCCGCGAAGGGACAATACACGCACTTTTTATACACAGCAAAACTACCAAAACGAGACTCTTATTCTCGATCCAATCTATACGCATCCGGCTGACACTCCCAATAAGGTCTAGTTTCCCTTGGGTTGGAAGGTCAGAAAGATGGCAGTTGCCACTGTAAAAACTAGTGGCTCTGGACTCTTTCATCTCTCTCATTTTCCAACACGATAAAAATCCTATATAATTGTTGAAACTGCTAACAAAATTTCATCAGAATCAGTTTAGAATAGCGACCCATAGAAGAGAAAAAATAGTTATTTACGATACAAGGGTTGTAAAACAAAGAAAGGCCGATATCGCAGATGTTTGAGGCCCGAGCCGCAGGCAAGGGTCATAAATTTGCGAGAGGGCTTTCTCGTTTCTCTTTCTTTACGTCACGTGTTTTGTACACAATTTTACGTCACCACTTGGCCAAAAAGTGGGTTTTACCGGACGAGCAGCGAGCGGAAAAACGCGCTTTTTGGCAAGGTGTGGTGTAAAAGATGTTTTTGAAAATGTTCTAAAATTTTATTTAATGGGTGTTATTTGTTACTTAATCCTCATAATATGAATATAGCCGTAAGCCGTAAATACTATCAGGAGAAATATTTCTACACAATGTATTACAGGAATCCATTCCGTTCGCACGCGAAGGCAGTTGAAAAACGGAACAAACTAAATTAGCTCAGTTCCTTGCTAACAGTAATTTACGACATATTTGGTCAAAAATGGGCCTTATACTCAAGAGAGGAAGTAATAAATTGCACTACTTATCTTGCATACCACACTGCGCGCAGTAAGGAACGAGTAACGGCTTACAGAAGACCATTGTACAATGCCACTATGTAACTTAAAAAATATGTTTTTTATACCACGTTTGTGGCAAACAGGCGCACGGCCCACCCACTAGTAAGCGACTACTACCGCCTTTGGACGCTTGCATCTCCAGGGGTGTCAAATGCTCTCTGCCAACCCTTAAAACAATACTGTATTCCACCGGGTAGATATGAACTGTGTTCCTTTTTACAAGCTTTTAATTAATTATCTTGGAATGAGGCCATCCGCAGCAGCACCAAAGTGACCGATATAGCCCTCCGAATCGCTAAACTTAAGTGGCAGTGGGCGGGGCACATAGCACGTAGAACCGATGGCCGTTGGGGCGGAAAGGTTCTCGAGTGGCGACCACGTACCGGAAGGCGTAGCGTGGGCAGGCCCCCCATCACACGGTGGACTGATGACCTGGTGAAGGTCGCGGGTGTCCGCTGGAAGCGGGTGGCGCAGGACCGGTCATTGTGGAAGTCTTTGGGGGAGGCCTATGTCCAGTGCAGTGGACGTCTTGCAGCTGACATGATGATGATGAATTATCTTGCATTATTTGTAGGTATGTATGTAAATGCATTCGGGTCCAATCTTGCGGTGGAATTTTAAAGCAGTTATCCTCAAAGGTTTTGCTGAAATTTGGCATGCCTACCAACGAAGTTTGGTGAGAATGCAATATTATGGTACATAATTAATAATTTATTTAAAAAAAACGTAGGGACATTTGTGTTTTAAATATATGTTGAGAATCACTATGTACAGTCCAGTCACAAACCCAATGACGAAGGACAATTTAAATAATGTTGTAATTAATAGTTGACAATAAGTAGTTTAGGTATAGGTTTTTGACATTCCTAATAATTTGCTTGTATTGTGACCTAGTTAATAATTAGAGTTAAGTAAGTAGATTGTATAAAATTTAAATTACATGTGCATGATACTATAGGTAAAAAACTTAAGAAAAGGACTTGGGGGTCTACTCCGAAATACGAAATACGAACTTCGTATGGTGCCGTCCCTTTCACACTTCTGTCATAGACCATATGAGCGAAAGGGACGGCACCATACGAAGTTCGGATTTCGAATTACGGAGTAGACCCCCTATTGTATGTAGTTGTGACATGTTCGAATAGACATTACATATTTAAAATGAGTAACACAAACAAAACAAATGTCTGTTCAAACATGTCACAACTACATATAACAGGTCCTTTTATTAAGTTTTTTATCTATACCTACATAATTATGCATACATTTTTGCAATACCCTGACAGGGTTGCACTGTTACTGTTTTGTATACGATTGTAATAGTGCTTAGCAATAATAAATAAATAAATTTAAATAATAATAGGTTATGAACTTATAGATATGATATGTATCACCGAGCTGATCGGTCGAGACCGAAGATGGCCATAGCAACTACTATACTAGACAAGAAATTTGGACTCATTGGAACTCTCTCAGTGAGTAGCAGCCCGGCTAGTATGATAGCTTATACCGTCACGTTATATGGCCAAAATGTACTGAAACGTCACATATAACCTGACGGTAGAAGCTATCATACTAGCCGGGCAGATGACTGAAAAAACTACATAAAAGCTCGTATTAAAACGTTTATTGGACAGAACCGCATCGCAATAACAACACGCTGAATTTAAGCCCAGAACATCATTCACAGATCTATTACTATTTAAGAGTGCGCAGTACGTTCGGTTCTCCATACAAACGTATTTACGCTCTCATTTCAAAACGCCGTGCTAGAATAACATGAAACTTTGTATACACAATGGGATCCGGCATATCTAGGTCGGAAATTAGTTTCTGTTGCTTGAAATTATAATAGAGAAAAAATACAACGATTATTAAGGTTTTCATACAAGCCGTAAAAAACTGAAAAAGCCGCTGTATTTATTTTTTTACATTTTCTAGCAACAGAAACTAATTTTCGACCTAGACATGCCGGATCTCATTGTGTATACAAAGTTTCATGTTATTCTAGCATGGCGTTTTAAAATGAGAGCATAAATACGTTTGTATGGAGAACCGAGTGTACTGCCACGTACTGCGCCCTCTTAACCGCACTAACTCTTCGGAACATCAAAGCAAATTTCCGAACTTATCTTATATGCCATATCTTAAGACAAAGAGGATAGGACTTAAGACCTTCTGAAACGGCAGACCATGACCTTAACCCGGCAATCACCTCACACCGTTTATGATATATCAATTTGATCGTATTGTTTGAAGAGTGTCACTCATCATCAAGACAGCGGTTTGTTAATGTCCGCAATCTTAGTGGGGGAGTATTCTTGTTTTTAACCGACTTCAAAAAAAGGAGGAATTTCTCAATTCGTTTTTTTATGTATGTTCACCGATTACGCAGAGACAGTGGACCGATATCAAAAATTCTTTTTTTGTTTGAAAGGGTGTGTTTTCTAGTTGATCCCATTGTCACAAAGTCTGGATCTGATGACGGGATCTTGGAAAAATCGACGGAACTCCTCAAATTAGAACCTAAAAGGATGGGGTAAGGCAAAAAATAACGAACTCCTCAAATTAAATAACAAGAAGGATGGGGTCTGGCAAAGTTAGGAGTCGGTGTTTTTTTTGTTTTAAATCACTTCGATGGCACACAAGCGTACGGTCAGTCGGTCAGCCTGATGGTAAGCGGTCACCGTAGTCTTTAAATAGACGCTTGCAACACCATGTGTGTCGCATGCAACTTCCGACCGTTGAAAACATTATAAGAACCCCACACATAACATAATGTACTGTAGTGCCTCGAGAAAACGTCGGAAGGGGCCTAAACCTACAACTCACTTACAATACGAATATTAGTATGGATTAACTTCAAATCATCAAATACTCACGTCAACATCTCTTGGATAAAAGATACGGGCGTTTAAGCAGCATATTGACACATTAATTTAACATCGTAAGGTACCACAGGGTATTTCCCGCAGACCATGCATGGAATTTGGTAAGAAGCAATTATTAGAGGTACATTATAATTAAAGGAATACGTCTGAAAACTTTGGATTTGAACTCTGAGCGTAACCGGCGTATAGAGACACCCAGACGCCGGTAACACTTCATAACAGGAGCTCACGTTACACTAGACATTCTCAAAATTGTTTAACTTAGCCATACATCGAGCTAACAGCAAATTTTATAATTATTACATAGGTAAATTTTTCAATAAAAGTAAAAGTAAAAAAGTAAAAGTAGTTCATTCTTCAATAGGCATATTACATGCACCTATGAACGTCAATAAATTACCACCGGTTCGGAAAAATAAACCTCTACCACGAGGAGAACCGGCATAAGAAACTCGGTATAATTAGTCTGTTGTTTCTGATTTTTAACCGACTTCAAAATTTCGAAAGAGGAGGTTATCAATTCGGTTGTATGTTTTTTTTTTTTTTTTTTTAATGTTTGTTACTCCATAACTCCGTCATTTCTTTACCGATTTGAAAAATATTTTTTTGATTGTATGTATACTAGGTGGCCCATTCAAATCGGTCAGTATGGGAAAGTCTGAAACTATAAGACATACGAAGATTTGTTCTTAGGAACCATTTCACCGATTTTGATAAAAAGAAAAACTGCATTCATACATTTGAAAAAAACACTGTACCCAGCTAGGGAATCGAACCCGGTGGTTTTGAAAAAATAAACTTACACTATTTCTATTCAGATATCGTTTGTGTAGGTCTTAAGCAGTAAATGTCTCTAAGAAACATAATGTCTAAAATGAATAAAATGCATTTTTTTCACATACTTTAATTTATCATAGTAGGTGTTCAAAGTGACCACCGTTACAATATTCAACAAGTTCAGGCATGTAAAATTGTCTCTATGGTTGTTTGTACCTCTCTACTTGTAAAATCGGTGACATGGTTCCTAAGAACAAATCTTCGTATGTCTTATAGTTTTAGACTTTCCCATACTGACCGATTTGAATGGGCCACCCTGTATATATCCAAGTTGGTCCCGTTTTTGTCAAAAGGCAGTTCTGATGATGGAATCCATGAAGAATTGAGGGAACTCCTCAAATCTTTAAGGCAAACATATAGTGATTTTTATGTTTTTATCAACAAATCAAGCATTTGCATCCAAAAATGTGACATTGGATGAAGTGGAACTGCTGATGATGATCAGAACAGAACTCTTCAACGACGAAAAGTTCACGTTTGGCGATTTGTCCTTCTAGCGGTGTTTGTTAAGCAAGTTCTATTTTCACGATTGATTTTTGTCATGCTCGAGTTCTGATGATGGGATCCATTAGGAATCGAGGAAACTCCTCAAATATGAAAGGCACACAAATAGTGATTTTAGTATTTTCATGAACTAATCAAGCATTTTCATTCATAAAAGTGACATTTGATGAAGTGGAACTGCTGATGATGATCAGAACGGAACTCTTTAACGAAGCGTGGTTCACGTTTGGCGATTTGTTCTCTTCGTTTTGTTTGTCAAGCAAGCAAGGTTTTTCCATGATTTCATGAGGAATTGAGGGTACTTAGTCTTCTACCATTATAAACATACTTATAGCCATTTTTGTATTTTATTGTATGGAATCTAAGAGTGCACCATCTAAGATTAATAATCTTTCACCGGACTCCCCCATTAAAGTCGGTTTTTTTTTCTTAAAAATTATGTTTTGTCTGAGTTTGTGCTCCAGTAACTATGTAGTTTGTTTCGATTTTATATAAATTCGAATTTGCACAAATCAATAATAATTATCATCGTGTGGCATTTAATTTTCGAACCGTGAGATCTTCGAGAAGACAGAACGTTTGCCAGTTTTGTTGCACTTCTAACACCACCCAGGGGTCACGTGTAGGGTAACGGTGGATACTGCCTACGGACGTGGTGCAACTTCGACCCGCCTTGTCAAGTGAGTGGGCACTAGTTGATACATTATCTTTAATTTTATTTTCAAATCATGCGAGCACGGTGCGGAACCCTCTACTATAAGTACCCATTAGTCCATTTCCTTCGTGACTACTAGCTCAGCAGTTAAGAATATCGCCCCTTTGCCCAAGGAGGATTTATCGTGCATAGTGCAACCGAACGTTCGGAGGACCATTCACGTCTGTTACTAAGTAAGTCCTTATGATTTGTTTTATAAATAGCCAGTGATTTCATACTTATATAAGGTGGGCACTGTAACTGGAGCAAATTCCTATTCCTTATCTACATAAATGACTTGCCATACCTCGTAAAGACCCACCATGATATAGTATTGTTTGCAGATGATACCTCTCTTATATTCAAAGTCAAACGACAGCAACAAGCTAGCAATGATATAAACAATGCCATTTCTAAAGTAGTTAATTGGTTCAATGTCAACAATTTATTGTTAAATGAGAAAAAGACCAAATGTATTAAGTTTGTTACGACTAACGTTAAGCACAATCAAACAAGTGTCATTGTGAAAGATGAGGAATTGGAACTAGTGGATAGTACAGTTTTTCTTGGTTTAACATTAGATTCCAAACTCCAATGGGGTCCCTATATTGCTAATCTCCCGAATAGACTGAGTTCTGCAGCTTTTGCAGTGAGCAAGATCCGCCAACTGACAGACGTGAAGACAGCTCGATTAGTATATTTTAGTTACTTCCACAGTATTATGTCGTATGGTATTTTACTATGGGGCAGTGCTTCAGAGATTAATACCATTTTTGTTCTGCAGAAGAGGGCTATTCGAGCAATATATAAAATGAACCATAGAGACTCACTTAGAGATAAGTTCAAGAACATTAATGTAATGACATTGCATTGTCAATACATCTATGATAATATTGTGTATGCACATAAAAACATTGTAAATTTCAGGAAGAACTGTGACATACATAATAATAATACTCGAAATAAACACAAGCTCGCGGTGCCCACCACTCGCCTCCAAAAACTTTGAAAATCATTCATGGGTAATGGTGTGAAGTTTTATAATAAGCTTCCAAGAAACCTAACTGAATTATCTATAAATAAATTCAAAAATTATGTAAAGCTTAAACTTATATCGAAAGCATATTATAGCACACATGACTACATGAATGATAAAACACCGTGGGATTAATTAATTGTGACTGAAATATTAATGAATTAATCATTATGGCATTAGATATTAATATTATCTTATTATTTTCTTTTAACATATTGATTTTATTCTAGAAACTGTCTAGATTTCTATTTTTTATACATTTTTTTTATTATTTTTATTTTTATTATTATTATTTATGTTTTGACGATCCTATTGTGAATTTTACTATATAATTATTTCTTATTTTGACATGTCTACAACAATACAATATTTATTGTAAAGAATAATAATAGCATCAATAAATTGCTCTAAATAATTAATTAATATATAAGTATATGTTAATACATGTTATAACTGATGATTCGAAAGTGCTTGTTGCTAGGCCTATTTGAATAAAGAATATTTTGAATTGAAATATTTAAAAGGACTCTTCCTTAGAGCATCAGCAGTAACACCTGGTGTACAATTATTGTTCAAAAATTTTCGTTTCGGAGAAATTTTGATCTAAAGTTATGACCGCCGAGTAATGGATCTTGACCCCACGAGATTATAGCACATCAGTCAATGCAGTGTTAATTTTTTGCTCCCGTTACAGGGCCCACCCTGTACATAGATGTTTATTCGCAGTGCTTCTTAATTGAATGGTCATTACCAGTTAAAAATGGTTATCTCCTTAGCCTATTTCGTGCGAATTGAACCTGTAATTTGAATTCCTTTTCGTACCTAGATAGTACAGTCGCGTTGCAGTGCAGCCTAATGTCATAGATTATACGTGTATTTTTTTCATTTATGAGAAAAAAATCTGTAATAACTTTGAATTTAGGATAAACAAAATAAAAACTAAACTATCTAATATTAAAAACTAAATTTAAAATAATTATAAATAAAAGATTTGCCAAAATCGCCTTCTGAGGGCAGCGTGCCTAGAAGGCTGGCAGCATTGCCACGTTGAATAGCAAATTGAATTTTATGTTGACAATTACAAAACCTAAACGTGTACCTAAACTCGATTTTTATTATACATTTTTTTTGTTTGTATATCATTCCAAATTGACAAATTTCATGCTGAAAACAGTTTTTTAATAATAGCAAAATAAAAGCAAATAAGAGCTCTGTTACTATCTAATACGTATTTAAAAAACATCGTATCATTTAATTCCTCTGTTAGAATTGCTATGTTTTAATTTTGTCATTATTTGAGTTCCAAACATTTTGTAAAGTCTCTAAAATGTATGATAATATCAATTTCTACGGTAAGAAACAATTGTAGCTATGATATGAAATACTTATTACACAATTAGTTTTATTCATATGTAGACACTTTAATATATTGCTTAGATTAAGTTGTACGAACATTTTCCTTTAAGTAGCGGGGTAATTACGTAACGTTTTCGAGCGTGCATAAGATAAATCTAAATGTAATTTTTCATAGTAAAAATTGACAGTAAAATACTCCTACCGTACGTTCAAAGAGTCACATTATTACCCTTCAGTTTTACACAATAGTAGATTGTATGACAAGGGCCTAAAATGAGGCACAGAAGCGCGTGACGGTAAATAATATATATAAAATTTCGAGGGGTAATGTTTTAGACCAGGGGTTCCCAAAGTGGTCCAGGTGGACCCCCAGGGGTCCACGAACGATGTGACAGGGGTCTACGCTGGAGTGGCAAAAAAATAGGGGTTCACAGTTTGTACGTGGGGGTCCACGAAAATTTATCTGGTTTCGATGGTAAATAACGAAACAGATAATGATTTTTGTATTATTTTTATAGCCTGGACGACTGATAAATATATAATAAAAATATTGCGTTCCTCCGTGATAAATATTTCGGTGAATCAAACTACCTATACTATAATACTATATTATTAAAATTACAACTTTCGGCTCCAAAACTTGTCGACTACAAGTCTGCAACATATCGCGAACGAGCTGTTGGACAAACAAACAAGTCTAGGCTTGCGAAGCACCGTCGCGTCGCTATCGCCGGCGCCGACCAAAACGCTTGTTCGGACGTGCAAAGGGACGAAATACCTATGACTTACGGTAATGTGCTGTGCTTGTATGCACTTGTTTGATTCTTCACCAATACTCGTAAATACGAATGCTAAGAACAAACGTTACTCATTTGTTTCCGGATTTCGACTACAAAAGTAAAGTGAATTGCTGTTCCTGGTTGCCAGAATCGTGTCGGAAAAGTAAGTACATTATTTGTTTATTTGCTATACAACTTATAGGTATCTCTTTTTGTAGTTAATATATTTGTCTTCTTTGTGTATGATAGACATGTATGAAATATGAAATAATGAACATTACGATTATTACCTACCTACTTCCATAAAACAACAGACAGCCGAAAAAAGTTTATTAGTATTCTTTTTTTGATTCATAGCGAAAAATTATAAATTCTGTTCTATAAAATAGCCATATCCTGTTAAGTAAGACTAAGAAGAAGTTAAGTAAGAATGTTAAGATCACAAAAACTTTTTTATACTTACAGGTAGCTAATTTGAAACATGGCGGAGCCAAAGAAGAAAATTAAGTGTCGACAGTACAGTGTGGAATATTTAAAATTTGGCTTTCTTCCATCAAACGCGGACAAGCGATTGCCCATGTGCCTTTTATGCAATAAAGTTTTGAGCAATGACTCTATGAAACCATCGAAGCTCGAAGATCATCTAAAAAGGTGCCACCCTGATAAAACAGGTAAAGATTTGAAATATTTTCAATCATTGAAAGAAAAATATGAAAAGAGACCCACCCTGCAAGGTATGTTCGCTTCAACATCTGAAAGTAACGATGATGGCTTGCGGGCATCTTACAACATCTCATTACTCATAGCGAAATCTGGAAAACCCCACACCATTGGTGAACAGTTAATTTTACCCGCTGTTGAAGAAGTTTTAAAAACTGTTCTGCACAAACCTCCATTTGACATACTCAAAAAAATTCCTTTGAGTAACAACACTGTACAAAGACGTATTGACGAAATGAGCTCTGATATTGAAAGTTTCTTGTGTAATTATCTGCAAACAACTCATTTTTCTATTCAACTGGACGAGTCAACTTTACCTGATAATGAGGCATTATTATTAGCATTTGTGCGATTTGTTATGGACGAAGAAATTCATGAAGAGCTATTATTCGCCAAAACTTTGAAGACTGACACTAAAGGTGAATCGATATTTAACATCCTGAGCGATTTTTTAAAAGAAAAATCAATTCCGTTCACAAACGTTACATCGGCGGCAACAGATGGAGCTCCTGCAATGGTCGGGAAATATCGTGGGTTCATAAGCCATCTAAAAAAAAAGATACCAGATTTAACTGCAATTCACTCTGTCATCCACCGACAACACTTAGTAGTAAAAAATTTGAGTGCTAGACTGCACCAATCGCTCCAATTTGTGATTAACGCGGTTAATAAAATAAAAAGCAATGCTTTGAATACCTTACTGTCTTCGAGATATCTGGCATCAAACTTTGACAATTTTAGGCCAAAAAATTGTTTTTTGGACATAACGTTTGTGAAAATTATTTAAAATTACAAAATCTCTAACTTAGTTAGACAACACAATAAAGAACCGCTATTTGTAGATTTTTCATATAAAAATGCATAAACAACATACTAATATCAAAAAATAATATTATGAAGGCAAACCTTAAGCCAATGGAACACTTAATCAAGCGTCTATGCAGCGCATTTTCAGGTACTCTCCGTGCAAACCTTTGTAGAGATTTTCAGCTCAAGCATTTTTAATCCGCTAGGGAAGTATGAAGATCATTAATCAAAGCAAATTAAGGAGATAAAGTATCCCTCGTCGCTGAAAATTCCCTTTGACATGATTACAGCATGACATCATTGGTTATTTTACAGTACCGCAACATGACAGCACAGATAATACTACTGTATCTTGTATGTACCGGCTCTTATACTGATTGTTTTCTTTTATAGTTAGGATGTGCATATATATGGCTGGAATGCTCGTGGCCCAGCTGCGCCCGCGTACCGCGTGCAGTATGCGAAGTTAAAAGTCGGGTCAGTTCTTGGATGGGTGGCCGCTTTGAGCGGTTACTAACTGAGCGCTCCCGTTTGGTAGGCACGTTAAGCCGTTGATCCCGGCTGCTGTCTACAACAGCAGTCGTTAAGCCAAGTTAGAGGCCTTCGGGTGGCTTGAGAACTTCTAACAGTCAAGTTGCCCACTCACTGGCACGAAACGCGAAGGGGGCGAAGTTGACCACGTCCGTAGGCCGTACTCACCGTTACCCCTACACGTGGCCCCTGGGTGGTGCTAAAAGTGAAACAATCTGGCAACCATACTGTCTTCTGGATGGTCTCAGGGTTCTAAAATAAATGCCATACGATTACTATTATAGCTGTATATCTACTGGCCGGTGACAAATAGCTAGCGGCATTTTTAAAAAGTTAATTTATAAAAGCTGGCACGAATTTATTAATAAATTATAATAAATGTTATCATGATTGATTAATTAATTTAAATAAGTAAACGTGTAATTGCTGTTATTTTTGAATAATAGTTGGGTTGATCCAACTTTACTTCGAACATGACATTTGTTATCATAACATTCATAACTATGTTTGCTTTGGCGGATCATCGTGTAAACTGGATAGTTCGATATTAAACCATAAAATTAACTTAATGACAATGGATGGTTACCGAAAACCTTGTTTAATACTTTATACAGGGTGTGGCCTGTAATAGGAGCAATAAATTTAAAGGACGCTTCCTTGGAGCATCTGCAGTAACCTCTTGTGTCCAATTTTTTTTTATCTTTTTTCAATTGGGAGAAATTTTGATCTAAAGTTACAACCTCCAAGTAATGGATCTTGGCACCCAGAGATTATAGCGCGGCAGTCAATGCTGATTTTGAGGTTGCTTCAAATTATGACTCATAATCGTTGTCGCATTTTTGGTTAGAAAGAATATTTCTGGCATTTTTTTATTTTTTTTATAAATTTTTAGTCTTTTTTGAATAAATTGTTATTAATATCACTCCAGTAGAGTAAAAAAGTACAGATAAGCTACATTTGCAAAAAAAAATCTTTTTTTTTTTAAATTAAAATCATTTGGAAATAATTGCTGGAGAGCTCAATAGTGTACCGTTTAATTTTTTGCTCCTATTACAGGCCACACCCTGTATAAGACGACATAATAAAATAACACACCTGCTGTGTTTCTGGTGGTGAGTACGATCCCCAGAGTTCCTGGTACGATGTATTGAAAGTGAGGAACCTGAATTAAACTCCAGCAGTCATCACAAAAAAAAAAAACAAAATTAAAATGTATTTATTCACTGTTATCACATTAAACCAGATCCGATAAATTAAGTTGGACGATTTCTGTATATCTGATCCATTCTCTCATTTCTCACTAATGCATAAATCAGTAAGTTAGAGGGAGACAAATAAGTGATATCTGTGAAGTTTTGTTTTATATGGGACTTGACATTTTGGTGTGCTTTTAAATGGAGACAATTCGTTCCTGTTCTAATTCATCTTGGTTAACCATAAGGCTTCAAAGATATCACTATTTGAAAAACCATCTTGATTAACACTACGGATCTGTTGGTGTTATTATACAAGTATTTATTTGATAACACATGCTGTTTTACAGTATTCAGGTTGGTGCCTCTTTTTAAGTATCGAAATACCTGCGCCAAGGGACACCGCTCTTCCATTATCTTGTAGCTTTAATGAAAAATAATGATGATGGTAAAACGAATCATGACACCAATACACTTGTAGGCACTTGTGACTTTTCTGGAGTTGCCAACGTCTATAGGTTACTTTGTGCTGACAACTTGCTTGCCCATGATTGGCTCTGATTACAACAAATTTTGACCAATCACGCGGCATCAGAGAGTTTAAGTAATGGTATATTTGAGAACTATTTTACGTTCAAAAACGCCACCAATGTCGATATTGCAAAAAAATGTGTGTTCTTAAATCAATTATTGCGTTAATTATTCAGCCTATTCTCTCGTCTGAAAAACATGGCGTTCTTTTTTGAATGATTTTTTCGATTCTTGGTACCAATAAATAAATACCTGTCCTGTGCTTATGATTCTAATTTAAAGATTAAAGTAGACGAGGACAAAAAGATATTGTTTCAGAGATGAAATATCAAATTCAAATGGCAGTTCTCAACAGCGTAGCTACGGGAAAATCCTATTGCGAAAATAGGCTCCAGCAAAAACAAAATATAATCCGAAAAGCGTAAAATCCCGTCACGATCCGCAAATGATACACATCAAAAGCCGCACTTCGATGGTCCAATGAAAAATGAAAATACATATCTCATGTAACACGTCTGTGCCGTAAAAAAACCATGGCATGTCCAGTTTTTATTGGATAATCGTACGTGGCAAAAAGCAAAATGTGCCAATCGGATTACTAACGATGGTTGGTTGGCAGTCAACCAGAAGAATGTGGATAGTGAGGATTGTTTACTTTTTTGTTTTGAAAGCGAGCAGGCAAGGCAATTTATTGACCCTGGTTTATTTCTTTATACAGAATGTCCCATAAACCAAGGTAATACTATCCCTATCAACTGATAGGGCTGCTACTAACTCTAAGAATATTTATTTTTAGCAAAACAGTCTTATTTTTCAAAATGTTTGTGTTTTTGTACAAAAAAAATTGCGCTTAGAGCGGAATACGAATTTCGAAACTAAAACATCCAGGTATACGGCTGCCGCTCTAGCCAACTGAGCTATCGCAAAATCCTTCAGTAGTTCCCTCTTTCAACGCCTTAGGTGCTTTCTCTTTTGATTTGAAATTTAGGATTTTTGTTAGCAGACGTTACTGTTTTATACATAATTTGTATTTGAATAGAATGAAACGGGTCACTCACGTCTATAAGATCGAATATCGATCGACATGTTTCAGACCGGTTCGCGGTCCTTAATTATGAGTACTTATTGCGGCGGCGGTTCATTAAGCAAAACTAAAAGTACCTCTCTCTCTCTCTCTCATCTGAGCGTTTAGCTCGGTTGCATCCTCAGCTGGTGCTTCGGAGCCCAGGGTCCCCTTTTCTACTTTTTCTACTCCACTTGGCACGAACTTCGGCATCGTCTTTTGTGAGACCATTGGTACGCATGTCATCTCTCACAACGTCCAGCCAGCACCTCCACGGTTTTCCCCGTTTCCCGGGTCCAGGCGGAGCCGGCATAGCCAGACATTTGTTACCCACGTAACTTGCCGGTTTTCGCAAGACGTGGCCGTACCAGCGGAGGCGATGCTCTTGCAGTTTATCTGCTATGTCACGAACATGAAGGCTGTCGCGAATGCGAGAGTTCCTTATGCGGTCATTCAGCGTTACTCCGCACAACCAGCGCAGCATGTTCATTTCTGTGACCTGCAGCTCCTGCTTAAGGATGATTCACAGTAGACCGTTCCGTGTCCGGGCCGGCCCGTTTTCTTCTAGAGAAATACGCCGGCCGTTGCATTTGCTGTCATAGAAAACGGGCCGGCCCGGACACGGAACGGTCTACTGTGAATCATCCTTTATGTCGCTCAAGCACTGGCCACGCCTCACAGCCATACATGAGGACAGGTCTGATGATGGTTTTATAAACCTGTCCTTTCAGCTTGACGGGCATTTTGGGGTCGCAAATGACACCAGTTACCTCACGCCATTTGGCCCAGGCTGCAAAAAGATAAAAGAACCGAACGATTTTGACCTGCCTCAATTCCGTGAGTGACCTTTTTCATTATATTTGAATTTGTCTAGTGGCTCACGAGAGTTTTTTTATATAAAATTAGTATTTATGTAATAATCTACTTTTTGTAAGAATCAAATAATTCACTTGGGCTCATAAACACCCTTGGGATGTCAATTCACCCGAACGCGGCTGACACCGCCGGACGTACGTGACGTGACGCACAAAGAAGAATACCTTAACTAGACAACTGAGCATGTGCTCTGTGGTAGTAGACCAGTGCGATAAATTACCTACCTTTAATATGTAATAATAAATAAAATAATAAATATTTGTGGACAATCTTATATATAAATTACCTAGTCTCAAACTAGGCAACGCTTTTGCTTTGTGAACTAGGCGACGATATACGGACATTTTCTATAAATTTGGGTCACGAATACTATTTTGTTTCTGAGTCTTGGATATTTTCTATAAATATCCAAGACTCAGAAACAAAATAGTATTCGTGTTCATCACTTCATCACACAAATAAATGCCCTGAGCGGGATTCAACCCCGGGTTCACTAGCTTCGTAGGCAGGGAGGGTAACTACGAACTAGACTAGAGTGGTTGTCACACTTAAAAAAATATTCAGGGGGCAATTTTTTATCTTTGTATTTTATCCGGTCGGTCCGATTTGGTACTCCAACCAAATCGGAGACATTCTGCAGAAAGGCCAGGTCAAGAGTATCCTAAATCGGCGGGCATGCATCAAGAATCTTATGAGAGTTCATGAAGCGAAAGTTGTATGTCAGGATCGTAACAAATGGAAATCCGTGATCCCTGCCTACCCCTCTGGAGTATGGGCGAAATTATATGTATATATGTAAATTGTAGTATTTTTATCATTTTGATGTCCCAGTTTAAAAGGCAGATCTAGCCCACAGCGTAATCGGGTCATTTAAAAGTTAACGAGAAAATCTCTGCATGTCGGGCCTCATTTACATGGCTTACGTGTGTCCTATTGTGACTCGGCTCTGTTCGGTCATTCATATAGCAGGAACTGACAAAGCTTGATTATAATACTCATATGAGTCAAAGCGTACTTTCATTATTTCTTTTAGAGAGGCTACGACAGGCGCGGCTCACTCCGTGACTTCATCGCGCCGCTGCAAGTACATGTCAGCCGCCCGCATTGCGGGCTTCTAGCCTGGCCTAGCGCTAATGCCCTGCCCCCGAAAAAGCGCGTTGCGTGCGATAGAAATAGATGGCCACGCTTAGGCACGATTGGCATACCTAAATGGGGGATTTGTTAACGGTTGGCCTTCTGTACGTAGTACTACGAGTATTACTTACTCTGTGGACCACAGACTGTGGTTACGCACCGCACAGAAGCGTTTTATTTTGTCTGTTTGGAGAAACTAAAGAAGTATCTCTTCCTTACCACATAATTCATAATAAATTAATAACGTATAAAACGGTCCTCTATGTAACTAATAAATCGATGATCCATCGATTATCTTTTCTTACCATTTTTTAGCGTTGCCGGCCGTTTCCTTAAACTTTACCATTGAGACGGCATATAACAAAGACACCACCATTGGGTCTTAAAGAGATATTACGAGCAGCCCAACCGGAGAACCTCCATTTTACAGAAAAACGGTGTTTGAGTGGTCAAGTATTTCAGCTTTCGAAAAAAAATCTTTCGTACCTATTTCTGTCCGGATGTTCTCCTCTACACAGGTCGCATTTCTCAACCGATTCTCGTGAAATTTTGTGAGCAGGTTCGATAATTAGTCGATTTGAATCAGGTTATGGAAATTTTGAATTTTAAAAATATAAAAATACCGAGGTCTATAAGCTCACTTAGCCACTAGTTTTTGTTCAGGTTTTTATATGGCGACAATAAATATTTTTTATTTTTGTTATACGACCAGTTGGTTTTTATATGACTAGAATTACTACACATTTACGCCTCGCCTCTAATGTGAAACATGCAAAATCGTCAGCGGTACAATTAGTCGGTTATATCGCAGGAAATAGTTGCCGCGCCTCCGGCCCTTCGAACAACGCTTCCTCCGAGGCTCGGCGGGCGCTGTGCGGCGATCGACAGCGAATATCGACACTTTCGATAACGTCTCGCGGTGATCGCGAATTTTGTAGTCTTCACAGCGTCCAGCGGGTTTATTGTTCTACTTCACATCTAGATAAACAATTGAATTTTTCATGGACATTGTTGATATTAATATTTATCATCTCGGTAGCGTATCCCACAACGCAAGCAACAATATTTAGAATCGTGCCTTCGCGCCCCGTTGCATATCTATGAAAAAAAGAGAAATGAGGTTTTATAATTGTTTTAATGTTTTGAACTCAAATTAAGGCAAAAAAATGATATATCCAATAAACTGATTAAAGGATATGCTTTATTAAACTTTTAAATAGTCATGGAGCCATATTTTGTGTACTGTAGTAGAATTTATGCGGAACAAAATACTAGGTATTCGCTTGTAATTTGTCGATTTGAAGTGATATTTAAAAACGATATTTCTTATTGAAGAATACATGTAAATTCTATGATATTGCGATGCAAAAACCCTGTACCTACTAGATGTTAACGAAGAAAATGACAAGATACTAATTCAATATTTCAATACACATAGAAAATAGCCTAAACTTGCAATGTCTCCAGTATAGATCAGTTTTAAGAACATTTTTGGCTATTAGAAACCAGAGAGCGATCTCAACTGTTGGCAAATGACTCGGACAGCTGCTATAATTTACTAACTTCATTAATTTCACAGGATTACTTTCTAAACAGCATATCTTTCATCTCATGGTGACATAAGAAAACGAATTTTATTACCTGTAATACAAAGTACAGATTTGAATGTCCACGATATCATAATAATACAACAGCACCAAAAAGATGACTGAAAATAGTAGCGCGAGGAAAAACCATTTTATTAATGCCGATGAAAAAGTTAGTTCTGGCTCTTTTGTAATGGGTTTAGGGGTGACAATCAAACAGTGCTGAAGTTGTAATAAGCTGGTTAATTTTTTTTCTTATTTTAATAGTTTTTAGTGTAGTGACCTGCAAAGGTTAACTAAGACATTTTTATATGAGGTACTTCGGTTATGCACTACAATGATATTTAAAAAATCGCCCAAGAGCATGTCAGGCCATGCTCAGTCTAGGGTTCCGTAGTTTCCCAATGAACTTACTCTAAAAAAATCAATAACAAACAAAAGGGAACACTTTCGCAGCGTTACATACGTATTTTAATAAGAAGGGAAGACTTTTTACGAAAGCTGAAAAACGGCTTAACTGATCATATCCGCTATAGTTTTTGTTGGAAGTCTTTATTAAGCTTTACTTTCATGATTTTTTTCATATTACATATTTGGACCCATAGTTCAATAGTTACAGGGCGTATCCAACAAAACCCCACACCATAAGGTTGAAGCAAAAAATGTTTAAACCCTACTTTACGTAAAGGGAAGGTACCCTTAAAAACATTTTTTTTTTAGATTTTATTTTACGACTTTACCAGTTTTATTGATTTATGTATAGAGTATAACCAGTATAACCCTCGTACTATACCAAATTGCAGCTTTCTAGCATTAACAATCACAGAGCAAAGCCTCGGACAGACAGACGGACAAACAGACAGACAGACGGACATGGCGAAACTATAAGGGTTCTTACTCGTAGTTGACAACGGAACCCTAAAAAGTTAATAAAATTCAAAAACAGTAAAACGTAGCTTTGAATTTAAGTAATTATAATCATCACTAAAAAGTTCGCAACTGTTATTTACGACAAGCCGCGCTCTATAGAGCATGTATAGCGCTTAACAATTAAAACACTAAATACCTATACCCAGTGTTGCCAGCGATGAAAAACATTAATTACCTAGGGAAAACCTGGCGAGCGTTTGCCGCCTGGCCCTAAAATATCCGATATTGGCTGTAACCGTCCGGGCGGAAATTTCGTCCATATAATTGCCCTACAACACTCGAGGGCACCGCGCGTGCGCGAAACCCTCCGCGCATGCCCCAGTTCCAAGAACACGAAACTCAAGCAAAAACAAGTACATTTTTAACATGATTTCTGTAACAAAAGCTACATTTAAACAAGTCTTATTCCTTTCAAATGTGATGATAAGCGTGTTGAGATAAGAAGAATCGACGGAGCGTCGGGATCTGTAAGTAGAACAAGCCTTTGTTGATCCGAGTGTGAAACATAACCTTAAAATGTTTTGGTAATTTCATTTTGATTGCTATCTAAAAGGTTTTTTGCGTGCAAATAAATGTTCAGGATATTCTTTTCAATCTAATGAATATATTGCTTGCGTTGGTTACTGTTGAGTACGTCATTAGTATTCGATTGTGTGCACGTGGTTTTTGCCAACAAATAGTACAAATGTTACTACTAATGAACCATGATATTTAAATGTCATATGATTGTAGTAACAATTATCGTATTTAAATTGAGAAACAGTAGTCGCAAACGAAGAAATTGAAATAATAAAACAGAAAAATTAATATGTTTAAATTATGGAAATCTTCATATTCTTCATATCATAAAAATATGAAATTGAGTTTTATTCTTGTTTTGTTTGCGATCTCATTATTGGGAGGGGAGTGAAACGGTGTGTGAGATGAGTACTCAATATGTACATACGCTCGTGAACTTTCGTAATATTGCGATGATTGCCGAATGTAAATCAAATGTTTTATAGATGTTTCCATCTCCTTTATTCCGATATGCTTTACGAAGTAGACACGCGGCAGCGTGTCCAGCCAAGTTCACCCCAGGAACTGGCGGATAGCAGCCGTGTGTTATATTTTGGAGCCACTTTTGACTCCCCAATAACTCCAAATCTATTCAACATAAAAAAATGAAATTTGGTACACGTTTTAAGATCCTTTAGAACAACTTGAGATATTAAATTCCAAAAACGGCTTTTTACCACTGACTGACTGACCTTTTGAAGTAACGAAGTCATCCGTCGTCGAGTGCACTCGCAATGCAACCAACCGTCAGAAATGGAGAGACATCGCAAGGGAAAGTTTGAAGTCCATTACCAACAACAAAGCCGGAAGCGAAGACCAACTATGTACGGCATCCTAGCAGCCACGACCAGTCTGACAAGAGTGAACGACTGAGAAGAAGACTGACTGACTGACTGACTATAGGTAGTAATCAAAAACCTAACCCACTTCCAGGTGACCTAGAAAGCTGAAATTTGGCATGCAGCTAGGTAATTGTGTGTGTACACCAGAAAAAATCCGAAAACAGTGATTTTTGTCGTAGTTTTATTATTATTATTATTTATGCTAGTTACCTCAGAACTTCGTCATTTATTATCCGAATTGGAAAATTATTTTTTTGTTTCAAACGGTATACTTCAGGGGTAGTCCCATAGTTATCAGGTAAGAATCTGATAATAGAGTCTTGGAGAAATCGAGGGTACTCTTCAAATATTTTAGGTGCACCTATAGCGATTTGGGTATTTTGTATAGTAACTCGTGCATTCGCTCTTAAAAAGCACCATTTGGCGAAGATTGACAAAAAGTAATGATATCCCATCAAAAACATAAATGTGAAAATGGGAGCCAAGTTCAATATTAAGAATATGCGATACATGGTTGTCGTCTTTACCAACAAAAGACTAGAGATCTAAATGGGTGACAAGTTCCGTAGATTCTCTGAAATGGTGCCAAGTCCAATTTGAGCCTTAACTTGGCAGTTTTCTATGCAATATGTTATAATACCATAAAAACTGTTGGATGTTTAAGAAAACTGCCAAGTTAAAGCTCAAAATGTATTAAGCCGCAGTAAATTAGTTTTACTGTAAACAATGTAGTGCCGGACTTGGCACCATTTCAGAGAATCTACGGGGCTTAGCACCCATTTAGATCTCAAGTCTTTTGTTGGTGAAGACGACAACCATGTACCGCATATTCTTAATATTGAACTTGGCTCCCATTTTCACATTTATGTTTTTGATGGGATAACGTTTTACAAATAACCATTTGTAATTGACTCTTAAGTTCTATTATTACAATAAACTTAAACATTGACTTTAACTAAATCGCGTAACGCGTAACCACAGTCTGTGTTAAAAAAAAATACTTGACTCAGTTGCGGAAAAACAGGGAAAGAAATACCAATTTTTAGGGTTCCGTAGTAAACAAGGAACCCTCGCCATGTCCGTCCCTCCGTCCGTACTTCTGTCCGGGGATTAGTTCAGTAACTGTTATTACTAAAAAGCTGTAATTTGGTATGGGTATACATATCAATCACGCCAACAAAATGGTGTATTAAAATTTTGGAACAACATTTTTATGAGGATACTTTTTAGGGGATTTTTTCCTTTCAAAACCGAAGACATATAGACGGATAGGTCTAAGGCGGGCAACCCCATATTTCCCGCCAAGGTATGTATAGTGCTTTTCTCAAACATGCAATGAAATAAACAACAAAAAACAAAGTTTTATTTTTAATACGCATAGTGGCAGAATATCATGATACCTGCTGTTGCCACCAAATTATGTGGAATGGAAATTAAAAAAGAGGACTTTACCGGCTTAGCCCTGCAAGATTTGTATGAAATTCCATTAACGACCTCTTGTCCTAGCCGCACCTGAAACGTCATACTTCGCAGCCTATTATAAGGAACATAACATCAATATTTCCTTGCATGTTTGAGAAAAAATTATTTATTGCAACAATACATTTACCTACCATTACGTTTTACCATAGCACTGAAAAATTAAGCTAACTATAACAATATGCTGCAAGAGTACCTACACTTTCAAACAACACAATTAATGAATACGAAATAATGATAAACAATACAATACAAATTATTACGAGGCACTCCCGGTTATTCATCATCTCACCATAATTCAAACACTCACGACCGACTTGTACCCATCTGCTCGCAAACAAGTCACAATCAGCTGCTGATGTCAGAAGCGCATTAAGCATGCTGGATGCTCGGAGTGCTGCAGAGTTTTTATGAGAAACAGTGCGCGCCTGTGGAACAGCTAGCAGATTAGGTTTCGGGGTCTTAGCTGGTTCTTATTTATTTATTTAGTAAGGAAATAACACAGAAACATACATGAACAGGACACAAACAGATTTTGATCAGGTCAATAAGTACACTCACAGACTTTAATTGATGAGCCATTTAGAGCTCACTTCATACTGGGCATCATAGTTAGCTATAAAGTGTCCATTATAAAGTGAGCTCAAAATGGCTCATCGATTAAAGTCCGTGACTGTACATAATATATGCTTCCTTTTTCTCACTATGGACACAAGACACCAATACTAGAATAGTAACTACCAGGTACAGCAAGTTTCACGAACCTCGACACCAAATCCGGACAATCACTGCTTCCTGCAGAAGATTGTAATAATATTGGTATGCGTTTCCTTGTGTGTGCTTCTGTGGACGATTTCAAAGACGGTGATTAAAGATGACCTATAGGCGTTTGTGACGTCAGAGAAGTCACATACAAGTTCATTAACAATTATTTATTGACTTGAGGGACACGGACGGAACGGGCGGCCTAATGTCCACGTTGAGTACTTCACTTCACATACACCTTTAAATATTTTCCTAAGCATTTTTTCCTTCACCGTAAAGAATTATAAATGATATTTCGTACATAAGTTCGATAAACTCATTGTTATGTACCGCCGCTTGACAGGCACATGCTTGTGCCACTAGGTCCACTACTACTACTACCTAGGACTTACTTATGTAAATATGTTCTTTGCAAGATAATGATTTAGTCGTTTACTACGAGCATTAAGAGTGCGCAGTACGTTCGGTTCTCCATACAAACGTATTTACGCTCTCATTTCAAAACGCCGAGCTAGAATAACATGAAACTTTGTACACACAATGAGATCCGGCATATCTAGGTCGAAAATTAGTTTCTGTTGCTTGAAATTATAATGGAGAAAAAATACAACGATTATTAAGGTTTTCATACAAGCCGTAAAAAACTGAAAAAACCGCTGTATTTTTTTTCTTTTACATTTTCTAGCAACAGAAACTAATTTTCGACCTAGATATGCCGGATTTCATTGTGTATACAAAGTTTCATGTTATTCTAGCATGGCGTTTTAAAATGAGCGCATAAATACGTTTGTATGGAGAACCGAGCGTACTGCCACGTACTGCGCCCTCTTAAGACACTTCCTTCACCTTGATGTCATTTCCTATCCGACTCACAAAGTACAATATACAGAATGATTTTGGGGTCGTGATCCAGAATGATCGTACATGGTCGAGAATTCAAAGTAGACAATATCACAGTCGGTATGAAAGTTTATAACTCAAATATTTCTCTTCTTTTTTCAAATTTTAATAGGAAATAATACTTTTTCATACAACTTGGTCATCCTACCCCACTGTCAACTCTCCATACTATCCGTTAAAGAGAGTAGGGTAACCATGTGTTTTATGTGATTTTGTATTTTTGCCATCAAAATATATTAAAAACAAAATGCGTTTGTTTCGTGTCACTACATATTTTTTGAAATGGCTAACAGATATCAAGTCTGAAAACTGAGTCTTGATCCACGACCCCGAAATCATCCTGTATATACTGAGATAGAGATACCAGTGAAATACTCCACATAGATCGTAGCGCCGTTGTGTATTTAGTATGAACTTACCGCACGAACACTGCATCTCTGTCACTTCAATATGCAAGTGTTTAGAGATAGCACCCAGTGACATCTGGTGCAAACAAGCTAAACTAACATTTCCATAGAAAAAATAGTACTTCGAGCTGAAAGGCCCCTGATCCGACTGACCCAGAAACCTATTAGCACCCTTGTGTGTGTAATAGTCGTAATAGAGTTAAAAGAGAGGGAGGTTTATAAAAGAAAACGTACAAAACTCACTGTGTTACTCTAGGACTAATATCCATCCAAATATCATTTAACTACGTATTTTTTAAAATAACTATGTACAAAAAAGCTTTCCACACTACTGAAAACTAAAAATGTTTTAAAATGGAAGTTGTTTTACAGCCGATATGAAAATGCAGGTGACAGCTTTTATAGTATTTCAAAATGCGCACGGATTGAAAGCTTCTATTAACAGATTTTTCGTAAACGAATCCCAATATATATTATAAACGCGAAAGTTTAGATGTTTGTTACTCAATCACGCAAATACGGCTGAACAAATCAAGATGATTTTTTGTATACTAATAGTATGTAATACGGCGTGATTTAAATCCTCATACGCCATTCTAAGCTTTAAGTTTGAGCCAATTGGGAGTATAACGGCGTGTCAATAAATTTAACGTAAGCCATAGCAGAATTTGACGTCTTTTTATTTTATTTTTATTTGTTTAAGAGGCACACAAAACAGACAACATTCATTGACAGAAAAATAGAATAGTTCGCAGGTATTGATTTGAACGCTAACCAAAATATGTATGCACAACATGATTAAAAGTAACAGCGAGCATAAAACTAAAACTACACAAAACTAGGTACATACATAATAATAATATAATATATTTGAGCAAGCACTATTGTAAACATGCTGACGTTTCGATATGTCAAAACCGAAATATCATAATTCCTTCTGATTGATGACGCTATTTTGAGGATAACCTTTTAGCAATTAGGTCTATTATATGACGCTATTTTTGAGGATAAACTTTTAGCAATTAGGTCTATTATAGCGTGTAAATATTGAGTACCCATTGATTGGTACATTTTTTCCTTATGGGAATATACGACTACATTGTGTATTGTAATAATACACGAATTTATAGGGCTCCACTATTATTTGATATTGTTTTTGATTTCAGAAAATGGAGAAGGTTGTTAATCAGAGTATTTGTTATGACATTGATGAAAATTAAGTTTAGGAGCTCTGAAAATATTAGGGACAAACGTAAAGCAGTTCAAGATGTTTCTACAATTAATTGCACTGAAAAAGCATCGGATTGGCTTTGAAGACCGAATTGAAGCACGCCTTTAGTTCCAAACTTGACTTAACTTTAGTTCCAGAAATATCACAATGGAAAGACACAATATCGTTGTTTGACAACCAAAATTCACCAAGTAACAAATACTTACTTAATTTACTTGCAAAACCCTAAAATAAAAGTAGTGCATACTTATAATGAAGAAGAGAATTATCAAAGCTAACTAAACTTTAGTAGTTAACGAGAAAAAAGAAAGCTTCGTATACTTAGTAATTTTTTATTCATTACTCAGCTAATGTTGTTAGTTAAGCCAAACACGGTAGGTAAAAAATACAATTTTGTCAACTTTTATACGGAAACGGAACAGGTGGGCGACAGCGGAACCAGACGGAACCCTACATTGCGCGTGGCCAGACAAGCACAGACAGGCACTTGGCTGCGTGTTCTACAGTTACGTGTGGTTTTAAAAACGTGTGCCATCTGAATGGGGATATTAAATAGTTTAATTTAATTTAATGAAAAAGGAATTATCAGACAAAAGCATACTCATGTTTGAAAAAAGTTTTGGATTTTTATCAAGTATCACATACTTGTATAAATAACTCATTTGGTGAAATAGATTTGGACTGAGAAATTACTCGGTTCAATATAAATACAAAAAAAATATGTAATATTTGGTAAGATTGCCAATGAGTAAGTTGGAATTTGACATACATAGCCTAAATAAGTCAGTTGCATTATGCCATGAATATTATTATCTGACATAAGTAAATTTAATTTAATTTTTAGTATATAATAATTGTAATCTTATTGCATTCAAACGTACACTTGTATTTTTTTTAAATTATTACTTATTTTAAATGTTCATATATACTATATATATACTTCAGATGCAATGTATATTGTTAAATGAATAAATAACGCGGAGCCGGGTATGTCCTAAAACTACGACCAAGACCACCGGGGGATGGGCAGCAGCATCCCTGGAGTGCGGTGAAGAACAGCGACCGCCAACCCGCATGCCAAGCGTGGAGATCATGGCATTTACCTCCCATGAAATTAGGGGAGGCTTATGTCCAGCAGTGGACGTCCTTTGACTAATATGTTGGTGGTGGGTGGTGGAATAAATAACTATGAACTATGGAAATGGTCGTGTTCTAATAGATAAACTGTGCACAGATGTACCAGTATTTGACGTCACTATATTTTAAGTTGAATAATGATACTACTATGTGGAACATTTTCCAGCAGAACGCAATAAAATATATTTATGACTAAAAGCGCTTATGAAACACGATTGCAACCGCCTCTCTCGCATGAGTTCCATTTATTATATTAAATGCATGTTAGACACGAGTATAAACCAGTTCGTGGTCCTTAGACATGAGTATTTATCGCGGCGGCGGATTTAAAGATGTGATTGATTATAATTAATTTTGATAGTTTAATTACAGCATAGCCTTAATCATAAATAGAACTTACAAGTGCTCTTTGTTTCCTTTACTCATCCAGGTGTATCATCACTTCAATTGTCGGTGGTCAATGGAGGGTGTCAAGAGTCGAGTTTAGCCTGTCTAACAGACCTATCTTCACTTGATAAAATAGTAAAATTGATGTCAAACCGGATTATAAAAAGAGTTTGTTAAATAAATTTGACTCGTACTGAAACAGTTTGTTGAAATAAAACTTACTATTATTAAATCTTGAAAGTTTTTCGTGTACATAGTAAATTTTTTGTTTAAGGTCCTTTAATTAAAAATAATAATTTAGTCTCTCCTGTATACTATACCAATATACCGGATGGACTGTTATTGGGGGCGACCTTAATAAAGCAATTTCTGCGACCACAAATTGAGAAACTTATTAAAACTTCAGCATGCCCGCATAATGAAAAACTCGGCTGAACTCACATTTTGCCAACAAATTAGTAATTGGCTTTCGAGTGACACCTTTTATAATAAGCTTTACCGTACTTTGCAACCACATAACTTTGTTTAATATTATTTTAACACAACTTTCATCATTGACCCTGTAAATATTTGTAAATTTGCTACGTCAACAATAGATTTATATTATAACGAGTTTTTTTTATTAAAGTACATATTTAAAAATATGGATTAGGAAGAAAGAATTTTCCATGGAATCAAGAAAAAACATTGAATGACAATCAATCTTTGATAAAATTTACGGCGTTCTCAAAAATTATAATGAACAATGAATAAAATTCTTCCAATTTCTTGGAAAACGAAACAACTTGAAAGCAAAATAAACCCGTTTTATTAGCAAAATTTAACATTCCGTAACAATAGAAAATGAGCGTAATCTATGTTTTGTTGCAGACTTGAATTACCGGCGTTTAATCCCACCGTCGAAGCTCGTAAACTTGACAATTTACAGCCGAGAGTGAATCACAATCAAACTGAATCTCGAAATGAACTGGACGCACAATTACTCACTCGAAGACAATTTGGGGAAAGCCAGAAACACGTCCCACTACTCCGAAAATATAATCGACAACAAATGGGTTCAAACCGGCTTCTGCATATTCTACACCATAATATTCGTCCTTGGTCTCTTAGGAAACCTCCTAGTCTGCTTCGTCGTTATTAGAAATAAAGCTATGCAGACGGTTACCAACCTCTTTATCACAAATCTAGCCTTATCAGATATACTGCTCTGCATATTCGCCGTCCCGTTCACTCCACTCTACTCCTTCCGAGGCACATGGAGCTGGGGCAGTCTCCTATGTCACATAATGCCTTTTGCACAAGGATGCAGCGTATACATATCTACACTCACACTTATGTCTATAGCTATCGATAGATTCTTCGTGATTATTTACCCGTTCAGGCCCAGAATGAAGATAGGGACTTGTGTCACTGTCATCTTTATGATTTGGATGTTCGCCGTAACGGTAACAATGCCTTATGCTCTATTTATGACTTATTATGAAGTGCCCGGTGTAGGGCGGTATTGTGAAGAGTTATGGCCCTCGGAAGAACTGCGGCAAGTTTTTGGCTCTGTAACTTCCATCATGCAGTTTGTGCTCCCATTCATCGTCATTGCCTTCTGCTACACATGCGTTAGCTTCAAGCTGAACGATAGAGCCAAAGCAAAAGCAGTAGCGAAGAATTCCCGCAAAGAAGAGATAGACAAGACCAGAAAACGTCGAACGAATCAGATGTTAATCGCCATGGTGACAATCTTCGGCCTATCATGGCTGCCGCTAAACGTGATAAACCTATGCAATGATTATTACAAATACGCTATCCATTTGAAGTTCTACTTCCTAGCGTTCTTTATATGCCACGGTGTAGCTATGTCGTCAACATGCTACAACCCATTCATTTACGCTTGGATGAACGAAAATTTCCGAAAAGAGTTTAAGCAGTTGATTCCTTGCATGAATAATTCGGCTCATTTGAGGGCAAATATTCAAATGGATCCAATGGGTCCATCGGAGAAGACGTTTAATGGGAATACTACTACTGATAGTTACTTGGGGTCTAGTTCTCAGAGGGGGACGTCGTTTAGGAATAAGAGGAAGCCGAGTGCAGCAGCAGATGTAGAGAGGAGTGGGGTGGAACTGAACGAGGACTTGTTGACGGTGGACGTGAAGCACTGCCACATTTCGACCAGCTATAATCTGCGACGCGAATCCGTGAAGCTGCGCCTGATCAACGAGGAGTCGTTTGACGGCACACCGCCACAGAGTCAATTCTAACGCTTGGCTTTTTGGGTAAACATTTTGTTATATAACATAGAGAAATAAACGCACTCCTCACTTTGTTTTTATACCTCTAGAAAATATTTGTATAGACATATGAACATGGGTTCATTGCTCTTAAAGGAATTAACGGACCATTTTGTAGATATAGCACACACTAACTATTTCAATATTAGGCGACTTTATGATTTGTCGGTGCGGAGATGGTACGATATGAGAAAACTGACAGCTGTCAGTGACAACTGTCAGCCGAATCAGTAGCCACTTTTTACTGTACCCCTACATTTGAAAGAGTGCTTCTTGACTGACGTGCGATGCGTGGTTCGTAGATATCGATACCACCCCGCCAAATCAGAAAGTCGGCTAGGTCTTACACCACCTTCCTTCGTGTTCAACAGCATTGGATTTTTTATTTACTCGTTCAGTGTTTTTAACAAATAACATCGTATCATATTTCTGATTCCCAGCACTCTTTAGATATAGCTTATTTATTTAGCTTGCTCGCGCATAGGATAGCAATCGCTATCCAGCGCGGGAATGCTGCCTGCGTTATGGGTACCTTACCAAGATTCCCAATTCTTCGCAGCTTTTTTAGAATTAGGTTTTAAGTATAGATTTTGTTTTTTATTCGGTTTAAATAGATTTTACATTTGTTTGTCATTTTGTATTTTTTTTGTGCATACTTTTGTTATTTTAGTTTAAGAGTTTTATTGGCGTAAATAAAATACTTTTTTTACTTTTAATTTATTTCATAATTTGTAAGTGATTTTTAGTGTGTATTGTTTTATTGTATTTATTCTTTTTTTTAGGTCAATACTAGTGATTTCCGAAAAAAGCTCCATTTTAGAGCAAAATTCATATTTATAGTTATTGGTGGCGTTTTCGCCAAAAATTCATATTTATAGTTATTGGTGGCGTTTTCGCCAATATCAACAAAAGGCAGCACTTCGTACTCTAAACCTGTGTACTAATATCAACTTCGCTTCCTTTGGCGAGCCAGGCGAGTTTCGAAAGCTGCCACCCCAATTGAATTTTTAAACAAGTTATTAATTTTGTTAACAGGTGCGACAATGGCGGCGTGCCCATCTTCGAACTTAGAAGTAACTATAAATTTACAATATTTTTGGAGTAAGTTTTTCTGATGACATTTTCGAGAACTACACAACTTTATGGAATACAAAACGCTTATGAACGTATTTTAAGGTAATAAACGTGATATTTTTTCATTTCTACCTATATAAATAGTGTCACACGAATATACTTGAATATATTTATATGTTCCTGCCCTATTTATGGTAACAAAGGAAAAATTATAGAATTAAAATAACTTTTAATGTATTCTGGTAACGTATTAATTAAGACAACTTCCCAATTTAATGTTCAAAAATAAATTAAAACGCTTACTAAAGTGAAATAAAAAGAAATAATAGTATAAATTAGAAGTAGGGATATTTCCTGATTAGTAGGTTCTATTATGCCTATTGTTATTAAGAAATCCTTATAGTTACGAAATGGAATTTGATCGATTATGCCTCCAAATATACTGCTTTGGCCTCTCAAACTACTCTCTTTCTATCTAAATTCTTGTCATCTCTTATTACCCTTTTTCTCTTATCTTTCTATTCTATTATAGTGTGACTAACTGAATTAATTGCATTTCGTTTACTGAACCTACTTAATAAACTGCAATTCTTAGCCAAAATGCTGTTTAGTAACAAGTCCCGTGTAGAAGTTTTGGGTTAGAATAGCAGGATGATTGTCATCGTTAAAATTAATTGCCGTCCTTACCGGCCCGAATGTTAATTGAAAGTCAATAAACACCGGGTGCGTTTTACACTTTTTGTTAATACGACACAGGCTTACACTATATGCGGGCCTCAAAATGATAAAATAGATAAAACCATACAGAATCACTTTAACACCTTCACTGCCAGACTTAAATATTAAATATACTCCAGAAACCGATTAGTGACCTAACTATAGCGAAAGTCCGCCAACATAAGGCACGCAGCGCCCGCTACGCAGGTTTCTGTGTGATCGGTAATTAAGAAAATGTTAAATTTCAGGATGAGAACAATCTCTTACAACCCGTTTTCTGCCCGTGGGTATCATAAAAGTAGATTAGGAATATGATAAAAGTGTGTTGTGGTCGATAAGCTAGCAATCAATCACTGCAATATCACATTTTATTCAACTTTAAACTTCAGCCAGTAGTGGCATTGATCATTCATTTAATGTCTAGGTTGTAGGCGTGATTTTAGAAGCTCGTACCTATTCAGTATTTTGGCTAAGGAAGATTTGTGGTACATAGAGCCACTTCCACTGCCAGATGTTTTTAAAAGTTTATCCAATTCGTAGTGTAGACGATAGATAAGGTGTAAGAATTTTATGACGAAATTACTAAATCGTCCGATTTTCAATTAAGCGTAACCCTGTTGTTCTATTGTCAACGTCAAATGAGATATGCGGAGATGACTGCCAACTTTCACTAGTTGGAGAGGCACTTTAAGAAGAAGAATATTAGTTTTCATAACGCAACATAGCAAATGCAACTCAATTATAGTTGAAAATGGTTTCAATGCCTTTAATAATTCCTTTTAGAAAGCCTATGCACTTTAACAGATCATACATATTTCGTAAGTCATAGTCGTATGTAGGTACTACTCCAATATTGCTGCAATACATTTGACGTCGATATGAGTAAAATTTATATTTTCTGTATGAGTGAGAGTTTTAATATATTGTACTCTATAGCTACTTTGTATTCTTATGAATTTTTTGACCAGATGCACTTTTTAACGTTGCTGAAATGGTAATTAGAATAGTACCTTTATTAAATAAATAGTAATTGATATACTGAGATCCTATATTATTCGTAAGGTAGTTTATTCGTGTATTATAATAATAAAAAAAATATAGTATTAGAAATGTGTGGAGTAGCTAACGAATGTCAAGTCAATGAGGGAAACAGGGATATATGAAAGAAATTGAGGCATATACAAAAGGATCTTACGCGTCAAATGAGTTTTATCTATACTTTAGCGTTTGTCCACCATTTGGCAGTGCCGGGTCGGTGCAATATAAGTATATTGTCAGCTGCCAGTGTTAATTATCATCCGAGTGAGTGCAGAATCTGTACTGCGTGCCTACATTTATTGGTCAACGGTACCTCCTTTGCACACTATGATAATACTGCTCAAATGTCGATAAGTAAGGAGATTTAGGTGACGTCAGTATGCTGTCGGGAAAGTAGAAAATACCGTATACAGGTTGCCCCCCCCCCCCCAGTCGGGATAAAATTTGGCTCCTGACCTGACGGGGCGGGATCTATATGTGGTATTTTGTTCTTTGACGTGAGCTTACTGATGAAACAGAGATTTACTCACTACTGTCAGTTGTGTCAGTATCACATTCGCGCCGAAGTAATATCATGTGCTGCATTGGTATCGTCCCGATTCCGCGCATCCCGCGCCAGTCGGGGAGCACTTCTTTTGATATTGAGGCGCAGTAAAAACCGGTACTAACTCGATTGACAGTTCAAAACTAATAGCTGAGAACTTTCTCATATCGCATCGTCTCCGCACCGACAAATCAGTAAGTCGCCTTAGAGGGAGAAAAGTAATACCGATAGACGGTGAAAATTGAGTTCATTGTTCTGTACATCCAGTATATTTTTTTCGAAACATAAACACAAACGAACGCGTTTGAACTTCATGACGTGCCGTCCCTTTCACTGTTGTGTTATACACTATATGACGGATAGGGACGGCACGAAAAAAAAAATATCGAACTTCATGTCGTGCCGTCCCTTTCACTCCTCCCTATCCGTCATATAGTGTATCTATATGACGGATAGGGACGGCACGAAAAAAAAAATCAAACTTCATGTCGTGCCGTCCCTTTCACTCTTGTGTTATACACTATATGACGGAAAGGGACGGCACGATACGAAGTTCGATTTTCGAAGTAGGCCCTCTGGCGGCCTTTGGTGGTAATTATTTGTTGCCATTCAAGTTGTGACCAAACGCAAACGTGGTCGTTTATATTTATGTTTCGAAATATATATATTAGAGGTACTGTAAAGTAGGTGACACGCACGAATGCTACATAGTTTTAAGCTATCTTGTAAGCTTTGGTTAAGAGGGCGCAGTACGCTCGGTTCTCCATACAAACGTATTTACGCTCTCATTTTAAAACGCCATGCTAGAATAACATGAAACTTTGTATACACAATGGGATCCGGCATATCTAGGTCGAAAATTAGTTTCTGTTGCTAGAAATTGTAAAAGAAAAAAAATACAGCGGTTTTTTGAGTTTTTTACGGCTTGCATGAAAACCTTAATAATCGCTGTATTTTTTCTCCATCACAATTCAAAGCAACAGAAACTAATTTCCGACCTAGATATACCGGATTCCATTGTGTATACAAAGTTTCACGTTATTCTAGCATGGCGTTTTAAATTGAGAGCGTAAATACGTTTGTTTGGAGAACCGAACGTGCTGCGCACTCTTAAGGGTACGAATATAAGCATAATTTCTTTAGATAATCAGAATTTAAGGGATATTTTGGACCTTGCTGCCTTAGAATTGTAGCTGAATTATACAGACATAATGCAGCTGACATTAAGGTATATTGCTGCCACCCAATATTGACACTTTCTATCGTACTAATTCATAGCAATAAAGGTGATCGATGTTGTCAACTAATGGGAGTTAGGGTATGTAACATTACTTAACAAATTTACCTCATATGGCTCCAATTTAGACATTAAAACGAAGTAATGTTCTAAGATATAATTTTTTTATTATTATTTATATAAGAGACAAATAAAATACATTATGATGAATTTGTCCTTGTTATAGATACAATTAAAAAAATATATTTTTTACAATAACTCGTTAGTTACAATGTCATAAAGAAAAACAATTAATTCAATATTACCACCGATTATGTTCGAAGTATTAAGTAATAATTCGAAGTTATCTAGAAAACTTCTGATAAGTTTAAATAACCATTGTAGGTTCTCTTCTACATTTTCGATTCGTGTTTTGATGTTTACTGTAATGTTGTGTATATTATCTGTATGAAAATTACTTTTAATTATTAATTGAGACATAGGTACCTACTCGTAATGTCTGTGTAAAAAACTCTTATGACTTTCAGATACATTAAAATATAATAAAACGGGTCACTCACGTCTTTAAAGACGAATATCGCTCAACATGTTTCGGATCGCTCGCTGGTCACAATCTTGTTACCGTACCATAAAAGTAGTTTATTAGTAAGCAGTCCATTGGCTGTGGTGACCGCTTACCATCAGGCGTCCCGTACGCTTGTTTGCTACCGACGTGGTATAAACAGGCCTAAAACATGTCAAGCGATATTCGACCTTAAATACGTATTTAAGCCGTTTGATTATATTTTAATGCGTATTTCATTAAAATATAATCAAACCGCTCATGTTACTTATATTAAAAAAAAAATATATATAAGTGTCTAAGTGTCAAAAATAGATGTGTGTCAATCGAAGCAATATGATAAAAATAAGATTAATTAGACAGACATATTATATAATATTTTTGTCTTTTATACACGATTTTATAATTAAGCTTTTTTTAACCCTTAACTTGGCAACGTCCCCTGGGTTTTCCACACTCTTTGCCCGTCTTTTTGTATTATTTTCTTAGCCAGTATGAGTATGACGATTCTCTATTGTGTGACCAAATACGTTTTACAGAATGATTATTTGACAAACGTTTCATTTTTAACCGACTTCAAGATTGCAAAAGAGGAGGTTATCAATTCGGTTGTATGTTTTTTTTTTCGAGTTTTTTTTTTTTAATGTTTGTTACTCCATAACTCCGTCATTTCTTAATCGATTTGAAAAATTCTTTTTTTGATTGTATGTATATATATCCAAGTTGGTCCCGTTTTTGTCAAAAGGCAGTTCTGATGATGGGATCCATGAGGAATTGAGGGAACTCCTCAAATATTTAAGGCAAACATATAGTGATTTTTGTGTTTTTATCAACAAGTCAAGCATTTGCATCCAAAAATGTGACATTGGATGAAGTGGAACTGCTGATGATGATCAGAACAGAACTCTTCAACGACGAAAAGTTCACATTTGGCGATTTGTCCTCCTAGCTGTGTTTGTTAAGCAAGTTCTTTTTTCACGATTAATTTTTGTCATGCTCGAGTTCTGATGATGGGATCCATGAGGAATTGAGGGAACTCCTCAAATCTTAAAGGCAAACATATAGTGATTTTTGTGTTTTTATCAACAAATCGAGCAGTATCATACAAAAATGTGACATTTGATGACGTGGAACTGCTGATGATGATCAGAACAGAACTTTTCAACGACGAAAAGTTTACGTTTGGCGATTTGTCCTTCTAGCTGTGTTTGTTAAGCAAGTTCTATTTTCACGATTGATTTTTGTCATGCTCGAGTTCTGATGATGGGATCCATTAGGAATCGAGGAAACTCTTCAAATGTGAAAGGCACACAAATAGTGATTTTAGTATTTTTATGAACTAATCAAGCATTTTCATTCATAAAAGTGACATTTGATGAAGTGGAACTGCTGATGATGATCAGAACGGAACTCTTCAACGACGCGTAGTTCACGTTTGGCGATTTGTTCTCTTCGTTTTGTTTGTCAAGCAAGCAAGGTTTTTCCATGATTTCATGAGGAATTGAGGGTACTTAGTCTTCTACCATTATAAACAAACATATAGCCATTTTTGTATTTTATTGTATGGAATCTAAGAGTGCACCATCTAAGATTAATAATCTTTCACCGGACTCCCCCATTGAAGTCGGTTTTTTTTTCTTGAAAATTATATACCTAATCATTCGACAAATCCACGTTTGGCAAACGGGCTAGCCAGCACGATACCTTATACCGTCACGTTATATGACTAGAGTAAAACGTTACTTAAAACGTGACGGTATAAAACCTACCGATGTAGCTAGGCAGTTCACTTTGAAAATGCGTTGCCTAACAAATGTTCATTCGAAAAAATATTCATTTGACAAATGTGTTGTTTGTTAAATTTACTATTTCACAAAATTTCCATAGACAAAACTATCGGTTTATAAAAAATACGAGGGTAACTTTGAAAAACTGACCTACCTTCCTGCGGGTCGGGATAAGTATAATAACAAGTTTTTGAACAAAAAAATCATTTTTGGTACAAGCTTTTACTGCCAACTGTACTTTTTTCCACAATCATATTGCATTGTCATCCGATTTATACATACATGCATGCACAGCTCAATCGAAAACCGGGAAGTGGTTCAAATTTAACTTGCAAGATTTGATTACAAACCGACAGACAACAGGACAGGTGTGAGTAAATAAAAGCTTGTAAAAAGTACGTTTCCAACCGATCCACCGCTACGGCAAAACCTTGCCTTTCGCCCTTGCGCATCAAAACGCTGATACTCGTGCGCCACCACAGCTTCCTACCCCCACGCCTCCAGGCTTCCAAAAACACTCTAGAATAGGATTATACACGACCACGTGGAAAATGGAGCGCTCTTATGATAATTCAACACGTGGATTGCGCGTAACTTTCTTAATTAATTGGGAGTTTTAACCAGTGTATGGAAATCATAAATAATTAACGCTTTACATTCCACGATAATTTAGTATTTGGAAGTACCTTAATTTAATCTCGAAGTTGGAGAAAGAGGTCACTAGGCGAACCCGATTCGGATGGGCAGCGTTCGGGAAGCTACATGGTATCTTTTCGTCCAAATTACCGCAGTGTCTTAAGATGAAGGTTTTTAAACAGTGTGTGTTGCCAGTAATGACATACGGTACTGAAACGTGGACGCTCATGATGGGTCTAATGAAAAGGCTCAAGGTCACCCAAAGGGCTATGGAGCGAGCTATGCTCGGAGTTACCCTACGAGATCGAATCCGAAATTAGATTCGTAGGAGAACCAGTATCGTCGATATAGCTCAGCGAGTTGCAAAACTCAAGTGGCAGTACTATTACTAATTCTGCGGTATAGGTATGAAAATAATATTATATTTGGTGTTTTAAATTAGGTGCTGATATTTAGTGTTATTAATGCAACACTTAAAATTTTTTGGTGTTATTTAAAAACCAAAAGTAAAAAATGAGTAAAATAGCTGCAACTACTGCAAATTTAGGTGTAAGATTTTTGGACGCCTATAATTCGCAACGGTTATTGCTTTTGGGTGATCAACCTTATTTTTGGTATTGATAATTTGGTGATATCAAAATTCATTTTGGTGGCTATTTAAATTCTTCCCTTATTACAATAACAGTCTACAATTTTTACCTACATACAAACTGCTAAGCGGTACTTAAAAAGTAAGAAACAAACATTTATTCACTAACACAGAAGACACAAATATGACAATAATGAAACTGAAAAGAAAGTACACACAAAACACATAAAATGTGTGTCCCCGCGGCAGTCAAACGGACACTGGCTCAGCATTATGCTGAGGTGTCAGACACCTTTAGCGGTAATTTGCAGCCAATATCATCAAACAATGCATTTCATAAAGTGTACTTTATGAAAAGTTTTGTTGTTCGTTAAGTTTAAAGATAATGTTTTTAGTAAATGAAAAGTTGGTCAAATACGGTTTAATAATGTTCAAAATTTTCAAGTGCACATTTGTCAAATGAGCATTTTGTATTTTTATAATAAATATTTCATAAAAAGTCAAATTAATGAAATGTTAAATTTCAAATGTTGTTTTTCAGAGGATCATTTTGTCGAAACGTTTTTTTTGTCAAATTATAGGATACCATTATTCACATCTACTAGTGCTCTAAGATTTAATTTTAAGTTTGAAACGCACAGAGCGCGGCGCAGCGTTGTTGCGTGGCGGACGCGGTTTTTTGGTGAAGCGAACGCGGTCCGGGGGACGTCGTACCAAAGAATCCGCTCAATACACGTTAGCACCAAGGAGTATATTGAATATTAGGGTTAGAACGGACATATGAAGCAGTTGTGACAGTTGATAGTTTCGGAAAGATCAAAAATGCAAAACCGCCTCCGCGACGCACCGCGCGGCGCCCGCTTATTAGGTCAGTAGTCCTAGAATGTTGATATCGGGTAAAATGAAAGCTAACCCAAGTGAGTATGTTGAGTATTACATCGTGTTTTTTTTTAAATTAAAAATGGGATTGCGCTTGGCCAGCATCTAGCCAGGGGGCAAAGATGAGGCCGACGATGAACCGAGCTCACCCGGAAGATGCCTGATGTGTTATTATTGTTGTTACATATTGGTATTTAAAATCCTGACCTTTGGATTCAGCGGATTTAGCACAAACTAAAGACAAGAAGAGTGAGACAGAAGTTGCTTATTTGCACACAATGAGACTATGCAAATAGTTGTGCTTGCCCATCAGTATAACTTTCGAGAAGGGGGTTTATTGATTTTCAATTTCGAAGTGGATAATTTCTTTGCAAATAGTTGTGCTTAGCCTTTAGTGTCACATTCAAGAAGAGGATTTGTTTGATATTGAATATAGAAGTGCATAACTTCTTTGAAATTAGTTGCGCTTGCCTATCAATGTAAGTTTCGAGAAGAGGATTTGTTAATTATGAATTTCGAAGTGAATAACTTCTTTGCAAATAGTTGTGCTTGCCTATCAGAGTAACTTTCGAGAAGAGGATTTGTTTGATATTGAATTTCGAAGTGGATAACTTCTTTGCAAATAGTTGTGCCTGCCTATCAGAGTAACTTTCGAGAAGAGGATTTGTTTAATATTTAATTACGAAGTGGATAACTTCTTTGCAAATAGTTGTGCTGGCTCATCAGTGTAACTTTGGAGAAGAGGGTTTGTTTAATATTGAATTTCGAAGTGAATATTTCTTTGTTGGCAGCTTGTATGAGTTAGCTGCACTAAACTCAACGCTTTAAATTTTTGTTCCGTTACTAACGCTAGATGGCATTAAAAAAAGATACTGAAGCCTAGCCCAGATACCTGATACTGAAGCATAATACTCGTACTTAATATCACGTTTGGGTTTATTTTACATTCATTGCTATTTTATTTGGTGAAGTAAATAAATAGGTTGGCAACGTAAGAAGTGTCTATTTTGAAATATAATTTATGGTTGTATTATCGATTCAACCCGCTGCTTTTTTATTTATGTTTGATTCGAGTCGGATTTCACCAGATTAAATCAAATGTGTGTATGTGTGTGTGTGTTATATTTGTATCACTCTTACGTTACTACGTCAAATGTCGTCTGGCATTGTTAAAATGTATGATGATGGTTTTCCATGTGTAGGTACCTATACCGGCTGTGTTTTCCTAAAGCAATACTATATTTAAGATAATTATAGATTTCAACATGATAAATGTTGCTTCTTTCGTGTCGACCGCTATATTACATGTGTGTGAAATCGGATAGCTTATTTAATTGTGTATAGTATAAGGCGAATTATCGGTTAAGTATTTATCATGTTTGTGAAATATTTTAGTCCCTGTTTTTTTACTTCTAGCGCATAAATGTAGCTGCTTAATTGTGACTTATGGTAAATCTTTAGCAGTATTTCAGTAACTAACAGCTTATTTGCGGAAGAAACCGACTGACGTTGGGGTCAGTCATAATTTGCCGCGATATTAGGGATATCAGCGGGGTATTCACGTAAATTAATATCCGAGCCTAATGTCGCACCGTTCCTGTTTATTAATTATTATTTTTCTTTGTGCATTTGTACTTTTGTTTTTTTTTAATTAAATTTCAACAGTACGCTACGCTATTCTTAAAATATTCGTATACGGGTCTAAACCGTTTTTTTTTAATTTACCTTAATTGCCGACGTTTCGACACGGGTTGCACCGGTCATGGTCGCGGCCATGGTCCGAACGCCATTATTATGCGCGGTTGGTACAAGAAGCGATAGAAATTAAGAAACAACCGAATAATTTCAATAGGACGGTTTTAATCTATCGGCAACTTGGGGACGAGTGATACAGAAACTAAAATCTCGGGATAAATCTTCGAATTTGCGCGCGGATACTGTGAGTGTTGTGTGTCGTGCCCTAGGTAGAAAACTTTTTTCAGATCTACCCTTCACATTTTTATAAACAATTGTGAGGTAGGTTAATGTTGTGTATCCATACCTCCGTTGACAACTTGCTGGAACGTTCACTCGAACACTCAAAGTATCTGCGCGCAAATTCGAAGATTTATCCTGAGATTTTAGATTCTGTATCACTCGTCCCCAAGTTGCCGTTAGATTAAAACCGTCCTGCCTATTGAAATTATTCGGGTGTTTCTTAATTTCTATCGATTTTTGTACCAACCACGCATAATAATGGCATTCGGACCATGGCCGCGACCATGACCGGTGCAACCCGTGTTGAAACGTCGGTAATTAAGGTAAATAAATAAATTTCATGTTAGACCCGTAAACGAGTATTTTTAGAATGTATACAAAGCGCGAGAGTTTAAAGTGTTATAGTACGCTATGTAGACCTGAATGTCATTTTAGGTATGGAAAATACATTTAAATCTACCTTACGTACACTCAATAACATTGCGTAGTATAACTACCCCGCTGGGCAGTGGTCACGTAATATTTTCGAGCCTGCCTACCCTCCGGTAGATCTGAATTTAATTTCCAATACTGAAAACGACAGATGTAGATGTGACAATTAGATCTACATACCGTGTTTAACATATACAGAGATATCAAAGGGCATCAAGTGAAAATACTAGCATAAATTATTTTTTTGATGTATCTGTCAATATATTATCATGTGTTTTATGTTCATATATTATAAAATGTCTTAAATGTCATGCAAGACAGAAAATGTATTTTTTTCATATCGAGGGAATCAGTGCCATAGATATTAGAAGTCCAGTAACAATTTAATAAATATGAACTTTCCATAGCAAGCCTTATATATGTTACGAAATGACTCCAAAAAAAACGCCAAAGTTTACATTTTACAATGATTTTGATTATTTGTTTAACCTTAACTACTTACCTATTTATCTACTTTATTGTTTTAGTAAATAAAATGCATTTTTTTTAAATTTCTTTAAAGCCTACCATGTGTACCATAGACAGGATGATTACGTAACTTTTCGAACGAACGACAAATAAATCGGTCATTTTCACAATGAAAATTGACATTTAAATGCGCACTCCGCTGTTGAAATAAATTACTTTATTCATTTATTTATTTAAACGTATGGCATTTATTTACGAACCGTGAGATCTTCGAGAAGACAAGGGCGCCAATTCTCGGGTTCGATCGAGATGATCTCTATTAGAGATTCCATACAAGTGACTACCATTCTATACAATGTCACGATAGACATGCATCTCGATCGGACCGAGAATTGGCCCCCAGTACGGTTGCCAGTTTATGTTGCACTTTTAGCACCACCCAGGGGTCACGTGTAGGGTAACGGTGGGTACTCCCTACGGACGTGGTGAAGAAATTACTAAATTACATCATATCTTTCTTCATATACTCCTATTCTTATAAAATGTTGTATGCACATAAAATGACCAGATTAATAGTAATAAGGTAATAAACATAATGGAATTGAAATCGAACACAAATAGCACAATACCCTTAATTCCTTAGGAAAATGTGAAAGACCTACCTCTTATAGTTTTTTAGTGATTAAATTATCTCTGTATATAAGTAGATAAATCGCTTTAGGGATGCGGTACTTGCCATGAACATATTTAGATATAAATTTCATTTTCATACAACATATTTGTAAGTGATAAGTCTGATGGCAGTCGCTTCCGCAAAAACTAGTGCCTACGCCAATTCTTGGGATTAGGTAGCGGACCCCAGGCATCCTTCAAGGTGCAACTGCAAAATAAAGTCAGGAGGATGATGAAGTCTCCGTCAAAAATTTAATCTTTGTTACAAGTATTTATTGCAAAGTGTAGATTGTTTTTTTCCCCACAGTCATCAACTACTCGTTGAGAAGGTTCCAGTAGCTCAAACACGACGAGTTTATCTCGTGTAGCTTAGGAGTTGCTATCTCCACCTTCTGTCTCCGTCATCAGATCAGCGCGGTGGTAACATAATATTGTGTTGTCACCGAACTTACATAAGTACCCACGGAAAATTTCGGAAAGTGGTTGAAATAATTTTAAGGAAAAAAAACCGACTTCAATGTGGGTGGCTGGTGAAAGATTATTATACTTAGATGGTGCCCTCTTAGATTCCATAAAAATAAAAATGGCTATAAGTATGTTTATAATGGTAGAAGACTAAGTACCCTCAATTCCTCATGGAATCCTCCATCAGAACTCAAGCTTGACAAAAATGTGTCTTGAAAACCTAGCTTGCTTGACAAACAAAACGAAGAGAATATTTTAATTTATTAATTTAGTATGGGATGGCGCATCGTTACTGACGATTTCTCAATGTAATTTGAGACGTTGGTGCCGTTCATAGAAGCCTAAGTCTTCTACGGTAGATGTCGCTGTACGCCTCCCTAAGGCGTTGTAAGAGGGATTTATTGAAGGATTTCGTGGACGAGCTTGGTTGTTCCGATAGCTCAGAGGCTAGAGCGATTGGCCGCGTATGCCAGATGTCGCAAGTTCAAATCCTGCTCGGAGCATTAAATTTTTCAATTTTTCCCTTTAATTTGTAATTTGATGACAACTTCATTTAGCATATTGTTAGTTGTTCTCAAAATTTGTAATATTTTTTTCCATTAATAAAAATAAATAGTTCGGTGATAATGCAATATTTAATTATGGTACCAGCGAGCTGATGTTATTATTATTATGTAGACAGAAGATGACCTTACCAATTCTTAAACAACACAATATAATCGCGTCGTGCTTGAGCACGTTACCGAGCCCTCTTACCGAGTAAATAAAGACTACACAAAAAAGTACAGTCGGTAATAAAGCTTGTACCAAAAATATTATTTTAAACGAAAACTTACATACATACATACATAAACTCACGCCGTTATCCCATTTATTTAATCGTATGGCATATAAATGTAGGAGATTAAATCTATAAATTAAATTATAAGTCAACATCCAGGTTGCACAGCCAGTCAACAGCGTCAGGTGTCACATTCATATAGAGGTCCTCCGGGTCGCCCTGGAAGCGCCGTTTCGGGCAGCGCTCCACAACATGCTGCGCCGTTTGGTCTTCAACGCTACATCCCCACTTGTACTTTAAGAAGTTGCACCTGCCGTGGCCTGTGCGGATTCGATTGAGGCGACACCAGTGTTTCTTCTGCAAAGAGAAGCCCCTTGGCTTTTGAGTAGGGGCGTTATCCCATGGGGTAGGCAGAGACCAAAGAACGCCAAATACTACGGTCCTTACATACTTCTTTCGCCTCAATCACATCCATACATCTTCTCATACATGCTCGTCGGTTGCGGGTACTTCTGACGTGGCCCTTTTTCAGTACGAAAACTTATTATCTAATATATACCTGACACCTCATAAATGATGCTCTTTGACTGTACAAAACTGTGACATCACTTAGCCATATTTCCCTACTTCATACTAACTGAGCATTTATGACGTTTTATAAAAAGTGCCTGTATTGAACACCAGTCAAATACTGCATTTTTCGCTTTCGTTACGCCCGGCCACAACTTCAAGCTGCGGCGACAGCGGCAGCGGTTTTCCTAAGGCCCACGGGTGTTATGCACAGATCGACTCATCCTCACCTCTCAACTCACGCCTCACCCCTCAAATTTCCATCCTCACCACTTAGATGGTTGGCAGTCCTCAACTGCGCGTTTCTCCAGAAATTTCTTGCCTCGCACAGCTAAACTGTGGAATGAACTGTCACCTGCGGTATTTCCGGACCGATTCGACCTTCAAACCTTCAAGAAAAGAGCGTACTCCCATCTTAAAGGCCGGCAATGCACTTACAACCCCTCTGGTGTTGCGAGTGTCCATGGGCGGCGCTAATCGCTTACCATCAAGCGATTCGTCTGCTCGTTTGCCACCTATGTCATAAAAAAAAACCCGTTTTTATATGTAAACTGTCAAAATTTTATAAATGACATTTGACAGCCGGGGCGAGCAGCGGGCCGTCCCCTGCGGCGACTAATATACCTATATGCTATGTTTGGGAGTGTTGTTTAGACGCTGCGGGCGACGGTCAGAAGGGTTTGACCCTTAATAATCCTCATCATCGTCATTCATCTTCATTTGTTCCTGAGACTTGGATGTTTTCTATGTATTTAAGTATATATCTATTAAATATATCGTCGTCTAGTACCCATAAGCCATATTGAGCTTACTATGGGACTAGTTCGATTTGTGTAAAAATTGTCCTATAATATATATTTTTTTTATATAATAATGTGTGTGAACCCAACTAAACACGCGTACTCTTATGCACGTTTTGATCGAGTGATTAACAGATAAAAAATGCTTACCGTGCCGCAATTGTAAGTTGCGGCCGCGTCGTTAATGTTACCGCATACCTATAATGATTTACCTATACGAGTATTTATAGATAATAGATACATTGTAATAAAACAATTGCTAGTGTGTTTTCGCAAATAAGTCTTCAATATTCGTAATGCCGTAACTCCAGGTTTTATTCGAAAAATAGCTTTCTGTCGCTAGATTTAAGGTTGATATTTCAGTAGATCTGTAGATTAATGTTTAATGTCTTACATAAATTGATGTTCCTAATTTGCCTCTGGATTTAATAATTAAGTTACACGCTCTCGCGTTGTTTTTGCCCTGAGTGAGCTTTAAAACTTAAAACGCACAGAGGCGAGTGGCGGGTTTGTGGTGAAGGGGGACGTCGTACCAAAAAAACCGCGCGGTATTCGGTAGCACGGCAGAGCGGAAGCGGCGTGTGTGATATATGAAGCAGTAATGACAGTCGACAGTTTCGGAAAGATTAAAAACGCAAAACCGCCTCCGCGCCGCGCCCGCTCTGTGCGTTTCGACCTTTATTCCTGTTTGTCGGCACTTTCGGGCCTTTTGGCACCCGCCTAAGATGCCTACGGAATAAATTCACAAAGCCGGCCGATAACTGGCTGCCAGTGAAGGCGGACCTCTAAGCCTTTGCCTTTGTTACGGAATTCGCGGTCAACTTAAACTAGCTGTGTTAGTGCTTAGACCAGTAGAGATAAAGTCTATCACTACCAGGGGTCAGCCACCTTTTTTGAAAAGTTTTTGATGTGTTCTTTTATGTATGACTGTATGTGTTTATTTTAAATCGTCTAGAAATACGTCAATAATAATAATTAAGTCACTCGACTCCCATAGTACTAATGATACACCCTGTAAGTGAATACTGTTTGGTGTGGTCAATAAGGCGCAATTTACTTTCTGATTCAATTGAAACTCGTTCTTATTGACATCAACAAATAGGAACATTTTGCTTGAGAATGAGACTTTTTATTGTCATTACATAAATAATGTTCTTAAGCCTTAAACTCTGACAAATTTAGTGAAATATTAAGATCAAACCCTTGCAATAAACTGTTACATTCACGTTCAAATTGTGATAAACGGAACACATAATATTTTACACCGTTGCATATGTAACCTTAATAGCATAAAGGAATATACAAATATGTTTCTAACCCATTTAATAGTTTCCCATTCTTTTATAAAGAGAATAAAATATTTACAAAACTGACATGTTTCATTTACTTATTTTTTAGACTTAATTATATTAAACGTGGAATAACTTTTCCAGATTGTACCTATTAGGTACAATCAAGAGCAGTACGCTAACAGTTTTCACTTTATCACAATGTGCAATACCATTAACTTATATTTGCGCTTGACTGTACATGAACAAAAAGACGGATTCATAATGGAAACGAAATGAAGTGAAAATGTTGAGATTACGTCCAGGATTGAAAGAGGTTGACAACATGATAATCTCATTTCTCTGGCATTTTTCATTTGTGTCTAAGGTTTTAGCGAAGAAAGAATGAAAGGTATAATTTTATAGAGCTATAATACGAAAAAGAGATCTTCAAATACTTACCGTAAAATCACTCCACCTATTTTACAAAAGAACTCATTGATTTCTATCTATAGGTATACATTTTCTGTCAGTGTTAATATTTTTTTTTATTACTAAACGATTATTATTGGAGTTCATATTATTGGAATAGAGTTAGATGGTCTGGAAAAGAGTTAGGTACTTTTTCGGTATTTATTTTACCTTTAGACGCTGTAAATGTTTTTACAAGCGGAATCTTTCGCTTAGCGAAATTATATGCAATACAATACAATTACGCTCATCCATAAATCATCATACAGTAAAAATATACAAAGATACAGGGAGACAGAGGTAAAACAACAGGCCAACCGTAAATTATAATTTCACATACCTAGAGTGGCAGATAACATGATAAGCAGGTGAGTAGCGCAGGCATGCGTGCACACTAAGCGAGCGCGAACAAGAAGATTTTGGTGCAAATACTTATAAAATAATTCATATAAAATAAACTACACAAGTAAATAAAATGATATATCCCAGTTTGCTAGATAGATAGTATTACCGTCGATTCTGAAAATTTCAAAGGTTGGTTGCTTATAGTTCCGGAATAATTAGCAAAAGAATAAAAAAATGGACCAAAGTTTGGAACAAAAAACTATAGAGAAAATTTTCGCTTTGCGTGTTTTCCGATCCCAGTTTGTTAGATTATATAATGAAAATTAACATACCAAAATTTCATATGCGTAGATTAACTGGTTTGCTTACAATATCGAAAAGAACACTACCAAAAATTCGAATGCCTCGTCTTAAAGTCGTCCATGTAGACCAGATGAGATATGACCTCACCCTCTCTCCACAGCTGGCAACCTAACCCTGAATCCTCCAGCAGAGTACTGAGCGGATTCAGCGCTCGGCTGAACCATAAGGGACTTAGACTGTCACCCTGGAATATACCTCGCTCGATCCTGATAGAATCTTGCGGGCCAGAGGGATCGTCTCCCCCCGGTTGACGAAGAACAATGGTCCTCTGCCTCATGCAAGCAATTAAGAAGGATCTCAGAGCTGCATCTATTTCATACAGCTCTAAGACCATCCCCGACCATGAATAAGGGAACCGAATCATAGGCATTCTTATAGTCAATGAAGAAAAAATACAGCGATTATTAAGGTTTTCATACAAGAAGAAAAAACTCAAAAACTCGCTGTATTTTTTTTTTACAATTTCTAACAACAGAAACTAATTTCTGACCTAGATATGACGGCTCCCATTATGTGTACAAAGTTTCATGTTATTTCAGCATGGCATTTTAAAATGAGAACGAAACTACGTTTGTATGGAGAATCAAATTCAACCGAGCGTACTGGGGACACTTAAGTTCAAGAGAAACATTTCTGTTCCCTATGCAGAACCCTATATAATACTTTCCTATCACAAGGCGTGCTTGGGACTTTTTGTTATACACATGTATTTATAATTGTTCCAATTAAAACTTTACCATACTAAAGCAATCAGAACACAAAGCCTTTGAAGCACATAAATAAAATTATTTTCCCTAACCACCACAATTTTCCTGGGTATATCCTTTTCCATTATAAACCTTAAGCCCAGGGGATAGGATTCTAAATTTAATACAATATTAAAGGTGTAATAAGAACTTAGATTGGAGGAAATCAAAACTGCCGAGCTGTAATGGCGTTAAATCGGATCTTTTGAAGTTTCCATTCAGCAAGAAATTGAACAGCTATGCCATTCACAATGTTTATCTCACCGCTCACCACACCGCTCACCCCTAATATATCTTGATCCTGGGACTCGTAATAAAACACGTAATCCGAGGGTCTGACGCTTTGGTTTGCCCAGGGTGAGGTGCAGCGTTGTGTAGCCTACTAGAATAACACCGCTGGGCTATTCTATCAGTTCAAGATTTAATTTACTTATGCTTTAGGCTAACCGTCGAATGGAGTAAAATGGGACGCCACGATTACTGCTACTGCCACGCCACGCCTGGATTAGTAAAATACGTCACTCTTTCAAGTATCAATATCATTTTCTGATCCTTAGATTCAGATTCAGATTCGTTTATTACATCGATATAAATTACAATATAGTTTTGTGTTCATGTCAAAAGTATAAGAATTTACATCGTGATCGTCAAATAAATATAAATATTTATGTTATGTTATGTTATGTAAAAAGGAAGTTTATACAACATACGAGAAGATGAATACATTCGCTGGCGCCAACAGCCGCCGACTATTGGCTTTAGCACTGGATTCACTTAAAAGTGCTTTTAAATCACCACCACCACGATATCAGCCTAAAGACGTCCACAACTGGACATAGGCCTCCCCCAATTTAATGGGGGTAAATGTCATAATCGCCATGCTTGGCATGCGTGTTGGCGATCGCAGTACCGCCACCGTACTCCAGGGATGCTGCTGCCCATCCCACGGTGGTCTTGGTCGCAGTTTTAGGACATTCCCGGGTCTTTTACATCAAGTGGAATGAAATGAAATCTTCCATTAGGCTAACTTGTTTGACCAGTCGAAATGCCACAGTTGCCATATTGCCACAGTTTGGCCAGTGCTGTTCATATCGATATTACTTGAGGCCTTATAATTATATCCACCACCACCACCATATCAGCCCTAGGATGTCCACTGCTGGACATAGGCCTCCCTCAATTTCATGGGGGGTAAATGCCATAATCGCCACGCTTGGCATGCGGGTTGGCGATCGCAGTATCTCCACCGCACTCAAGGAATGCTGCTGCCCATTCCCCGGTGGTCTTGGTCGTAGTTTTAGGTTTATAATTATATCACTCGCATGCAATTGCATGGAGTATTGTAGTCATCTTTGGGATGGCTCGGCTAAGTACCAACTTGCCGCACTCGACTCGGTGGACTGCAGAGTCAGGAGGCTCATTGGCGGCAGTACGGTAGTGGGAAATAAGCTGCAGAGCTTAGCACATAGACGCAAAGTAGCATGTCTGTGCGTCTTCTACAAATTGTACTTCGGTGAGTGTGCTCAGGAGCTCCATGAGCTCATACCGCCTTTCCCCTTCTTCCATTGGACATCCAGACGTACGGCTGGCTACCATCCTTACCTGGTCGAAATTCCTCTAATTGGAATCAAGCGCTTTGCATCATCTTTTATAATGAGCACTTCTAAGGTTTGGAATTTTCTGCCGGGGTTTGTATTTCCGAGTTAAAACCTAGACCTTTTTAAGGCACGAGTGAATATTCTGGGTGAGCTCGCTTTATCGTCAGCCTCATCTTTGCCCCCTGGCTAGATGCTGGCCAAGAGCAATCCCATCTTTAATTTAAAAAAAAGTCGATCTGTCGCCCCAATTTATCGGGTACGCCCCCGTAGGCCCTACGTATAGGGCGCTTGCTGCGAACATCGAAAATCGAAACTTCGAGTCTTTCCTGTCTCTCAATCCAATATAATAGGAAATCTTCGCATTAATGTAACATATATAATTAGATGCCAATACTTTCTATACGCTACACCAGTTTTCTTATACACAAACCGTCTCTCCTCACCTCTCACCTCACACCTTTTTATATGGAATCTGTCTAAATTTGACAAATGGCGGTTGGTGGAAGTTGAGGACCAGTCGGTTAGTGAATAAGAAGGCTAGAAACATCAGCTTATCGGTCGATTTAGTTTGCCTAATTGTGGACTTCAGCTTAGAAACCAAATCCCATTTCCTTTTAAACATTGAAAACAATATTTCTAGTGTCACAAAACTGGGGCCATTTGGGCGGTCCCCGGAGCATTCTCGAAACAAATGTTCATCGCATTTAAATGCCATGTCACTGGAAAGCAAACGAAGACACATTGTATTTGATTTTTGGGATTTTCATTTATAATGCTTGTATTATTTTACGCCTGTTTGCAGAATTATGAAAATTTCATAAGTTTCATTGAGTCTTTAGTTTCCTTTTTACCTCAGCTTGCTTGAAATGCTCATGAAATGGTCATGGTCGAATGTTGTTAATCTTATGAACCATTTCTATAGGACAACCAACCTTATGTTGATCATGTCCAATGTATTATTAAATCATCATCGTCATCATCACCGAATGACGTCCACTGCTGGACATAGGCCCCCCCAAAAGACTTCCACAGTGACCGGTCCTGCGCCACCCGCATCCAGCGGACACCCGCGACCACCAGGTCATCCGTCCACCGTGTGGGGGGCCTGCCCACGCTACGCCTTCCGGTCCGTGGTCGCCACTCGAGAAACTTTCCGCCCCAACTGCATTATTAAATGACACAACCAAATTAAAAATAGGCTTTATTCAAATAAAAATTTGACGAGTAAAATATTAAACATAATTCGAGACTAAAAATAACTATGAATAAACAACATTACGTTAAAATACTTATTTTATATACTTATAATATTGCAATACCGATGCGTTGAGCGATAAATCTGCCAGCTCTATGGTCTCCAGTGGTGTCGACCAGCCTTCTAGATAACCTATACTAATATTGTAAAGCTGAAGTTTGTTTGTTTGAACGCGCTAATCTCAGGAACTACTGGTTCGAATTGAAATATTATTTTGGTGTCGGATAGTCCATTTATCGAGGAAGGCTTTAGGCTATATAATATCACGCTGCGGCCAATAGGAGCGAAGACGCGGACGAAGTCGCGGGCAACAGCTAGTTCTTTATAAAGGACTTGGGCGATAGGAGCCCACGGACCGAGGATCTCGACGCCGAACGGTACAAATAGTATTCGGCGCTTAGACCCCCATATTTGTTAAATTTTAACTTTTCGGCCGCCTTTGCAGCCGCACCAGCTCTGAGGGATGTTCCGTGAAGATAGGAAGGCGCCAATGGATCAACGCAGGTGACGTCCCACACAAGCATCCTAACTTGTGAGTCCCATGACACGGGCAGGGACAGCATCCGCTCGGTGTACCCCTTACATTTCATTATCACAAAAATATATGTTTGTTGAAATCCGGTAACCACCACCGAGACCACCGTGGGATGGGCAGCAGCATCCCTGGAGATACTGCGATCGCCAACTCGCATGCCAAGCGTGGCGATTATGGCATTTACCCCCCCATGAAATTGGGGGAAGCTTATGTCTAGTAGTGGACGTCCTTGGGCTGAAATGGTGGTGGTGGAAATCCGGTAAAATAAAAGTGTCGGTATAAAAGTTAATTGCCCCAGAATACGGTTGTATCCTCGACATAACCCGCTGCCTTTTTTACCTAAAAAACTTATGAAGAAGCTACAATTAATGGAAACGGAAAAACAATCGTCAGCAAAAAAGCCAGTCGATCGCGGGTTATTATTTCAACAGCCCGGGTTTAGTGGCGCCGGATGCAGTACAAACGAGCGTTTTTGGATCAAGCGAAGTATTTTTTTAACGCATTCACTGCTACCGACGCAAATGTGCGTTCACTTCTATGCAAGTTTGTTCCTGGGGGACGTGGCTACGTGACTCTACGACGGTGGCTAACAAGCACATGGCTTAAGGTTAAACAGCTCAGAGTAAGGATTTCTATATAGATCCTATACGAGTTCCACCAAAAGGGACAGAACAGAAATGCTATTGCGCAGTCAAATTTAGAACTGGTCTTAAACGTCTGGCGGCTTAGCATAAACAACCTGATGAAATTTGGGCGGGTAATCGTTTATTTGCCTCAAACTATTTGACATGACGTGGAAATGATAAAGAAAAGCGGAGAAATGATATCCCTGGTTGTCATGTCGCTCTTATTCCATTTAGTATAATTATGACCATTTCGCTTGTTAGTGATGATTTTATTTGACGTCTTCTCTGAGGTACTTAGAGACATACAGTAATGTCAGTCATTGGCTGTCAGTATCACTGTTTGAGTCGAATATTTTTAATTTGGAGGAGAGGTTGACACAGCGATTGGACTTTCTCTCTTTTCACCGTAAATGTAACACTCAAAAAGAAAGTACTGTTGGTATATATTTTAAAGTCATCAAATTAAATAAATAGTGTTTGCTCAAACTTGTGTGTTATTGTGCGTTCGGAACATTAAAAAAAAGGAAGCATAGTGTCTGTCTAGATTAATTTTGTACTAAAGCAGTAACGCTGCTAACGAAAATTTCAAATTAAAGACACGTTTACGGTACATGTCGCTGTACGCCTCCCTAAGGCGTTGTAAGAGGGAACTATTGAAGGATATCAATATCGTTATTCTATATTAAATTAGTCTAAGTTATTAAGTTCTCTTCGTTTTGAATAAGTAGAATCGTCATAAATTACACTGTTCTATATCGGGAATTTGAATTATGTCAGTGTTGGATGGAGCGGTGACAGACGATGTCTCGGCCCCTTCAGAGCGTCATATGAAGGCTCTGCTTAGGTAGCTTTTGGACGCCTATTCGGGGATCGTCAGCTCAGCAACGTAGCTAACTGTTTGGTGACACCCAATTTAAGTATGGAATGGACTGGAGAAGTTTTCTAACCGCCCGTCTGCACTGCACCGCTAGACCGTCATTAATCATATCTATCGCGGTTTATTCCCGCTCGTCTGTCATCCGCATTGTCAGTGAATGATGCCTGACGGCGTCAAATGGACTGCGCTACCGGGCTGTGACCGGATTTCCAGTGCCATGAGGTTATATTAAAAGCTGGTGATATCACCGAAGGCTAGAAGGATCGTATCAAAAAGATGACAAATAAACCTTTATGGTGCAACTCTGTCCTCGTATCTCTTTGTCACATCGATAAATTTATATCGCAGGAAATATCCTCGTACCTCGTTCCATATATGATATAAAATTAGAGGTTTCACGGATAAATTGGTCTACGTTTTTTAGGCTTCCGTACCCAAAGGGTAAAAACGGGACCCTATTACTAAGACTTCGCTGTCCGTCCGTCCGTCCGTCTGTCACCAGGCTGTATCTCATGAACCGTAATAGCTAGACAGTTGAAATTTTCACAGATTATGTATTTGTGTTGCCGCTATAACAACTAATACTAAAAACAAAATAATAATAATAATTAAGGAGGGATCCCATACAAAAACGTGATATTTTAGCCCTTTTTCATGGCTACCACTCGCCGAGCTAGATCTCAAGAACCGTAATAGATAGACACTTGAAATTTGCACAGATTATGTATTTTTATTGTGGCTACAACAACAAATACTAAAATCAAAAAATAATAATTATTAAGGAGGGCTCCCATACAACAGAGTAGTTGCCGCTAAAACAACAAATACAAAAAAATAAACTCAATATAACAAGTGTTTAATGGCACCAGCTTTTAGGCTTTTTTCTGGTACGGAACACTTAGTGCGCGAGTCCGATTCGCACTTGGATGCTTTTTTATTTAAGTATACAGGGCGTAAAATTAAAACGATGGAGGTGACACTTTTGTTGATAAAGATTGAAAGTGTCTAGTATTTAGCACCGTTATTGAGCGCTGGAATGTTTACCTTCTATTTTAGACGTCAAATGTGGTTTTCGGTAGTGGTCTTCTTTTGAAGAGCCGTTAGACTCATACTTACAAAACTGGCATTGTAGAAACGTCATTTTTCGGTACGGAACCCTTCGCGTGCTAGACCGACTCGCACATGGCCGGTTATTCTCATTTCACAAATAGAACCGGCAATACAAATAGGCGGTTAGCAAAACGAGTGGCTGACCCCATTCCATTTTCCGAGTCAAATTTCACCACGAAATAGCTAATTTTGAACCGCACTTTGAATGTTACATTTGTACGGCTTAGTCTCAAATTTCAACCCATTTCTGAACCCATATATTTTCACTAAAATACGCCCCTATAACGGATAGTTATAAATATTATAATATAACCTATCAAAACTGAATGTCAGTGTCAAACGCATATGTTTTGTAACAAAACGGAAAGTTTAGAAGTGCTTTAAACTTCAAACAATGCAGAGATGCTACTGCGAAACGGTAACGAACGAAGTTCGTCTTCTTTTCTGTCGCACTTGCCAATTCGAGCGACAGAGAGGGAGATACATAAACTTCGTTCGTTTTCGTTTCATTGTAGTAGCTCTGTTTCTCTAGCCATTTTGGCAAAACTCAGCTCTTACGCAACTCTGGGGTGTTAGGTAATTCACCCGAATGCGGTTGACACCACCGGACATAATCACATAACTTTTCAAACATACTAGAAAAAAAAAGTCTGACTAGCATAAGTCTGCACAAGCAATTTTAATTTATTGTCTGTAAATCGGTATATGATAACACTGAAGATAGGGCACTAATTAGTCTTGATACTTGTGTATGATCTTTAATATTTAAACAAGTGAAAATAATAGTAGTAGTAGTAGTGAGTATAATAATAAATAATAATAATAATAACATTGGGGGACAATCTTACACAAATCGACCTAGTCCCAAACTAAGCAAAGCTTGTACTATGGGTACTAGACGACAATATACATACTTATATAGATAAATACATACTTAAATACATAGAAAACATCTAAGACCCAAGAACAAATATCCGTGAAAAATGCACAAATAAATGCCCTGGCCGGGATTTGAACCCGGGACCTCTAGCTTCGGAGGCAGAGTCACTACCAAGAGAGGAGTATTAGTATTACTTAAGTATAAATAAATAAATAATGCATGTCAGCCTATATACCTACGCCCCACTGTTTCGTACAAACCTCCTGTCATTCTCGAAAATTGCATGTTCGTGTGCTGGAATCGTACGTTTTTTCTCATGCATCACTGCAAGGATATTTTTTATGGCAGTTTTACTGATTAGGCCACGTAATTTTGATGTTGGTTAAAAATAATTTTCATTTTATTGTGCGTTTTGTTTGCCTTATGTCAAAACTACCACAATTATACTCAACTTACACACCACTACTTTTATTACTTATACACACCAGGTTTTCCGAGAAGAAAATTGACGATCGGTGAGATTATTTTCTGTAGGGGGTGAAGATAGTTTGAAGTAAGTACTTGCTTAATATCTTCGAGACCTTATCAGTCAATTCACGTACAAGCAGTAAAACACTGGAAATTTGAACAAAAATAATACTTAGTGTTTACTTCGAGTAAGTAAGTTCCACATAAAAAAAAGTTATACATAAAAAAATTTAACATTTTCCAAATTTATGGTAGAATGGAAAACATACAATTTTCAAAATAAAATGGTGCATATCTTGGAAACTAAGAGACTTTGTACTAACGCATGTTGTGTCTAAAATATTTCAAATTACCTCCTCTATCATCCCTGAACGTATTTGCACCTAGTTACCAAACACCCTGTATGTGTTGTAAAAATCGTCAATTTTAGTAAATTTTACAAAAAAGGGAATTACATCCTGTATAATTGTTAGCTTAACTGCAACATAATTCTCGTTGCGGGTTCTGGTAAACGAGAGGTTTTTAATGGAATTTCATACAAGCATTGAAAAACTACCAATATTGTTTGATAAACTCACCGGTCAAAGACATGATGAGATGTAAACATTGCCGCTTTTCTGCGATAATCACCTCTCGTTGTTCTCTCACGGTGTCATAATTATTGAGCATTCGGAATAATAATTCTCGCTCGCCACTTTTATACGGTTTGCCCATAATTAGTGCTAACAATCGTAAACAAATTAATTCACACAAAGTACAATATATATACTGAGATAGAGATACCAGTGAAATACTCCACATAGATCGTAGCGCCGTTGTGTATTTAGTAAAAACTAACCGCACGACCGCTGCATCCCTGTCACTTCAATATGCAAGTGCGATAGAGACAGCACCCAGAGACATCTGGTGCAAACAAGTTAAACTAACATTTCCATAGAAAAAATCGTACTTCGAGCTGAAAGGCCCCTGTTAATTCAATTTAATTCGTATGACACATTCACACTTGACATCTGCGTCAAATATAAAACATTGCCATACGTAATTTTTAAATGGTTGACAGTTCATTTGCTTAGAAGAGATATACTGGTCTGACTCTATAAATAAGTGTCATTTTTAGGTTATCTCGAAAGGAAAAAACGGAACCCTTATAGGAACCCTCACTTTGTTGTTCGTCCGTCCTTCCGTCTGTCTGTCTGTCAATACTAGATTTTTTCAGGAACGCGTAGAGGTATCAAGCTGGAATTTATATCAAATACTCAAGTCTACACAGATAAAAAAGATATCTTCATTCAAAACGAAAAACTCTCTTGCACACTGTTTCTGGAAGAGAGTAATAAATTGCTTACTCCAATAAATATCTCTTGAGTTAAAAATACCATAATAATTTAAGCGAGATTTAACATTGTTTAGGTCTATCTTTATACATTTTTAAAGCAAATGGGAGAGATTTGAGTTAAGATATTACTTCCTTGCTGTAAAAAAAAAAACTGTTTTAGCAAGAAATATTCCACGCTTTTAGATTGACTAAGAAAAAGGTTTTAGATTAAGTAACTCTTCATCAAAGCAAGTAACTCTTCATCAAACCAAAAAATGATACCCAGTTCCAAAGAAGAAACACCAAATTTTTCCTTTGATAGTATACAATTTTGATGTGAGAGCGATTAGTTCTTGGTCTGATGTTTTCAATCTACATTCAAGAGCAAATGCTTTTTCGAACAAGAGGCACCAATGTCCCTTGGAGCTGTGAGAAAATCAAACTTCTAAGCCAACGCAATCAAAAGATACACCTGTTTATATGCCGCAAATTTTCGACACTCGCAAGGGAATCAAAACCTACAGGGTACTTCCTGTGAACTCAGAATCTTGAAATTTGGTACGAAGCAACGTATTAGTATAACGTATCGCTGCCAATGTGGCACTATGGTAGATAGCTTGGGGCACTATGGTCTCTCTTGCAGCAGGAGCGCAGGGCGTATACCTCGCCACGCTAGTATAAATGATGTGCTCCGTAGGGCTCTTGTCAGCGTGAAAGTGCCGGCTATCTTGGAGCCGGTTGGGCTGGCGAGGGACGATAGAAAGAGGCCTGATGGCATTCAAATTATGTCTCTCGATGATGTATTGTTTACTTCCAGTATGCAATTGTTATTTTTCGCGGAACTGATGCAACTTGTTATGCTGCAATTACAAAGTGTTTGTTGCTCAATGAAAATATGACCATCTTTTATATTTACGGGGGCCTGAATTAATTTTGATGAGTTTGGCGGGATAATAGTTTCTAATAGGTTTTTATTTCCGGATGAATACATGCGTATCGGATTGACTGCGTTTGGGGTTTTGAATTGACGGGTGCCGTAGTTAATTTCGGCTTGCCACTGTTCTAATAGATCGCATCCAATTAGTCCATCAAAATAGTCGTGAAATTTATATACGTATAATTTTAGTGGGTTTGTGCTATTGAATTCCGGGAATGGTGGCACTACTATGGAGTGGGTGTTTCTTGTAGATGCATGTATATTTGTAACTATGAATGGATCATAGGTCAATGGGCAATTTGGATAGAATTTACGTATTGCTTCGGGACTCAAAAAAGATTTGTTTGCTCCTGTGTCAATCAATAATTTAAGCGGGGGGTTGTGAATTTGTATATACGGAAGTTGTTTATGGTTCTGTAAGTGAATTTCTATCTCTGTGGGTTTTTCTTCGGAGTCTGGGAAAAATTTGAATTTACTTGGTTATCAGTATTTGTCTCCGGATTAGGGCAATTTTCTATTGGGAGATGGTTTATCTGTGAAAAACATTCATTCTGTAAGTTATAGGAGTTGTATTCGTCTTCGTAGTGATACATTCCGTCATAGTTATTTTCATAGTCATCGTAAGAGTAGTCATTTTCGTAGTCATAGCTAAAGTCGTTTACGTTAAGATCTGTGTGATTGTTAGTGCGGGGTGGTGATCTCACGTCGGGGTGACTTATGCCACTCATGGGTCTAGGATAGTCATTGTGCTGGGGTCTGGGTGGGATTCTAAATCCTGTGGTCATGTTAGATCTGGGGAGGGCTCTAAATATTTGTTGTGTACGGGAAGGACCTTGTGGGAATTGATTAAATCGTTGTGTTGGTGGGAACCGTTGGTTGGGTAGGTTTGGTGCGTTTTGCCTAGATGGACCAGGTACATTGACCATAGGGTCGGGTTGTCTCATGTGCATGGGTGGACGTGGGGACGTAAAACTATTCGGATATCTAGGTTGAAATTGCATCTGTCTTTGGTCAGTCATTTTATCATTTCGGTTCTGTAAATAAAGGGTGTTACTTTCTTCATGTACAAACTCTAATGCCTTCTCTATTGTATCGGGGCGCATGCACCGGATACGATAGCCAAGGGGGTCCTTAAGTCCTCTGACGAATGCCTGTAGTGTTATTTTTTTGTACAAGTCGCGTTTTGACTCAATAGTACTAACTATGGTTTCGTGCAATGTTACATAAGTCATAATAGTACTAAAAAGATTTTGGCACTGTTCATAAAATTCTTGGGGTGTTTTCATCCCTTGTGTGAGTAATGCAAGATCATTATAAAGAGAAGTTTCATCTCGTTGGTCAGCAAAACTATTTATTAATGCGTTGCGGATTCCTAGCCAGTGATCTGGAATGCCATTCGTATTTATTAATCTAGCTGCGGGTCCAGTAATTTTATTTAAGATACCATTTACTAATGCACAATTAGCAAGATCTTGTCCTTCTCGGACATACTCTAGTACTAACTGATCGCAAAGTTTTATAAACCTAGTCAATACGTTCGGGTTACCGTCAAAATCCGGTACCAGGCGGAGGGCCTTAAAAATTGCGTCTAAATCTGCCATTTCTAGTTCCGAATCTAAACTATTATCTAAATTATCTAAATTTCGGTTAGCGTCTAGAATGACGTTCCTCGAAATATTACCTAATCTAGGGGAACTAGCTCGGCGGGGATGAAAAATTTTGGCGGGGAGAAACACTGGGATAGTAAATTGCAACCAATCTCATATGTGTACTCACCAAGCCGATTTCATCGCCGATTCCCGTAAGTGCGCCAAGTCTTCTATTCCGCCGTTTCTACCTCTCGGTCGCCTCGTCTGTCTGCCAGGGTTCTCCAGTTGATCAATGCCGGAACGAGATCTCGGTGATCTATTCGCGACTAGACCGACTCAACTCAACGACTGCGCCAATTATGTAGGGAGTGTGGCAGCAGCGGAGGAGGTAAATGACAAGAGGTCTTTACTACAGAATAGATGTATTTGGTGCAAAAGGTTACATAAAGATCTTAACTAAAGTGTCCAACCTAACTGATTTGGAAGTAATGATTGGCCGCGAGCCTTGGCGGCGATCTCGTTTTATTGTCCACTGATATTTGGTATTTCACAATCACTTAATACAACGGTGGTTCGATGCACTACGTATGCTGATGACGCGGTGTGACGTAGGCCGACGCGAAGGGCTGCAGTACGGCGGGCCGTGACGTGGTGATGTGTGACGTCACCCGTGACACGCTGGTGCCTTAGAGGATGGGGCGGCCCTTAGTTTGGGATGCTACGTGCGTAGATACTTTCGCGGCGTCTCACCTTCCGGGCACCAGCGTGAATGCCAGTCATGCGGCGTCATCAGCTGAGGATCTCAAGCGTCGTAAATATGCTACTCTTGGCAGTAGCTACATATTTGAGGCGTTTGGGGTCGAAACGCTGGGTCCATGGGGGCCGAGTGCGCGCCGCATTTATAAGGATTTATCGGCCCGTTTAATAGACGTTACAGGTGATGAAAGGGCTGGCCAATACTTCGCGCAGAGGGTAAGCATTGCCATACAACGTGGCAATGCGGCCAGCCTTTTGGGCACACTGCTCACGGGCAGCGACTTGGAAGCGGTTTTTTTGTCAATAAGTAAATTTATTTTGTGTATGTGACGAAGCTAGTTGCTGTTATGTGTTTTTTTTTATATATAATATTTGACGAAGCCTGCGTTGCGGATTACCTAATATATATACTATTAATTAATTAATATATACCTAATAATGAATAAATACTTTATTAATTATTTATGGTAACACAAATAAAATTAACTTCTTTTTTATTAGGTTATATCATATAATAAAATATTTTTACGGAACCCTCGGTGCGCGAATCCGACTCGCACTTGGCCGGTTTTACCACGGAAAATGTCAAAGGTCTACCTTATGCACGCTCGAAAACGTTGCGTTAATTACCCCGGAACTAGGGTTTGAATTCTCCAGCCAATTTCTTCAATGTATACTGTATTACTGTTTTCTGTACAATAATGTTGGCATAATAGCCTACGGCTAGCCCATGGACGCTCGCGGCTACAGAACTTAAGAAAATGACCTGTTGTATGTGTTGTGACGTGTTCGAATTGACATTACATATTAAAAATGTGTAAATTGTGTAACACATACAAACAAAATGTCTATTCAAACACTCTTGTATGCAGTTGTAACCAACTGCATACAAGAGGTTATTTTCTTAAGTTTTTTTTCCTATACCCTTTATTAACTTGATAATTCGTTGTGTTAACAGGTAGTGACATGGGCAGGTCCCCCTCGTTCTCAACAGAGCCACAGAGCGCATCCTCGGGAGTAATTGCGTCTTTACTCACCACCAGTAACACAACACTGCCTAGTTTGTAATATAGGTAGTTGTATAACCCATAACTGCTAACTCAAGCATTCATACTGCGTCATAAGTATTAAAATGGCTTGTATTCCTGTTTGTTGTTCGCCAACTCACGAGAGTTATAGTCACTCTTCCGGCGCTCGGAACAAGATATTTGTCACCAAGCCTTGCTGAGTTTCCCATATTTCGAGACGGTTATATAAATATACTCGTACTAAAGAGCAATCAGTAGTTTTTACTATTCACCCATGAATACACAAAGAAAATATTTGTTGGTTTTCTATAAACGATCACGCGTCAAAATGGTCCTAAAACCAACAAAGCTGGGAGTTTCAATTCTACTATTAACTTTAACTAAAATATGAATATCCCAGTTCTACCATGAAATACAACTTGGTGCCTATAGAACGAAATGAAGTAGATTTATACAGGGTGATTCGGGAGACATGAGCAAGATCAACACTACAGATTCAGCAGATCATGAGCTACTGCTTCGTGCCACTATTAGTGAAATTAACGTTCATTTATCTTTGGTGTTGAAAACAATATGTTTTAAAGTATTTACGAAATTCATGGTCACTCTACAATCAGAATACTTCAGTCAAGTGATACGTGTCAAATTGAATGTCACCCGAGTCCGATTTCTTTTGAAATATCGTATCTCACTCAATGTGACAATTTACTTTCTTCGTTATCAAAGTGCAGTCATAACAGTTAGAGGTTTAATCTTTATAAACCAGTTGTTGTAGGGTGACCATGATTGTAGAGAATTAAACTTTAACTTAACAAAAATTTAAATACAGGAAAAAGGTATGGGTGTTTCACTTAAATACTAGCTAGGTGAACGATTCATTGCCATTTACTATGTATGTAGTGTTGGTCCTGCTCACGTCTCCTGAATCACCCTGTATACCTATCTAATGACCTTATTCTCAGCTTTGTTGGTTTTAGGACCAGACTGCATACAATTGCCCATGGTCATTTGCATTTTTTGATTCTTCCCAAATAAAAAATATTAAGAGTCATTATCATCTACTCTGTGGATTTCGCTCACACATGGAAATTACAAAACAAATTCCAAAATACCAAGGGATCATCTTCGCGTAGCAACCCTACGCTATTACTTTGATGCCCATCAAAAACTGAACTCTATCTCTTCGTGATAAGGCTTTGAGTATTTGCAGGATTTGTTGAGCGAAATTGTTTCACATAATAGATTTGGAGGTAAGTACGCTCTGACATGAGGTATAGGGCTGTGAGAACATAATGTTTCATCTGTTTTTGCTGAGTCGTTTTTTGTTTCTTGTGTCTTAAGGTTGGGCGGCATGATTGAGTGCTTATGAGTAGGTCAATTTGATGCCGACGATTCGATTTCCAAGTTGATTTATTCGTGAGTCGCTGTCATGCTTCCTCGTGTGCTGATGTAGTGTTAGAAGGAGCGCAAGATACACTTCAATATCTAATTTAAATGTGTAATGTATTATTTAGATCAACCCTTAGGTATAATCAACTTGTGTGTCTTGGCAAGTGAAGCACTTATATGTTATATGTCATCATCATCATCTATCTCTTTTACGTCTAGTTAAGTAACTAAGCATTTGATTCTCTAGGTAACGATATGTTATCATACGAGTACAATATTGATATATTTAGTTTAGGTGTCGGTTGTTTATCTTCGGATCATTAGTTTTTAGACCAATTAAAGCGGTTCAAACTATTTTTCCGACTTTAATTTAGCGGAGCCTTTTTAAAATGTTCACCTTTGCAGTACATCATCATCAACCTATACATGACCCACTGCTGGACACATGCCTCTTCCTGTCTTGACTTTACTCCAGCTGGTATAGAGATGGCACGTTTTTGTACAATACAATACAATACAATACAATACAATACAATATGCTTTATTGCACACCTCAAAAAAAGAATTACAGATATAAACAGCATAAAGATACAAGCAGAGGTAAACAACAGGCGGTCTTATTACAATTATTAGTATCCTCTATGCATCTGAGAAACTTCCCCATATGAGACTGCCGTATGACAATAAAGAGGGAAGTAAGCAAAGTATACTTGTTTTAAAGCGTCTCCCGAGATTAATGGTTTTAGTTTAAGCCACGGAAAGACAGCACTACCTAAATTATCACATAAATGGTCAACATTGGGCTACCAATTCGAGTTTGAGACAAGCATGAAACCAAGTGTCTCTTTCTAATTATATACGGTCCTTTTCGTTGATGTCGATAAATGCAACCCTAAGAAATTGTGGATTAGCCCTATTTTGAACTCTGATATGGCTGGCTAGGCCAAACTTGCTCTTGAAAACTTTAACGCACGAGTGACAGTAGAGTTGGTCAGACGTGTACCCGTAGGAGGGCTTAGGCATCTCTTTTCTTAATTGGCGTTATTTATTTTCTAGTCACAGTATCTCTTTCACACACATATCTTAGTTACAAATACTCAGTACTGTTGTCTCTTTGACAAACCTAATAACAAGTTTCAGACGCCTGAAAACAACGGGAACATGGATAAAGGTGTGATAATGAGATCCGTGATGGGGGTTCCGCTGAAACAGCCTGAAACTACATTACAAGGATCCGTTTCACAAGGATGAAAGTTACAATTTATACAAGTTTATACTGGCAGCAATGAAATCTTCATTTTACCACCACTTTTGGAGTAGTGTAGTGACCCTGCCTACAAAGCCGGAGGTCCCGGTTCCGAATCCTATTATATGCGATATTATATAGTATTATTTGCGTGGGTGGTGAGCACGGATATTTCTGTGACCCTATTGAAAAAGGGTATAAGTGCCGTACAATTGTATAGGACTTGTACCCCTTTTCACTAGAGCCACAGATTTTTTCCCGACTCTTCCCGATTATTTATCTTACAACTTAAATTATTATTATAATTTATTCCGACTGCCTATTTGACCAGTTTTTTAACTGCAACGGTTGTAAATGAGCGGGACGCATGCGCTCACGATCGTGGCCCAGCGGCACTCGCGTACTGCGTGCTGCATGTAAGGTTAAGGGTGCCTTTCCACTAGAGATGTGCTATGCTACATTCCTACGGATGCGTTTGAATCCAGCAATCATATTCATTGGCCCACTGGTAGAAACCAGGTTTTCGTAGCGTAGCGACGTACACATCCTTGCAGCATACCTGCATGGCACATCTTTGTTGGAAAGGCACCGTCGACGGGGGTGCTAACTGAGCGCTCGCGTACTTTGGAAGGCGGGCGAATCTCCGGCGTTTTGAAACGCTCGTTTCTAACGTGATTGTCGGGTACACGATTATATATACAACGGGTAGAACAAACCACAAGAATTTTGATCATCAAGACTCAGAACCGATATCGGTTTAAGTTTGGTCATCATTTTCGTTTAACAAAATGTAATGAAATGACAATGACGAAAAAAGAAAACGCTGAAAAAGCGCCAAATATTCATATAGGCACGGTAAGCCGTTAATCTCGGCTGCTGTCTATGACAACAGCCTTTAAACCAAGTTAAAAGCCTTCGGGCGGCTTGAGAACTTCTAACAGTCAAGTTAACCACTCGACAAGCCTACTCCCAATAAGTAGTTTCCTTCTTAAGTTGGAAGGTCAGATGACGGTAGCTTTCTTAAAAACTAGTGCAATTGCCAGGTCTTGGTTTTAGGGAGCGGACCCCGGGCATACTTTAGGATGTAACTGTATAAAGCTAGGATAATTATGATGATGATGGTAGCAAACAATCATACAATCTGTTTGATGGTAAGCAGACCCCTAGCCTAATGCCAGAACGATCACAAGCAAGTTGTCCAAATTCTATGGACTTCAGGATTCGTATTCATATGCATTTTAGACTTTCTGTGGATGTGGAGACCGCAGCATCTTGTTCGTGTTGTTTTTCCGGAACACGAGAAAAAAAGTTTCGTATCACATTGCTATTTTGATATTACACGTTTTTTCAATGTTCTTTACTTTACAATTTAACAGAAGAACCAAAGGTATTAGTTTTTGTCATGCTGTATTTTTCAATATTCACCCACTAATTAACATAAAATTAATCTACTTACCAATTTAATATCTATTTTCTCGCTTATATTGCTTGTTTCAAATTGTCAAGAGCCCAGACCTTACACGTTCTTCGGCTGTTACTAACTCATTAATTAATTATTATCTCTCACTCAGTGGGCTCATTAGGTACGTATAATTGAGACGAATTGGCTAACACGCTCGCGTTTCCGAGAAAACTCCGATGGAATTATCAAATACATACTGCAAAGGTTGTAGAATAGTACATTACGATACAAGTGCAGAGAACAGGAAATTCGCAACGAGTGGTGATAAACTAAAACACGACCGAAGGGAGTGTTTTAAATCGACACGAGTTGCGAATTACCTGTGCGCACGTGTATCGTACAACGTTTTACAGTACATATGTCTCTTTAAAGTTTCGACATATGCACGTAATCTGCTGATTATCGCACTCGTGCGGTAATATGGCACTATATGTACTGTGATAGCTATTTACGATACAAGGGTTGTAAAATAAAGAAAGGCCGATATCGTAGATGTTTGAGACCCGAGCCGCAGGCGAGGGTCATAAATATGCGAGAGATGGCTTTCTGTTTTACGACCCGTGTTTTGTACACAATTTTACGTCACCACTTGGCCAAAAAGTGGGTTTTTCCGGACGCGCAGCAGACGAAAAAACGCGCTTTTTGGCAAGGTGTGGTGTAAACACCTTTACAGATCTCCTTTCGAAACAGGGGCTGACAGTTAATAGGTTGAATTTAGAATAGTAGCTGTCTCTGTTTGATTGAAAAGTAGCTGGCAGCTTCAGATACCACGAGGCCGTAGACCAAGCAAGACGTTTTTGTTCGTAAATGATTGTAAATTAATTTAGAAGAGGTAGGGCACAGCGAAACGTCATCTTGCTCAAATTTGGAGCAGCCCAACTGAGGAAGTACCTCCGCCTTACAGAAGACCACAGCCATAATAGCATCACTACTTGCCCCTTAGGTAGGTAAGTGGTGATGTGTTCCTGGGTGCTGTGTTGGGAGTGAGGGGCCTGCATATGTCCCTAGACAGCTGGAGACATCTGCGGGTCTCTCACTCTCAACACAGCGCATTCCTAAGTCAATAAAGGGTCAGCAACGCACTTGTGATTCCTCTGGACTCGCAAGTGTCCATAGGCTACGGTGTCTGCTTACCACCAGGCAGGCCGTAAGCTGGTTTGCCAACCTTGTAGTATAAAAAAAAACATAATCATTATATTTTTTTACATTCTTTTTTTATTTAAGGAAATACAACGAACTTATAAATAAACAGTACAAATAAGCAGTACAAATAAGTATTTTTAAGATTTAATAATACTTAAATATAAACTTAATATTAAAGAACTAAAAAAAGTGTAACCTATGTCGCCTAAGGGATGATTCACAGTAGACCGTTCCGTATCCGGGCCGGCCCGTTTTCTATGACAGCAAACGCAACGGCCGGCGTGTTTCTCTAGAAGAAAACGGGCCGGTCCGGACACGGAACGGCCTACTGTGAATCATCCTTAAATCGCCGCTGCTGGGTATGGTTCCCAGAAGGCTGGCTGCGTTACTTCGTTGCACCGCAATACTTATTCGTTGGCCGAGGAACGAGCCAGCCCTTAGGTCACCAGTGGTGTTGATAATTTTTTTTTAAAGTCTCGTAAAGTGTGTGGGCGCCTGGACCCCACGGACCTTGCGTTTCTACCGCAAAAGCCACGAATAGAAAATTGTCGCCGAGACATTCGTACTTTCGGCGCTTAGCGATCTCGGCAGTAGCAGCCGCCCCGCCAGCTCTGAGTGATGTAGTGCAGAGATGGGATGGCGCCAGAGTATCCACGCACGTGGCGTCCCAGACTAAGGGTCGACCACCCTCCCAAGGCACTAAAGGCATGTCGTCGGGTCGTCATTACGAGCCAGCCTACTAGGTTCGAGGGTAGCAGGCACGTTGACACTAACCAGAGCCCGGCGGATGGTGTCGTTCAGGCAGGCATGGCGGGAAAGGCGACCATCAGCACTCTTCGCGCATGAAAGTCCGTGCAGGCCCAGGCGGTCCACCTGAGCACCACAGCAACAGCGATGCGGCTCCACAATGTTACAGCCCAAACGCAGTCCAACAGCCAATTTTAAAGATTGGTTATCTAAAAGTGTGGCGGAATGTGGTGATGGGAGAACATGGAGCCAGTACCGTGACTCCCGTTCAGAGACTGCCAGAAGGCGTGCTTTGTCTTGGGCCGAGTCACATGTGTCTAACAGGTGACTGTGGACTGTTCGGCTAATACGAGTAGGTTCATCCCAGAGTTCTTGGGACTCCACCCCGTACGGTGGATCCTTATCCGGACATGCGGCTCTCCAGCCGTCCTTGGCGTCAGACAGACAAGCTACCTCAAAATCACGAAGTGACGGAAGTAGAATTTTACCGATTAGAGGTAGCACGCTGTGCGCCGAGGACAGAAAAGCTGACAGAGCCACACTGGAAACCTGCCGTACGCCAAGTCCACCATACCTGATAGGCAAAGTGGCCTGTAAATATTGACGACTGTTAATTTTGACATTAATAATTTTTTTGAGCCTTAAGTGGATGAGGTTATCGATTTTTTTACATATAATTTGGAATTTCCAGAAAGGGCTACAGCGTAGAGGATAAGTGAGTTTTGGAACAAAGAGACAGAAGCGTAAAATAGAAAGAGCCATGTGTGAATTTATTTGTGTGAGGCGGTCCACGAAACCTGAGATTGCCTCATCGAATATAGGTGCCTCAAGGAGGTGTAGCAACTCTCTTGACATAATTTTAATACCAGGACTTGCAGCTTCGAAATTGAGGATCGATTGTTGCAGGTTATTGGAATTGTTGAAATAAATTTCGCACTTATCATAATTAAACTGGAGACCCAGAGATTCAAATTCAGCCTTAATGAAGCTTAAATCATTTAGAACTGAGGTCACATCGCCTCCGAGAATACCATCGTCGAGGTACCAGATGTTAAATTTGAGGACAGTTTAGAAATAATGGGATGTATCGCTAAACGAAAAATAGCCGGACCAAGAGGGTCGCCTTGCTGACAGCCCATAGAAGAAAAAATTGAGTGTTTTTGGTACATAAGATCAGAAGCTGCTTCGTAGCATTGCTAAAGATAAGGAAAGATGTCGGGAGATATTTTTTTTACTTCTGATAAAAAATTTGACATCGAGTTTTAGCAGTACTTCGCTTCCCGAGTCCTTTAGAAAGGTACGGCAGGCATGGACGGCTGCTTCACAGCCGCCTTTGCTGCCGAAACCTAATTGGACGGGTTGGAAAATCGGCTGCAAGACTGGGAGTATATGTTTGCAGCAGACTTTGGAAGCAAGCCTTCTGAAGGTCGAGCCTATAGCTATGGGACGTATGTCCCCATCTTTTTCCCTGAGAGCACATAAGTTGGCTCCGTAGAGGGTTTTAGTTATGAGAGAGTTTACCTTACCCTTAAGCATCAGGTTAATTAAGCCTGTTAGACCAGACAGAAGGGCGTTATTACGCCCGCCTGGAATACCGGTGAGTAGGTCTTTCAAGTGTTGAGGCGAAAAACCATCAAGGCCTCTTGCCGAACCGTTTTTGAAGTACATAACGGCAGCAAAAACCGCGTCATCCGAAGCATAAAAGCAAGGTAAATCAAGGCATGGAGGGTCTGGGAGGCAAAGTGATAAGGGAGCGGGTGGATGCTTGCTTCTGAGCGAAGCCAGAGTATCGGCTGAGTTCGGGGCTGAAGAGTCATTAGAGAATAAAAGACGCGCGGCACCACTGAGATCACCATCATTCACTTTTGATTCTACCTTTCTAAAAATCTCACGTGAATTGGGAAATGAAACTGTGTCTGAATTGAAATGAGAAAATAATTATCATATCAGCCGGAAGAATAAAGCCTCCCTCAAAGAGATCCATAATGTTTTTTTTTTTATCTATTATCCCTTAGCTCACTGTATGGTGTACTGTACTGTATGGTGGAGGCACGGGGCACTACTAATATCTACCTCAATTCCAATTGCCATTTAATGTTTTGCGCGCTGTTTCTGACACGTTGTCAATACGTAGTGTTGAAATGCCATCACATCAGCGTTGAAAGTATCGAACAAAAGTCGACCTGAAGTTATTTGACGTCCGACATTGATTGAAAAGAAAAAAAAACTTACTAAGGAAGTTTCGAAAATAAAATATTTATAGGGGGAAAAATATTACAGATTCTTTTTGGATATTGATTCTATAGGAAGGCCGACTGTGGGATTGGTAGTTTTTGATGATTTTTGTAACGATTCCGTGGTGTTCTTGCACGGCCTCTACATACCGGTTGGGAAGTAACACGACATGCTATAACCATGCATTTCTGAGGTTAAAAGAAGTTAAACGGTGTGTAAAAAGGGTAAAGATAAAGGAATAATTAGGCAAAAAAGTTGTGTTTTTGAAATTATGCCATTGTTGTTTTATAAACATGAAGTTAAGTCACTTTGTAAATAAGATAAGATAAGATAATATTTATTTCTGAGAATATGGTACAATGTTGGTTGGTACACTTTGTTAGTTCAACATATTCTGCCTAAAATCGACGTAGCAATACGTATGTCGTTTTCTAAGCAAATTTCACCCTGACAATGGTAATTCTTGCAAAGTTATCGTTAGATTTGTATTTTCCATCCACCTCCCCCGACTAACAACACCCGTGTGCCAAAAACTTGAATCACGGCTATATGGGCATAAATATCCATTCTTGCTTGTATAGTCGGATTCAAATGCCAGCATTCCTGTGTTTAATACATTGCTTTTTATCTTCCCTAACAAGATGTACGTTTTATGTAAGTGCAATATAACATTACTTCCACGATGTATTATTGGCGAGCATACTCGTTGTAGTAGTCGGCGGTTAAGAAGTCAATCATCTATTGTGTTTTATAATAATTATAATATGGGCACTGCCTGAAATAAAGATTATTATTAATAATAATAATGCCATAGGACATTCTCTAAACTACATAGCAGGGTAATTACTTTTCGAAGGCGCGGTAGGATAAGGGTGCAATCCAGCGCGCTTGTGATGGTTTTGGAGACGCAAACATCCATAGGCTATGATGTCCGGTTATCATCATGCAGACCGTATCTTTGTTTGTCACCAACGTTCTACAGAAAAATCAACATTTGAAACAGACTGTACTTTGCTTAGTTTACGAGTTTTACGACAGACAGACCGCCGGACTTTACTGCCCACCAGGGTTGTTCCTAAAAGTGTTTTATTTCGCGCGCCACATTAATTTCTACGACTAGTAGTGGTCAAAATAGGAGTAATCTTCCCAAGCGTATTTTAAAGCAGTACTTTTTACAGGGAGAAAATGGTTTAAGAGAATTCTTTGACATGTTTGCGAACATTTTACTTCTTAGGCGACTTTCTGATTTGTGGTTGGGGAGGCTATCACGTATCAGGATATTAGAAAGCTGTCAGCTATTAGTCTCAATATTATCACAATACCTATTGAAGACGTTAAGTTAATTTCTTACCGTATTGGCCAAACGGTGTGATGGAATGATTCACAGTATGAAATTAAGTCACAGGACTTCAACATGAAATAGATATTTATGAAACCACAAAAGCCATACTTTTTAAACCAGGGTGTAAGGTTATTAAAACCAGGGCTTAGCTTTTACAGGCTTGGCTTGTCCTGGGAGTTGATAACATTTTTTACAGAAAAACCGTTATGATCCTGTGAGTCTTGGCCGCCAATTTTTCATGAAATGTTTTTGGTGGAAATTTATTTATAATACTGTAAAGTGCCCTAGTTTTTTAAAATTTTCCTAGGCTGTTAAGTTTTTTGAGCATTAGCTATACCATTTTATTAGGGTGATAATTATATTCTATTTACTGATTGTTATATTATTATACTACCATTAACAATATTATTGTGCTCTCATATTTAAGTTTTTATTTTATTTTGATAAAATATCTCATGTTAATAATTGAAAAATTCGTAAACCTAAAGTGATCGCCTATCAAACTGTTCACCCTTGAAAGTCCAACATAAGCGTCTCTACACGAGAAGGTTGACGATCCAATATCGATTAGACCGCTAGGTATTAAAGCTTGGCCCTTGTCTTTTATGGTCAGTTATGGCACGGATCGGGAATTGTTCGCGGTGAACGTGTGCTCAATTAATTATTTTTTATTTTTATTTTACAGTCATCATTATTATAATTAACCCTTCAGGCATATTACGATTTATCGACCACATACGTGTCAAAATAATTTCAATCTTAGTTCTCCGATTTAAGGTTCAAATAAGACTGCATGATCATAAAAACTATAGGTAGCTTTTCCTGATATTAATCACTATAACGCAACTATTTGGAATCAGTATATATTTTGTTTTATAAAGCCTTCTAGATTGGTGGGGTCTGGAAAAGCATTAGTGACTACTTTTCTTGCCTTATTTTTATCAATCGGATCTTATTCTACTTAATCACAATTTCACTATATTATACTACTAGTACCACCGCTTTACGGGGATGAGAGGGTGCAAGTTACAGTTCATATTTTTGCTACTCCTTGTATGTATTTATTTTATGATAGACTGACCAGCGATTGGCCTTAGTCTCACCTGATGGAAAGCGATGAAAATTTTAGGCTCCATGCCATATTTCAACTTTCTAGGATGTCGGGAAGTACCCTAGAGGTTTTGATGAGTGAGTAAGTGGCAAAATTGTAGTAAGTAAATATATTAGGAACCAATGAATTCTTAAGTATAACAACTAGACTAGACGAATGAAGGTTAGCGTATTTCATATGTTCCCTAACTAAATCTTATCTTGTGAATTTAGGCTCCTTGGTGTTATTTGCGACGAAGCTATGAGAGTTTGAGACGGAATGGTTCCAGAAAAGGTAAGTAGTGCCCCTCCTTATTTTTTGTCTGTCTTGGCAGGGGCACTACTGTGCCCCCAGATAAGGTGAGTTAGGACAATTTTGCGACCGGGATAAGCGCGCCTTTCATTAAAAAAATATCAAATACACATCTTACATGTATGCGACAAATTTAAACAAGTGTGTTGCGTGGATGAAAAATGTAATATCTTTACAGATTTTACATTTTTCTTTTTTTTCAGATATATTTCACGATAGGCGCATATCCCGACCGACTTTATCCATGTAATAAATAAAAGACAATAGGCCCTAAAGAAATACGATAAAAAAAGAAATTAACGTTAAAGCGTTTATACCCGAGCATACATAAATTTTAAATAATGAGAAGAAGCTATTACCCAGCAGGAAAATGCAGGGCTTATTTCCCTCGGGACATTTCATAATTTCATCCTGACGAAAGGAAACAATCCAAATCCAACTTAATTCGTAATTTTGGCATGAAGTTATTTATTGAGATGAACGTACGTAATGCTCTCAAGGAAAGGTAGCAAAAAATAATTAAATTGAGGTTCTTAATAATTTCATAAGCAGATGAGGAAAAACCATGGAAAACGGTAATAAAGGTAAATGGTCGCTTGTGGTCGCCACTAACTTAATACTTGACACTGTCAATCATATGTCATATTAATAGATGTAACCGATAGGTGTCAACCATTGGGTATAATTACGCCGAACACTACGTATTAGTAAAAAATAAATAAATATTAGGGGACCATTGTTACACAAATCGAACTAGTCCTATAGTAAGCTCAATAAGGATTGTGTTATGGGTACTAGACGACGATATATAAGAACGAAAATTGGTTAACAATCTTACACAAATCGACCTAGTCCCAAACTAAGCAAAATTAGTCTTGTACTAACTATGGGTCATCATCATCATCATCATGTCAGCTGAAAGACGTCCTTTGCTGGACAAAGGCCTCTCCCAAAGAATTCCACAATTACCGGTTCTGCGCCACCCGCATCCAGCGGACACACGCGTCCCTTACTAGGTCTACCGTGTGGGGGGCCTGCCCACGCTACGCTTCCGGTACGTGGTCGCCACTCGAAAACCTTTCCGCCCCAACGGCCACCGGTTCTATGTGCTATGTGCCCCGCCCACTGCTACTTAAGTTTAGCGATTCCGAGGGCTATATTGGTTACTTTGGTTCTACTGCGGATGAACTATAGGTACTAGACCATAATGTCCACAATAATACTACATTACTGCAGAGGCCGTGAAGAAAGTGCAATCCCTGTTCCGGCCGAGGATTGTATAGTACTTTTCTCAAACATGTTAGAAAAAAAACAATAAAAAAACTACAATGTAAAAAAAACTAAAAAATACAAAACGTACAAAAATAGCAAAGCATCACGAAAAATAACGGAAATTAAATAAAAACACGTAAAATGCTACAAAAAGAATCCAAAAAACGAAAAAAAAAAAACAAAAATATTAAAATAATTAAACATTAAAAGCATAAGGACACGAATAATGCTACAAAAAATACCAAAAACATGAAAAAACAAAAAAACTGATGAAAAGTACATAAAAACACGAAAAAACTTAAAAAATTCCAGAAACATCAAAAGACGCTTCAAAATAAAACGGAAAAACTAAAAAAAAATAACAGAATTCACGAAAAATTCGAACGAAACAACAGTTTTTGTATTTAAAGGCATTTTTGGTGTTTTTTTAAATTTGTTTGTGTTTTCAAAATAAATAGTGATTATTATAAGTCCAGAAGATTTAAAAAAATACACATAAGCTATCTTACAATAAAATAAAAACTTAAGAAAAAGCTCTTTTATCAACTGGGACCGCTTGGAAATAATTGCGGGCTTGCTTAACAGTGAACTGTTAAATTTTTTGCTCCTGTCACAGGGCCCAGCCTGTATACATACGTGTCCGACATGAACCAAATTATGCTTGCTAGGCCGGAGCACGTTTTATCACAACAAGATCACAAACGTGAACGAAATAATTATACAAGAGCGTAATCCTTACACGATTCACGACATGTTTTGATGCGTCTCACCGCTCGTTACTAGTACAGAGTAATTTGTACTACTTACGTACAGAACCTTCTCTATTGAACAAAACCGTCGTTTAACAGCGAGACAACACCGAACCATCCTATTTCGTTCTACCACATGACACGTGCTCTTTTGTTTAGTTAGGGAAGTCTAGTTTGCGCTTCAACGCCGTCACACTTACTAACGTCCTAGACACGTGGCTGACTTTTTTTCTTAATTTAATTTTTATTAATTTAAATTAAAAATTCTTAACCTACCTTCAAGTCCGCGGAGAACGCTTAGCCCAGGAGGAAACAATGGAGGCCCCTGGCGCGTACAACTCTCCGGCACCTGTGGTGACCTCGGGGAGGCTCCCTGTCGCACCACCAGTGCGTCCACGTACCACCACGGGCCGCCCGCCGACTCCCGCCGATCAGCTGCGCACCTCGAGGGAAGTGAGGTTTAGCGGAGGGACGAGCCACGAAAAGGTATCTAGCCCTCAGCCCAGCCTTAGGCACTGGTCCCATCGCTCGTCGTCGGCGGTGGGACCAGTGCCTAAGGATCAGAACCTCACCCTTGATACTTGATTAAAGCCTTCAACTTAAATCTTTTAAATTTGCTCTTGTGGTAGGTACCCCCATGGTGGCCAATTTGTCACGTGTTTTGTTTTTTTTTGTCGCCTGCGGTATTTCCGGACCGATACGACCTTCAAACCTTCAAGAAAAGAGCGTACTCCCATCTTAAAGGCCGGCAACGCACTTACAACCCCTCTGGACCCTCTGGTGTTGCGAGTGTCCATGGGCGGCGCTAATCGCTTACCACCAGGCGATTCGTCTGCTCGTTTGCCTCCTATGTCATAAAAAAAACATACGCCCGCTGGTTAGCTAGTACATAAAGAGTGTACTTGAGTGACGACGGAACGAAACGCACTGATATTGAGACTTGCTTGGAACGATATTGATATGACATTATGAATAGCAAAATTGAGTCACTTACAAATTATAAATTATTCTCACGTGAGGCTTAACCTAATTGGTATTCTCTAGGGTTAAGTGCCTACTTTGAGAAGCCACGTGTTTGGTAATTTATTGAAGAAGATTTGGGAGGCAAAAGCTGCATAAGCTGCATTAAAAACGAAGTGAAACTATATTATACAAGTACCTAGTTTAGATCGTTGTCTCGAGAATACGAGTAAAATCCAAAACTAAACGAATTATATCTTATTCGATATCATCCAACGAATTTTTAATATTCTTATTTTGAAGAGAAGTGACTACTTTCCTCTACTACACTGACCTCTTCCTGATGACCTGGTAAAGGTCGCAGGAGTCCGCTGGATGCGCTTTAGGATAGGCCTATGTCCAGCAGTGGACGTCCTTCGGCTGATATGATGATGATGATGACTTTCCTCTACATAGTGTATCCATAGCTTTATTTCATATTGAGAAGAAGCGTGGTAATTGTGGGTAGGTTTTTTTTTGTGTCTAATCCATTGTCATATTGTGCGATTTCGCCACCCCATTATCTCGTCCGTAATAAAAGATAAGCAAAACAAATATTTCATTAGACGGCAAGACGATCGGAAGAGTAAACGAGTGTGTCTACTTAGGTCAGAAAATCACACTGGAGAGAAATTCCTTAGACCCTGAAATCAGTAGACGAATCCAACTAGGATGGGGCGCATTCGGCAAGCTCGACGACGTTTTTAAGTCAAAGATTCCTCAGTCGCTAAAAACTAGGGTCTACAACCAATGCATTCTCCCAGTGATGACGTACGCTTGCGAAACATGGACGCTGACTGCCGGGAAGGTTCGCCGGCTTAAAGTGGCACAGCGAGCTATGGAACGCTCAATGCTCGGAATCTCTCTGCGAGATAGAGTGCGGAACGACGTCATTCGCCAACGCACCAAAGTCACCGAAATCGGCAAGAGGGTCGCAAAATTAAAATGGCAATGGGCCGGTCATATCTGCCGAAGAGACGATGACCGATGGAGCCAACGAGTGCTGTCCTGGAAACCTCGAGCGGCAAGTCGTAGCGTGGGCAGGCCGCAAGCCAGATGGTCTGACGCCATCAAAAAGACGGCAGGGCCAACCTGGACCAGAACTGCTACGTCCAGAAGTCATTGGAAATCCATGAAGGAGGCATATGTCTAGCAGTAGACGCAAATATGCTGAAGAAGAAGAAGTAGAAAACAAGGATTGCATGTATTAATATTTAACCGGATTATCAACTCTAGGGCCTTTGCCAAAAGTATAAATTGCTTTAATAGAATTATGATGTTGGACGCATTCTACATTTTATGGCCGTCAATTACCTGAACACCTGAGAATGGTACAAGTAGAAAGGCAATGGGCCGCCATTTTTCTATTAGTGCTCTCGTAATCTATTGCTTACGGAGATAGAGTCGATAATCAATTGAACTTTCTAGGTGGTTGTAACGACTTTTTACGATATGGTCATTTTGGTGTTTGGTTTTAGTAAATAAAGCAAGCAATTGTTCCTTAAAGTGTTTTACCCAAAGGTGACCGCCTGTTGTCTACCTCTACCTACTTACATGTTGCTGTTTTTTTCTTCTGTTTGTAACTAATTCATTTGTGTGAGGTTTGCAATTTAAGACCCGGGTATGTCCTAAAACTGCGACCAAGACCACCAGGGAATGGGCAACAGCATTCCTTAAGTGCGGTGGAGATACTGCGATCGCCAACCCACATGCCAAGCGTGGCGATTATGGCATTTACCCCCCATGAAATTGGGGGAGGTATATGTCTACTAAGAATGATATAATTATATGATAATGTACTCGTAATGACAAAACTTTATACTTGACATTTAAATTTTAGACTTGACATTGTCATAATTTGCACACCTGCATGCAGGTTGAATATGCATGAACGAATCCAGTTTTAAGATCTTACTCTGTTACCATATTCTGGCAAATAAAGAAATTTTGATTTTTTTTTTAATTTTGTCCAGCGGTGGACGTCCTAGGGCTGATATGGTGGTGGTGGTGGTGGTGGTGCAATTAAAGAGGATTTGTATTGTATTGTGTTTTGGACAGAACTAAAACCCAACGATCATACCAAGTCAGCTACATGCTGAGTTGGGACCATTTTCGTGAAGTTTTGCTTTAACTTGCCCAGGAATACCAGGAATACCAGGAATAACATATTAGGAAGGTGGTTAAACTGCTAAACATTCAAATTCCTCGATAGTACTTAATAAAGTACTATCGAGGAATTTGCGAGAAATTAGCAGTTTAACCACCTTCCTAATATGTTCGTATTATTACGAGAAACATCGCACAATGACAAGCCTGGATGTTTCTCGTAATAATACGAACAAATTAAGAAGGCGGTTAAACTGATAATCGTTCAAATTCCTGGACTGTACAGATGTATGTTTGTAAGTGTGGGACAAACCTTACGACTGAATTTTAGACCAGATCCTCAACCAATTGTGTTAAAATTTGGATTACTTATATACTCGTTACTTTGTGACAATGTTATTAAATGGCACCACCAAGCTAGTCTGATATGAAGGTAACAGAAGGTGGCCATATAGCAACTCCTAACTACCTACATAAAATAAACTAGTCGTGTTTGGTCTCTATGGTGAATATCGCCACAGATAACACAACGTATCCTCTAGTGAACAAAAGGTCAGCAATGCGCTTGTGATTATTCTTAAGTCACAAGCGTCATTAGGCTGTGTCTGCTTATCATAGTCGCGTAAGCTTGTGTGCCACTGACGTTGTCTAAAGAACCGGCCAAGTGCGAGTGGGACTCGCGCACGAAGGGATCCGTACCATTTTCTATAAAAACGGCAAAAAAAATACGTTTATCGTATGGGAGCCCCCTTTAAATATTAATTTTATAATATCTAACTAAATATTATATGAATATTTCAAGCGTCTTCTTATCAATATCGAGCAAAATAATCACGTTTGTTGTATGGGAGCCCCCTTAATTATTTATTTTATTCTGATTTTTAGTAATTGTTGTTATAGCGACAAAAGACATCATTTGTGAAAATTTCAGCTCTGTAACTATCACGGTTCATGAGATTACAGCCTGGTGACAGACGGACAGACAGACAGACGGATGGACAGCGGAGTGTTAGTTATAGGGTCCCGTTTTACCCTTTGGGTACGGAACCCTAAAACGAAAGACGATATCTTTTAAAATTTTGCATCATAAAAACTCAATAGCCTGCATATTTTCCTTTCGTCGACGAACATTTGCTCGCTTACTCGTAGTTCCGTTTCCCGGCAACTTCGCAACTGTTGCTGTTTACCGATCCAACTTTGCCCTAAGGGTTGCCAGTTGCTAACAAAAATACACAGTTTATTAAATGCTTGTTAAACTTTCAGGGACGATACCGATATTTTCCGGTATTTATTAAAACTTTACTAGCACAATGTTATTACATGGTTCGGTTTGGTACAAACTGACCTAAGACCTTCACCTTGATGCTTCGGCTAACCCACATACATCAGAGAAAAGCAGACTCGCAGAACCTATTAAGCTTGTCTTTTACCGCCGCCAACTTTGCGGCTATACTAGAGACAAGTGGCCTCATGCGTGATGACGGTAAAAGACCTGACGGGATGACCCTTATTCCGTGGAGGCTGGAACGGCTTTTGGTGTGGGACGCTACCTGCGTAGACACCCTTGCGCCGTCACATCTTCCCGGAACGAGGAATAGGGCTGGTGCGGCGGCTGAATCGGCGGAAATCCTCAAAAGGCGCAAATATAGTACCCTCGATAGTGGGTACCTATATGAGCCTTTTTGGGTCGAAACACTGGGGCCGTGGGGACCGAGAGCGCATATTATATACAAAGATTTGTCTAGGCGTCTGGTCGACGCAACACGTGACCAAAATGCTGGACTTTATTTTGCACAAAGATTGAGCATTGCCATTCAAAGTGGCAATGCCGCCAGCATTTTGGGGACGTTACCCACTAGCAGCGGTTTATTAGGTTAGTATTTATTTATTTATTTTTCTTTTATAAGTATGTAGGTATTAGTTTAATTTTTTTATATGTTTAATAAGCTAGATGATTTTTCATATAGTTGTCTTGTTAAATCCTTATGGTGCACCAAAATGAGTTAGGATGCGACAGATAGAACGATAATTTTCGGCTGTTAACGAATTTTCTCCATTTGAAAGCACACCAGGATGTTAAATCATCACTATCACTTCACTAACTTACATACGTAGTATAAAATAAAGTCGCTTCCCGCTGTCTGTCCATATGTATGCTTAAATCTTTAAAACTACGCAACGGATTTTGATGTGGTTTTTTGCAATAGATAGAGTAATTCAAAAGAAAGGTTTGTACGTATAACACATGCATAATACGAGTATAGTAGAGAAAGACTGGTAATTTTTGAGGTTTCTAATGTGATGTCGTAAATAAACACATTTTTTGCGCTTACATTGCAAACGCCAGCTGAACCCCACGAGAAAGGTCAAAATAATGTACTACAGTTGTTAATTGTGCACCTTACGAGTAAAAAGTTCTACAAAAAAGTCCACGATGGTATATGTCTATTTCTTAGGGATAACCCACAATAAACATTTTCATCCTTTACTTTTTACGATAAATAATGGCTTATTTACGAAGCGAGTTTAAGCTATTGCTCCTTAATCCAGCATTAATCCTTATCCAATTAAATACCTTCAATATATTTTGCATTTAATATCAAACAATACGGCCCTTTACAGCATCTCATTTAAAAGAATATTTTCCAAGATATTACAGATTTAAAATGCGGGGACATAGCGGTTGCGGCGGTACCGGCCGGGTTGTATATAAAGACATTCTGTTGTATACTTAGTATCAGCATTGCACCCGTGCGAAGCCGGGGTGGGTTGCTAGTCCCATATAAACTTAACATACCACAACGTCAGTTCAGTATCAGTGTCAGATTCTGATAGGTTTTCACCTGTCAGTGTTCCCGTCTTCATAACTGAAAATTGATGTCACTTGTCTGTCTCTCTCAAACTTTCTGATTTGTGGATTAGTGAGAATAGATCAGATGTACAGAAACCGTTCAACTTGAATGAGCGGATCTGCTTTACTCTGATATCTGTGGGCTAACCTCGGCTCACACACACCACCGGAGTGTTTTTCTCTATAATCTCTTACTTCAACCATTTGACACATCAAACACCCATAGAACGTAAACTCGCATGCCTCATCGAAATAAAATAAAACACGTAATAGTATATATCATTTATTTATGTTCAAAGAAAATATGTACAAGAATACTTAACCAAAATAATATAAATAAATTAAAACTAACTTAAATCTAAAACAGGTCCTTGAGGCATTGTACCGAGGATGCTGGCGGCATTTCCTCGCTGTATCGCAATGCTGATACGTTAAGCGAGGAAGCCGCCAGCTCTTCGGTCACGTAATTATATTAAGGCTTCTCCAGTACCTAAATCAAAATAATATATCGCTCTTCTTAAACATAATATAAGTTATGTTACATTTTTTTAGATCATTGTGTTGTTGATTATTTAACGATAATAATTCACCACCCAAACGGTTACGTGTTATGTCGATTTGTTTTTAAAACCAGTGCTGTCACTAAGTCCGTCGTTTCGATTCAAATGACATTTCCGTAAATCGATTTGGTACGAGTATACTATATAATTGCTAAATTTATAACCAAAACAAAATATGATTGAAATTAAATCGTGAAATACGAAGTGAAAAACATGTTAAATAACGAACGAACCGTGAACGTACCTTTGCCTTATAGGAATGCAATAAATACTTATTTCAGAACGAAATAAAGATGATGTTGGAAAAAGATCGCTTGTCAAGCGTGCAGTTTGTCGAAGTTTCTATTTTTTTATTATTTTTTTCTTTTTTTTTTGATCCGGCTGTAAAATTAATGCAATCAACCATTGGTTAACAATCGCTTGATTTGACAGACGATGCGTCTTAGCCTCATCACTACAAATGTCAATTCATAAATTAATGTCAAATATTTGAAGTAAGAAATTACAATGTATAATTCATACGAACGCCAGTCAGTGACAGCAGCGTTTAATTTGGTTGTGCAAATATATTACTATAGTGGTCGGCGGTTAAGACGTTAATCCTGACACCTGTCATAACCGTACAGTTTATAACCTCAAAGTGACTTTTAAGTTATAAACTGTATGGAGATGACAGCTGTCGGGATTGACTTCTGAACCGCCGACTACTATATGTGACATGTGTAAAGTGGGATAGACTCTTTAGGCCCACTATACAAACAACACACGTACAAACACACAACAACAAACAACAATCCTGCCTGTTTTCCGGCCGCTGCTTGGATCCTGCCGACGTTCCGACCCGGGAAGTCTCCCGGAACCTTCCATCAAATTTAAATTTCATTATATCCTAAATTCCTTATCATTTTTATAAAGCTTTGTCTTTACACTTGCTCTGATAAGATAACGTGATAACCGTGTCCAAATAAAACTAGTGGCTCAGTGAGCTGTCACACGTGCGTGCGCGCGCGCGCGTGTGTGTGTGTGTGTGTGTGTGTGTGTGTGTGTGTGTGTGTGTGTGTGTGTGTGTGTGTGTGTGTGTGTGTGTGTGTGTGTGTGTGTGTGTGTGTGCTGCTCACAAAATATCACGACAATCGGTTGAGAAATGCGACATGTAGAGGAGAACTTCCGACCAGACAGACAGGCATACGAAAGAATCTTTGTCGAAAGGTATCACGACAAAGTCTCAGCAACTGAGTATGGCATATAGAATGTTTGTCGTATGTCGTAATTGTTTACGTTTTTTGAAAAATAATTTGGTGATACAGGAAGTTATGCAAGCTCTTTTTTTTAATAAAATCTAGTTTTGTAATTGTATCACCTTAAAATAATCTACCATTTCATTTATTACCCCTGCAAAATACTATAATTATGTAAAGTATAGTCTATCTGTATAGTTAAATTTAAAAAAAAAATTACCGAAAATGTACTACATAATTTTTGTACATCGCTTCAAAAGGGCTGTAACCTATTTGGCTTATTTTTGTTTGTAGTAACAATTGTGACTAAGTTTGTATGAATGACAAAGTTTGTATGAATGACAAATAGTTGAAAAAAGGACTGGAATGTGAAACATTGTGTAAAGTCATAAAAACATTGACAGAGTTGTCATTGACAGAGATTCAGTCAATAACATTCAGTTTTGTTTTTAGCGTTTAAAATTATGTTAACAAACTTTTGTCACTTAGGCTGGGTTGCACCGACCTACGATCACAGACTGATCAACATTAAATATGGCGCCCGTAGCTGTCATCCCATAGGAACTTGTCAAACTTTCCATACACTCAAATTTTAACGAACACAGCTTACGATTACAGGCGGTTTGGTGCAACCCAGCCCTAATTTTATTTCGATGTCGTAGAGTAAGGACTGAATCACATTGGTGCGACCTGCGGTGGCGGTCAATAGTAAATTTGACAGCTAATGACAAGTTTACTATTGACCGCTGCGGCTACGCCGCGCCAGTCTGTGAGAGGCTTAAATGGAAATTTTGATCCTATTTTCTTTATTACACCCGTGAGGAGCCGGGCCCGGTATCTAGGTAGTCTAGTAATTAATAACTTAGATGGAAATTAATATAGGATATGATTTACCAGTTTCAATGCAGATTTGCCCACACCATAAGGGCGATGATAACTTCGCCGTGTAATTGACTGATGAATATGCAAAAACCGGTATTATCTGGATGAAACTGGAAGGAAGTGCTTCTATACTGTACCAAGCGAAAAACGACCTTAACATTAACACATTAAAGTGCCCAGTAATATGTTGGATAGCATAATAATTTCCATTTTGACCTTTCGTCGATAAGATTGAATATTAATTGCTTTATTCTAAGACACGACGAGTTAAATGGCGTTTAAGATGGTTTATGCAGATAAATTTAGAGGAGGAATCTATTTTTGGTTTGGATTTTCTTTGGTGTAATAGAATTAAAACAAGACTAATTAATTAAAGAAATTAAAAATCCGACTTTGGAAGTTGGCACTAAAAATCGGACATTTTGTTTTTATTTTATTTTCATATACCCAGTGTCATACTCACAGTAAAATATACGAATGTAACGACACCTCTCAAGCTAATCCGGTAATCGGCTACGGCGGTAATGCATAACTAGGTTTAGAAGGTCCCTTTTTTAAAAAGTGTGGCGAAAATGTTATCGAATATAGTGTGGCGAAAATGTTATAACTAGAAATAGTTATAACTTTTAGATGGACATAAAACTTCCCGTTCTGTACAAACAGCAACACCTGTGTTGTACGATTAGTACCCGGATAAATATTGAATACTTACAGCCTTACCACTTTTCATACTTCTCACAGCTTGTCTTACTTCATTATGTATTACTTACTCGTATTTTCCACTTTCCATCATTTTACTGTGTTTCAGATTCTTTTAATACATCATACATCATAATCAATGTTTTTGCTACATATTTTTATATCCTAATTTTACTTACTACCTATATAATCGATTTTACGGACAATTTTTTTTTTGTACTTTGAAAAGGACAACTTAATGAAGCACCAATGTGCTTTGAGAAGCACAGTGAAAAGTAGGTAAGTAGGTATCACTTACTATACTTTTTAAGTAGGTATCATCATCATCATCATCATTTCAGCCGAATGACGTCCACTGCTGGACATAGGCCTCCCCCAAAGACTTCCACAATTACCGGTCCTGCGCCACCCGCATCCAGCGGACACCCGCGACCCTTACCAGGTCATCAGTCCACTGTGTGGGGGGCCTGCCCACGCTACGTATATTAGGTATATTATGCCGTAAATAACATTATCTGAAAGTTTCAAAAGGATATTCCAAAATAAGCATCTCTGGTGGGTATGAGATTAATAATATAAAAATTTAATATGAATGTGTAATAAAATATCTATCCCACTCGACAATGAATGGAGATTTGTGCCCAGCAGCGAGATCTATCTGCGCTGATGATATTTATTTATTTATTCAAGGTTCACCAACGATTGTTGACATCAGCACATGCGAAAACTATAAACTAAGTAGGTACATTTAGAGAAAGGTGTTACAATCACAATTAGGTAAACACCACATCATGATGATATTAAAATAAAATATATTAATATTATCTCGGCGCAAATCCCCTAATTGATACTAAGAACTAGTTATTTAATTAACTCACTGGTACAATTGTACGTATATTATGGAGATACTAATGAATTTCCTCCGGGTACGAAGTTTATCTGCTACGCGAAGCCAACCCGGCGGTAATCAACGAACTTTTAATTTGCTTAACACGTGTTACCGGGGAGCAGAACAGAATCACCACTCAATGGTAAAACGCGCTGTAAAATAGTATATTGTATTCCAAGGGAGCAAAATGCAATATTTCATCGAGGGTTAGCGCATTGAATCTAGATTGAAAAGAAGGATCTCAGAATAGATGCCGGAGTTACATAAATAATTTTGCTAACGCGTAATACATTTTTTTTTCACTTCTACTACGAGAAAAAATATTTGGCCACAGATGGTACTCTACTTTTAAGTAGCATTTCGTATCTCATTCACTCGCAAGGCGGTTGTTGTGATAAATTGATAGGTTTGTAGAACGCTTATGACATATTTTAAGGTTTCTATTCATCTGGTCAATTAAAGCGTAAAAAAGAAGAAAGATTTAATAACGGGTCGGAAATGCACTTGTGTCTATTTACCATCAGGCAGTCCGTAAGCTTGTTTCCCGCCGTTGCTATATAATCAAGTCTTTTCTGGCTTGTTCTTGCTCCCTGTTGAAAAGGCCAGGCCGGAAATGAAAAATTTAAAATATATATATATCATACAGAGCGAAATTCGTTTTTGCTACTTGTAATATACAGGGTGGCCCATTCAAATCGGTCAGTATGGGAAAGTCTAAAACTATAAGACATACGAAGATTTGTTCTTAGGAACCATGTCACCGACTACAAAGAGGTAGAGGTACAAACAACCATAGAGACAATTTTACATGCCTGAACTTGTTGAATATTGTAACGGTGGTCACTTTGAACACCTACTATGATAAATTAAAGTATGTGAAAAAAATGCATTTTATTCATTTTAGACATTATGTTTCTTAGAGACATTTACTGCTTAAGACCTACACAAACGATATCTGAATAGAAATAGTGTAAGTTTATTTTTTCAAAACAACCGGGTTCGATTCCCTAGCTGGGTACAGTGTTTTTTTTCAAATGTATGAATGCAGTTTTTCTTTTTATCAAAATCGGTGACATGGTTCCTAAGAACAAATCTTCGTATGTCTTATAGTTTCAGACTATCCCATACTGACCGATTTGAATGGGCCACCCTGTATATATATATATTTAAATTATACGGGCTATAAAAGACTATATTTTCTAATAAGAGAAGTGGGGGTCGAAGTTGCATTACGTCGTTGGGAGTACCCACCGTTACCCTACACGTGACCCCTTGGTGGTGCTAAAAGTGCAACAAAAACTGGCAACCGTACTTGTCTTCTCGAAGCTCTCACGGTTCGTAAATAAATGCCATACGATTAAATAAATAATAAGAGAAGTGAAATAGTACATTATTGTCAGAAGTCAATTATTGCACGAGTGTTAGTTTTATTTTTAATGGGTTTTAATGGAATTTCATGGAGGTACGATATGGAGAAAAGAGACCCACGCGGACGAACTCGCGGGCAAAAGCTACTCAAATATAATCATCATCATCCGAGCGTTATTCCCAGTACAGTTGCATCCTGAAGAATGCCTGGGGTCCGCTACCTAATCCCAAGAATTGGCGTAGGCACTAGTTTTTACGGATAGTAAGGATAGTCAAATATAATAATCGTTATCAAATTGGGAGCGCGAGGAACATTGTAAAATTCATATGCAATATGTGTCAGAAAGATCCTCATGAGAGTCATGAGCCACGAGTAAACAAGGATATCTAGTGTAAGCGTTTTATTTTACAGCACTCTCTGTATTATTGAATGGTTGCAGGCCAGTCAAGCTCACAGCCTGTATCTGGAACAAGCCAGTATTGACGAGAAACGACGTTTGCAAGTGATTGAGCCCAGAGACCGAAAACCCTTATTTATGACGGAACTACTATTGGTATAGGATACTAATATGTTCGATATTTTTCGGTACAGTTCGTGAGATTTTAAGGTAGTATGTGGGCACAGGTGGGCGGTCTGTCGCTATTTTTGCACGTCAGAATAATCTCCACTGTTATTCGTGTATCCGTTATGATTGAATATTTTAACCTAGGTAGCTTAACATCGCCTACATTTAATGCTAATACCGTTTAACTCTTCTGTTGTACGTGTTAGTATTGGAATGCCGTTTGATGTGGATTAAAACTTAGTAGTATACTGAGTAGTGTACTGAGCACCCGGTTTCTATAAGTCTTCGAGTGCGGGTGAAATCATTTATTAACCGACTTCAAGATTTCAAAAGAGGAGGTTATCAATTCGGTTGTATGTTTTTTTTTTTAATGTTTGTTACTCCATAACTCTGTAATTTCTTAACCGATTTTAAAAATTCTTTTTTTGATTGTATGTATATATATTCAAATTGGTCCCGTTTTTGTCAAAAGGCAGTTCTGATGATGGGATCCATGAGGAATTGAGGGAACTCCTCAAATCTTTAAGGTAAACATATAGTGATTTTTGTGTTTTTATCAACAAGTCAAGCATTTGCATCCAAAAATGTGACATTGGATGAAGTGGAACTGCTGATGATGATCAGAACAGAACTCTTCAACGACGAAAAGTTCACGTTTGGCGATTTGTCCTCCTAGCTGTGTTTGTTAAGCAAGTTCTTTTTTCACGATTAATTTTTGTCATGCTCGAGTTCTGATGATGGGATCCATGAGGAATTGAGGGAACTCCTCAAATCTTAAAGGCAAACATATAGTGATTTTTGTGTTTTTATCAACAAATCGAGCATTATCATACAAAAATGTGACATATGATGAAGTGGAACTGCTGATGATGATCAGAACAGAACTCTTCAACGACGAAAAGTTCACGTTTGGCGATTTGTCCTTCTAGCTGTGTTTGTTAAGCAAGTTTTATTTTCACGATTGATTTTTGTCATGCTCGAGTTCTGATGATGGGATCCATTAGGAATCGAGGAAACTCCTCAAATGTGAAAGGCACACAAATAGTCATTTTAGTATTTTCATGAACTAATCAAGCATTTTCATTCATAAAAGTGACATTTGATGAAGTGAAACTGCTGATGATGATCAGAACGGAACTCTTCAACGACGCGTAGTTCACGTTTGGCGATTTGTTCTCTTCGTTTTGTTTGTCAAGCAAGCAAGGTTTTTCCATGATTTCATGAGGAATTGAGGGTACTTACTTCTTCTGTCTTCTACCATTATAAACATACTTATAGCCATTTTTGTATTTTATTGTATGGAATCTAAGAGTGCACCATCTAAGATTAATAATCTTTCACCGGACTCCCCCATTGAAGTCGGTTTTTTTTTCTTAAAAATTATTCTGGCATAAAAACGTACAACATCGGTTCGGTGAAGGAAACGAGAAACAAGTATAATACCAACACCGTCTAATTTACGTTCTGGGCTTATGGTCAGATGGCAGTCCGTTGATAAAATCTACTACAACAGACGCCGCCGAGCTGTGGCGCGGCGAGGTTAACTGTTGGATCCATAAAATACAATATAAATCATAGTTATTCTGTTAAACTATGCTTAGGAGGATGTGCTCGCGAAAGTTTTCTATTTAAAAAAACAATTCTGAAAACATAATACTGTCGCCGACTGTACAAGGGTAAGCATGCATCGGATAAATCGAGTCGTGTCTCGCACTGTCGTCCCCCATTTTAATATGATGTGGCAGGAGCCAGTCAAACTAAACAAACCTTTGTTTCGCTGTATATCGCAGCGTTACTACGCAACGACGTGACTTTGACTTCGACTTGTTGGAGATTGAATGATTTATGATGTCTCTAGTCAGAAAGGTTCAGTAATATGAAACCGAGTAGTAAGAAAGATACACCTTATGACGTCACGATTAAGCTCCTATTAATTACTTAAGTTTTCGTCTATGAAACAATCTTAAATGTTGCGAAATGAGGCAGGATACCGCCTGTTGTTTCCCTCTGCTCATGTCTCTCAATGTTGTGTTCTGAACAGTTTTGTATATTTATTAAGGTAAATAGTATTTGTATTGTATTGTAAACTCTGATGTGATTGTAAACCCTCTCAATCATGTTTGAGGCCTTACAAATTTTCAAATGTTTTTGACACAAATAAAACAAAATAATTTTTATTTCCAATAAATTGATAAAAAGGAACAATGCTTCAATTAAAGTTTTAGATAATAACAGATGCCTATTCTATGTAGTAGAATTTAAGCGGAAAAAAACCATTTTTAGCTAGAATTTGAGAAAGATATTTCTTAATGTAAAATCCCAAAATACATGTAAGTTCCATGATATTAGGCCACAATAGTCCTGTACCAGATAATATTGAACTTTACCAGATAAAAAAAGAAATGAATGAAAATATCAAGATACGCGTCAGTTCACATAGAAAATAACCTAATTAGATGACCGTTACTGAGTGATAACGACCCTTAAATTTTTTTTTAGTTTAAATTAATATATAAATTATTTTTGAGTTTCAAAAATTTAGTTTCTATTAACAGATTGAGTTACTTCCAAAGACGAGAGTGTACGTTTACCTTTATTGTAGAGAAAAATCTTGTTTTTTTTATGATATTCATAGTTAATCATAAATGGAAACCTGTAGTAACAATGTAACAAGTGTAGACGAAAATTGGATCTCCGTTATGAGTGTTCCAAGTTTACTATTCAACCCATTTTAAATGGGCGTAAGTGCCTCTTCATTTCTTTTTATTTGCTCACAAGCATTCTTTGAGATATCACAGACCCTTTTTTACCAGGATGTAAGAGCATTAACTGGGTTTGTTCCAGTTTAGTCAAATCCTCTTATTGCACCTTGTTATAACTTTGATCCTTATTATATAACTTTCTTATTTACTATAGTTTTAGGAAGCCGCTGTTGCCAAGCCGGAAAACACGTGACTTTCATTATGGAATTCGTGGGTTTGAGCTCCGGCTTAAACCACGGGGTTTTTCAAAGGAAAATTGTACATGGTGACTTCTTAAAGGTGATACAAAGTATAAAAATGTGAATCTGACCATGATTGTAAACAACTTTTATTATGAAACTTACGTTGTCCGTGTGAAAAAAAACAGTACGAGGGCTGTTCCGAATGTTTTTAGCTGCTCTCACTCTATTCATGCGATATATTTTTTATTTACACCATTAAGTGGGTAATCTCAATAGTTACGAGCTGAGATAAAATCGTTAGTAAGCAGCATGTATTTTTTTCACAACATTTCTTTTACCAAAAGGCCTTTTGTATTTGGCTTTTAAAAATTTGCGAAAATAGTACTATTTTTGATACCTAAAAATAGTTTTGGCAACGAAATCCCTAACAGCTGTAGTGGAAACTGCCCGGGATGACTTCCTAACTTAGTTTTGCTGATTTTAATGTAAAATCACTAAATGATTTTATTTAATTTAAGTTTTTTTGTGATGATGACACACCTGCTTATTGTCGCTAATTTTCATGCAATCGAAACAGATTACGTGGGTAGAGACAGGGAAAATTCATAGTTCGCGGTGTATTAAATTTCGTTTAGTTGTGGTGACGTATTAATCAAAATTGGCCCACAACACATAATTGGTATTGTGACCCGTTCATCGCATATTAGATAGGGCTGTTGACACGTCGTACTTAAAACACAATAAAAAAAACCCAAGCGACTTTCATCAACAGATTCACCCCAACACATATGTATCGAAATTACCCGCATAATGGTATCATTAAAACATATATGGCATGAATAGAGTGAGAACAGCTAAAAACTTTCCGAACATTTCTCGTATTTCATATAAATATGTAAATATTTTTACACCACACCTTGCCAAAAAGAGCGTATTTCCGCACGCTGCGCGTCCGGAAAAACCGACTTTTTGGCCGAGTGGAGACGTAAAATTGTGTACAAAACACGGGTCGTAAAACAGAAAGCCCTCTCTCGCATATTTATGACCCTCGCCTGCGGCTCGGGCCTCTAACATATGCGACATCGGCCTATCTTTGTTTTACAACCCTTGTATCGTAATGTACTATTACAAGCGGAAACGTCCACTTAGCGGTATTATAACACATTGCACATTGTTACTAATGATTCTCAATGTAACTTGAGACTTGCTTGAGACGTCGGTGCCGTTTCTAAAAGTTGTACCAACTTTGACGGTAGATGTCGCTACTAGTGTCCCTAAGGCTTATTTAAAAAGAGGGAACTGATTGAAAGATTCGTCGCCTCGGGATATCCCGCGGTAGCTCAGTTGGAAAGAGCGATGGACGGATTCCAGAGGTCGCGGGTTTAAATCCTGCCCGGGGTGATCAATTTTTCATTTTGATTGGAAATTCCTATGATCCCTAGATATGCCGGATCCCATTGTGTATACAAAGTTTCATGTTATTCTAGCATGGCGTTTTAAATGAGAGCGTAAATACGTTTGTATGGAGAACCAAACGTACTGCGCACTCTTAAACAATATTTTGTACAAAGTTTTTTATTAAAAAACCCAGTGGTATGCGGGTTTGAACCCAAAACCTCAAAATTGAATGTACATTGTACAAGTGGCATGGTAAGTACAAATACGATTCAAATACAGCTTGTTTCCGGAATAACAACCTGACACAGCTATTTCGTCTACGTCAGTTTGGACCGCCATGAATCAGGCAATTCATTCATTTTGTTCACAATAGGCGTACGGCGCGAGAAATGCTCGAATCCATCAACATAGGTATGGCTACCTTAACGGTAAATGAACTCCTATTTCTCTTTTTCTTCTAATTAACTGGGATTTTCTTCGTAAGTAGTCAGCAGTAGGTAGAAGTAAATTATTCAGATAGAGGGGTAGGGCACCACGGAATTCATCACGCTCATTTGGGGGCGATATATACAGGGTGGGCCCTGTAACAGGATAAAACGGTGGACTATTTAGCGGGACAATAATAATTTCCAAGTGGTGTCAATTGAAAAAAAAAATTTTTTTTGTTCAAATATGGCTTACGTGTTTTTTATTACTTTTCTGAAGTGAAATTAATGTAAATTTATTTTAAAAAGTCAATCTTCGTCTTCTTCAGCTGCCATGCCCTAGCGGGCGTCGGTGGCCAGCCTTGCAAAGTCCTTCCTATTCTTGGCCAGCCTTGCGAGCGTGGCCGCGTCCTTGATGCCTGTCCATTTCTTTATATTGTCGAGCCAGTTCATCCTCCTTTTTCCCCTTCCCCGTTTGCCCTCTATTTTTCCTTGTATTATAGCTCTCAATAAATCATATTTCTCGTTTCTATAAGTATGTAAGTGACCAAAATATGCAATTTTCCTACATTTAACTATGGCTAGTAATTCCTTTTTCTTCCTCATTCTTTTTAGGACATCTATGTTTGCTACTCTTGCCGTCCAAGAAACTCTTAGCATACGCTTGTACAGCCACATTTCGAAAGCCTTTATTTTGTCTTCCATTGACTTATTTAGTGTCCATGCTTCAACACCATAGTAAAGTATCGATAGTACATAGCATTTTACCATTCTCCATCTTAGTTTTAAATTAATGTCTTTATTGGTAAAAAGTCAATAAAATAGAAAAAAATACAAGGTGGTTACAACAATACAAAATATCCAAGAATTAGAAATAAACTTTTCGTGCCCGGGATTCGAAGCCAAGTCTGCCAGGCGCCAACTACCTATGTAGGCAAGGATTGTCACTATAGGTAAAAAACTTAAGAAAAGGATCTGTAGTGTGTAGTTGCGACGTGTTTTAATAGACATTTGTTTGTGTTACACATTTGTTTTCTTTGTGTTACACATTTAAAAAATGTATAGTCTATTCGAACAAGTCACAACAATTTGCATAAAACAGGTCCTTTTCTTTTATAACCAAGTGGTCGTCAAATCAATTCCAATTTAGAATGCGAAACTTAAGTCTAAACGACTCCCTGTTAAAATTAATATTCCCGTCTTTGTTCCACACCGTCAATGAGGCCTGGCTCGGGAAATGGAGAAAGTTACCAGTTTCCGATAGTTGACAGTTAGAACAAAGAAGGGCCGAGCCAAAGTCACTTGTTTGTGGTTAACGTGGTGTAATAATGAAGCGATTTTGTTTATACTAGATATTCCCGCGACGTATTTACTACAACGGAGCAAATACGAATCATACTATCTACCTGATGGTAAGCAGACAACTCGGAGGGAAACGGTTTTTTTATTTATTAAAAATGGGTTTGCTCTTGGCCAGCATCTAGCCAGGGGGCAAAATCGAATATTCATGAATCGGGAGATTCGTTGGATAATCAGATAGAAACAAATGCAGGTTATTCACACTCCGTTCATCAAGTATGTGGTTTGTGATTAAAACTCTTATGGTCGGGTTTGATAAAGATCCGTTAGGCCGAATGTCAGGTCAAATTTTGGTTTTGTTTTGTTTCTTTGGTGAGCAAAGATATTTTGTTCCTGAGATTTGGATGTTTCTTCTTTGGGATTGGTTTAATTTGTGAAAAAAATATCCCCTTATAATGTCCAATTTATTTATTTATTTAATTAACCAAGTCTTAGTGATTGGAACGTTACACCCCACCTTACTTTGTTCATCCAGAAGTTCCAATACATGTGGATCTTTTGGACATAGTTTTAATAATGGACGATTCACATCGAGCTCATAAACGTCCATCAAGCCTCTATTAGTTAACAAGCCGCTAAAGTTGGTTTGTCCATATCTGTCACTTTGACATTTATGTTTGTGAGAAAGCGACAATACAACTTTTAGTTAACAAAGGTTTGTTAAGTTTTATGAATAAGAGGGTTAGATTTTATATTTGAATGGGTTGCGGGCAGCCGGTCGGAGCCGGTCGCCTGCCGTTTGGAAACGAAGTCTAGCTTTTGAATTCCTTTGACTCTGGGGGCGCGGGCGTGCGCGCCGACTCCGGCCGTTTGGTGAGAATCGTTCATTGGTGAGCACTGCGCCCATATCGAGAGTTGAGCGGGCAAACCCGATAATCGAAATTATTGATTTTTAACCGATTTCAATAGAAGGAAGGAGGTTTTCAGTTCGTCCGTCTGTTTTTTTTTTATGTACGAGGGGTGATCCATAAGTTTTGATAATCGGTATGATCCACCCCGTTAATGATATTCTTTTAATGTGGGCTATAACATGACACTCATCATGTCAGCCGAAAGACGTCCACTGCTGGACATAGACCTCCCCCAAAGACTTCCACAATGACCGGTCCTGCGCCACCCGCATCCAGCGGACACCCGCGACCTTCACCAGGTCATCGGTCCACCGTGTGGGGGGCCTGCCCACGCCACGCCTTCCACTTCTTCTGTTAACATGACACTAATCAACATTAAATTAGAGTAAAAATATATAAACATTATTCATTTGTTTTTTGTAATTGCTGAACAAAAAACATCTGAATTAAAAAAATAACAAGATGGCGGATTTAAGAGTTGGTTTGTAATTATTTGGAGTGGTGTGGAAAAAGTCCTGATGCACTAATGAAGAATATTGTAACTGAAAATAAAACCTTGGTTTATCATTATGATTTAAAGGATAAGCAAGTTATCTGTGCAATGGTTTTTTTTAATTTCCAGCTCTGTTACCAAAATTAGGGTGCATTTTTCGACTTTTTCTTGGACTATTTAGGCCTACCAATAAAAACTGCGAAATTAGCTTTTACCAATTGAGCTCAAATATTATTGGAGAGTTGTATAACATTATTCTATCAGAGTTGTGTTCAATATTATAAATACTCGTAAGCTGAAGAAAAAAAACACGAGTTTTTTTTTTATTGTTAACGTTTGACATTAGTCTAACCTGATGGAAAGTTAAGACAAAGTCTAAGATGGAACACGCTCACCCAGAAGATGCCTATTCACTCTTACCTTGTAATAAATTGTACTTCAGAGCCTTCTAATTGACAAAGGTGCTGCTTTTCGAGTAAAGATCAGAACTGATAACCGTTCCCATTGTTATTTAGCCCTAATTCACTTATGTTCAAGACCAACTACATGAAAATCAAGAGCTGGTGATGACTTAGTGAAGGTATAAAATTTGACCTCAAAAAGTAAAAATATTTTTATTGCGGTAAAATAAAACAATTGAATAACGTTAATACGTATTTGAAAATATAGAAAGTGTGATTGGATTTAGGAGGAATCGAGGGAACTCTTCGAATTTGATAGGCGTGCATATTATGCCGATTTCGGTATTTTCTGTAGGTAACCAAGCGTTGGTTTTAGAATCCATAAATTTGGTGAAGTAGAATTGGTGATGATGACCACAGTTGTCATAATGGAACTCTTCAATGATGTAGGCACTTCACAGATTCCGATGAAATTTTGTTGACGTAGCAACTATTGCTCGTAAAATACACATTTTGAAGTGGAACTTATGCTGAGGAACTGAAGGTCAGTATGGGTTCCCTGAAGAATCGACGGAACTCCTCAAATATCTTCGGCTCTTATAAAGTGACTTGGTTGGGATCTGTAATAACCATCTCATTTGCTATCAGAAAGCAGTACAGGTAGTGAAGTGGGAAGGATATGTAAAAATATCATGTGTGTGGCATAGCGAAGCAAACATTGAGTCGGTTTTTTGGGTAAAAATTATTGAAAAAGAACTCAACATCCGTTATGCATAGTTCTAGTGTACGACAAATATAGACACACTATTCTGTTAAGCTGGGTCCATTGTGTGGCTCGGTATAACTGTATTTTCTTATGTTGTAAATTTTCAAAAGAGGATTCAAACTAAATATATCAATGTTTACGACAAACAACGCTATAAATTAAAACCCATAAGAAACTCCACAAAATTTAAAAAGGCACCAAATTAATTTCAGACAAAAAGCCTTAATAAAAACGGATTTAACTGATGGGACTTACGTAAAAGCGAAATTATACGTAAATTTGCTCCGAGTCTTTTGTGTAGGAAATTACCTTGAAGTAAAACCTAAATTGTGCTTGAAATGAGGTAGTTGCTTAGGCGCTGAGCTGTTGTGCACTCTGCGGTGGAATTGGTACGCGAGGGGGGATTAAGGAATTACGTTTCACATTCAAATGGGATATTTTCGTGAGGAGCGTTCGTGGCCCAGCGGCGCCCGCGTACCGCGTGCGGTATGCGAGGTTAAGCAATGTCGGGCGAGGTCAGTCCTTGGATGGGTGACCGCTTTGAGTGGTTACTAACTGAGCGCTCCCGTGCTTTGGAAGGCACGTTACGCCGTTGATCCCGGTTGCTGTCTATGATAGCAGTCGTTAAGCCAAGTTAGAGGCCTCCGGGCGGCTTGAGAACTTCTAACAGTCAAGTTGCCCACTCACTTGACAAGCCTAATCCCAATAAGGTCTAGTTTCCCCCTCGGGTTGGAAGGTTAGATGGCAGTCGCTTCCGTAAAAATTAGTGCCTACGCCAACTCTTTGGATTAGGTAGCGGACCCCAGGCATCCTTCAGTACAGTTGACTGGGAATAACGCTAGGAGGATGATTCAAATGGGATATTTTGAATCATCCGAACTGTGTGACATTTAAAACAAAACATGTGTAAATTAGCTACCTATTTAATAATTTCATTGATATCTAACCACCATATCAGCCCTAGGACGTCCACTGCTGGACATAGGCCTCCCCCAATTTCATGGGGGGTAAATGCCATAATCGCCACGCTTGGCATGCGGGTTGGCGATCGCAGTATCTCCACCGCACTCTAGGAATGCTGCTGCCCATTCCCCGGTGGTCTTGGTCGTAGTTTAAGGACATACCCGGGTCCAGACATACCCGGGTCCAGATATCTAACGTTGTAAGGATATTTAATAGGTTGAGCTTGGATATCAAAGAGGCTCCTTATTATGAGCTCTATATCTTAACACTAAGGCGACTTCCTGACTTGGCGGGGCGGGATCGATATGTCATAGGTATTTTGTTGTTTGACGTAAGCTTACTGATGTGAAATTTCCTCACTTGACGAATTACTGTCAGTATTACGTTTGCGCAGTACTAATACGATGCGCAGAAGTGGGGCAGTACTGCATTGATATCGGTTGACACTGACAGCTGACAGTTTTCTCATATCGTACCGCCTCCGCATCGATAAATCAGGAAGGCACGGCGCCTAAAATATTTCTTGATCAATGGTGCATTCTATAATATTGACGAATTTTACAATTACTATGAAATTGCCATATGAGTTTTTTTTATTTTATTTTTTTATTTCAAAAGGCACATAAAACAGACAGTAATCAAAATTAACAAATAAATACATATACGAAGACACTTATAACTAGATTACAGTCCAAAACATATGTACACATCATGGCTTTGAGTTACAATTTAGAGGTAAAGATATATGTGTGTATTTATGAGAAAAAGAAGTTTTATTACATAGGGATTTCGAATCAATTAGAATTACAAAGAGAGTGATAAAAGAAGGCAAACAAATATCAGCACACTTAACAGTTATTGGAATAATCCAAATTAATTTTTTGTTCCTAAATATAGAGATTTTTTGAATGGAGATATTTTGGAAACATAAACATCAAGATCCTTACAGACGCGAACCAAATTATCAAACTCCCAAACCATCAAAGTTGTATGGGACATTGTTTTATAATTTTCTATTTAAAATTTTATATGTGTGATAATGTCTTAGCGTTGAAATTAATCAATGTTTGTCAGTTGTGTGACAGTATCATTCATTATGTTATGTATTTTTATTAACTTGTGCCTGTTTGTATTGCACAAAATGTTTTAACTTTGACTTTGGCTTAGTTTTAATTTAGTAATTCGATTTTATTGCTAGCAAATACTGTTTTTTTATTCCTTTTGATCTTTTCGAATAGTTTTTCTGTAACTTGCAATGTTCGTATGTTAGTATGTAAGTTACCCTCGAGATTTGAAATCCTTTTTTCAGCCACTTGGCGGTATTCGATTGGGATCCTTATGTAGGTTCGGTGACAATGCAATATAACCACTTAGCTGATTTGATGATGAAGACGGGAGGTTGTCATAGAAATCCTAAACTATAAAAGAAGAAGAAGAAAAATATTTATTCGTGACCAAAAATAATTAATATATGTAATAAAAAAAACGTATTACGTCACGAAAAGGTCTCGCCTCAGCATAAATGCATCGGATAATGTGAAAACTGTCTGAAAGTGACGGTGTTTCTATTATACTCCGCCCACGGCTGTTTATCTACGTAGAATGAAACGTGTATGATAGCGTCCATATTGTGTCAAAAGATTTTGACGAAATACTGAGCTTTGATTGGCTACTGCCTACGTCAAACGTCAAAATAAAGTGACAAATAAAAATAAAATGGCGTCTCCTCGGAATTTCGTCTAGTCGTCTCTGAACATTTTTTCATTTTTTTTCTAATGTTGTTATTTAAATTGTAGTATTGATAGTTTGTATCGATAGTGGACCCGGGTATGTCCTAAAACTACGACCAAGACCACCGGGGGATGGGCAGCAGCATCCCTGGAGTGCGGTGGAGACACTGCGATCGCCAACCCGCATGCCAAGCGTGGCGATTATGGCAATTACCCCCTATGACAGATACAAACAGGCCACGGCCCCGAGGTTCCGGCGACCCCCAGTGCCCTGGCTTTGGTAGCGGCCAGGGTACTAGCGGGGTCAGGGGTGCGAAGAATCTCCGGCAAAGATCCGGCTACCACCACCGACGACTCCTGGCCCTGGCAACATATAACACACGAACACTGCGGACCGACGAAAAGGTAGCGGAACTGGAGGAAGGATTGAGCAAGTTGCGTTGGGATATCGTAGGGTTATCTGAAGTCCGAAGAGAGGGAGAGGACACGATAACCCTGAAGTCCGGCAACTTGCTCTATTTCCGGGAGGGCGACCAACAGTCCCAGGGAGGTGTCGGGTTTATCGTCCACAAATCCCTCGTGAACAACGTGGTGAAGATTGAGAGTGTGTCGGCCAGGGTGGCGTACCTTATACTCAGAGTATCCAAGAGGTACTCGTTGACGGTCATACAGGTGTACGCGCCGACCTCGGCACACTCCGACGACGAGATGGAGGCTATGTATGAGGATATATCAAAAGTCATGCATAGTTCCAAAACCTACTTTACCGTTGTTATGGGGGATTTCAACGCGAAACTGGGCAAGAGAGATGGTGAAGAACTGAAAGTGGGGCAATTTGGAGTGGGAAGTCGGAACCACCGGGGCCAACTACTGGCTGGTTTCTTGGAGAAGGAGGGACTCTACATGATGAACTCCTTCTTCAAGAAACGCGAGCACAGGAAGTGGACCTGGATGAGTCCCGACGGTGCAATAAAAAACGAGATTGACTTCATCATGTCGACGAAGAGGCATATATTCAATGATGTCTCTGTGATCAATGCGGTTAAAACCGGAAGTGATCATCGTCAGGTAAGGGGCACATTGAATATATGCGTCAAGCTAGAGCGCTCTCGACTGATGAAGTCCACGCTCCGTCCAGCAGCAGTCCAAATCCAAAACCCCGAGAGCTTTCAGCTGGAACTCCAAAACCGTTTCGATTGTCTAGGCGGCGATGTGGACGAATTCAACGACGGGTTTGTGGAAGCTGTCCATAGCATTGGGTCTAAGTTCTTTAAGGCCCAACGAACTCAAAGAGCCAAAAGGATCTCTATCTCCACTCAGAGGCTCATCGAGGAAAGGAATGAGATGATTCTGCAGTCTTCAGCCGATGCGACATTATACAGGCAGCTCAATAAACAGATCTCCAAGTCCCTTACCCGCGATCTGCGCCAATTCAATACAAATCGTATTAAGGAGGCCATCGAGCAGAATAAGGGCTCTAAAGTTTTTTCAAGAGATCTGTCTATTGGGCAGAGCCAGCTGGCCAGATTAAAAACTGAAGATGGTAGAATCGTTTCGTCCAAACCTGAGCTTCTGAGTGAGATAGAGTGCTTTTATGGACAGCTATACACGTCAACTAGCAGACCCGAAGTTGGTCTGGCGGAAGACCGAAGAGCTAGATTAACCCGGCACTATACCGAAGATATCCCGGACATCAGCCTGTACGAGATTAGAATGGCTCTTAAACAGCTTAAGAACAATAAGGCACCCGGTGAAGACGGAATTACAGCGGAACTCCTGAAGGCGGGTGGAAAACCGGTCCTTAGGGCCCTTCAGAAGTTGTTCAATTCCGTCTTACTGGAAGGAAAAACTCCAAAGGCATGGAACAGAGGTGTGGTGGTCCTGTTCTTCAAAAAGGGTGACAACTCGTTACTGAAGAACTACCGACCCATCTCACTTCTGAGCCATGTCTATAAGCTGTTTTCAAGAGTCATTACGAACCGTCTCGCACGCAGGCTAGATGACTTCCAGCCTCCCGAACAAGCCGGTTTCCGAAGAGGCTTTAGCACCGTAGACCACATCCATACGCTCCGTCAGGTTATACAGAAGACTGAGGAGTATAACCTACCCCTCTGTTTAGCGTTCGTGGACTACGAGAAAGCCTTCGATTCGATCGAAACCTGGGCTGTACTACAATCTCTCCAGCGGTGCTAAGTGGACTACCGCTATATCGAAGTGCTGAAGTGTTTGTACGAGAACGCCACTATGTCAGTCCGACTCCAGGACCAGAGCTCGAAGCCTATCCCATTGGAGCGGGGAGTCAGGCAAGGAGATGTTATTTCTCCTAAACTGTTCTCCGCTGCACTGGAGGATGTTTTCAAGACTCTGGATTGGAGAAGGCTAGGCATCAACATAAATGGCGAGTACCTCACTCACCTTCGGTTTGCTGACGATATAGTAGTCTTGGCTGAGACCATGGAAGATTTAAGTACAATGCTCAATGACCTCAGTAAAGCCTCCGAGCGAGTTGGTCTAAGGATGAACATGGACAAGACGAAGATCATGTCAAATGTCCATGTCGCACCAACTCCCTTAACAATCGGACACTTTACGCTCGAAGTTGTAGACGATTACATATACCTAGGACAGACTGTCCAGTTAGGTAGGTCCAACTTCGAGAAAGAGGTTAATCGTCGAATCCGACTCGGCTGGGCAGCGTTCGGGAAGCTACGGCACATCTTTTCGTCCAATATTCCGCAGTGTCTCAAGACGAAAGTCTTTGACCAGTGTGTGTTGCCAGTGATGACATATGGTACTGAAACGTGGTCGCTTACTATGGGCCTCATAAGAAGGCTCAAAGTCACCCAAAGAGCAATGGAGAGAGCTATGTTAGGAGTTTCTCTGCGTGATCGCATCAGGAATGAGGCCATCCGCAGCAGAAGCAAAGTGACCGATATAGCCCTCCGAATTGCTAAACTTAAGTGGCAGTGGGCGGGGCACATAGCACGTAGAACCGATGGCCGTTGGGGCGGAAAGGTTCTCGAGTGGCAACCACGTACCGGAAGGCGTAGCGTGGGCAGGCCCCCCACACGGTGGACCGATGACCTGGTGAAGGTCGCGGTTGTCCGCTGGATGCGGGTGGCGCAGGACCGGTCATTGTGGAAGTCTTTGGGGGAGGCCTATGTCCAGCAGTGGACGTCTTTCAGCTGACATGATGATGATGATGATGATTGATAGTTTACTATGCAGTAAACAAACGAAACAGTGTGTAGCTAATCGAAAATTCACCTGGAAGCGCGTATTAACCATTGTTTAGCCAAACAAATGGAAGATAGTGAAGTGCATCGTATGTGGCAAGGCATGCAAGTTCTCATTTTGCAAAATGTACGAGTGTTGTGCTTGTAAAACGTAGAACTCTGTGAAAGGACGAAGATATATAAATAGATAGAAGATACATACATACATTAAAAAATAAATCTGCTGATAAGTAAAATGTTTGTTTTATTTCATTTAACTAAGATATGACTCAACATAGTTCACGGTATTTCAATTGAACACCAGTGGTGTTCAATTGAAAATGCCGTGAGCTTCTACACAAAGTTAAATGTAAATGAGCTATATATATTTATTGTTGGGTGTTCACAGTAAGTTCCATTGCCACAGTGCCATTAAATAATAAAAAAAAGAAACGTCAAAAATCTACCAGCGGGTACAGATTAAATATAGTTGCTTACGGTCTATATATTTTCTTCGTGAGTTGGCGGTCTGAACCCTTACTAGTCTGTGACTCCGCCTAAAATTGGACGCGACCAAAAAAAATATAATAAAAGATAAACGCGTCGTGTTTGGGCTCATTAAACTTTTGTTACGAGTAGCTAAATACTACGCAACAAAAACCGGCCAAGTGCGAGTCGGACTTACACACCGAGGATTCCGTACAACAAAAAAAAGTAATTTATAAATAATATTGGTATTTGATGGTAAGATATACGTCAGTGATAATAAACATTATCACCAAATATCAAGTTAAAAATCTTCGGAATGTAATGTATGATAAACGACAGACGGCCATGCGAGTGACAACAATAGGGCTATGACCGCCCTTCGGGTACGATACCTTCAATATTTGCCAAATCTACCAGCTCACATAGCCACTAGTAATATGAATATGTAATGGGTTCATAAGGAGCATGCATATGATAGCTATTGTGTTCAGCTAATTGTCCCCTCGGCAATTGCATGTGACAAGCTAATCAACGAAACTAAACAATTTAGTATACAATTATATTTGTTGCATAGATCAAACAGACAAACTAAACGGTTTTTATTTATTTATTTGATGCAAAAACAATGGTTACAAAGCTGTTAGGAAAATATAAATGCTCATACATGGTAACCCTGTAAGGGCGTTGCATATTTATCCTTAAAAAATAAATGTTAATATCACATGCGTCTATAGGTACGATTACGTAATGATAATTATGTTTAAAGTGATTACGTAATGATAATCATGTAAAACTGATGCTAAATATAATGAAACGGGTCACTCACGTCTTAAAGGTCGAATATCGCTCGACATGTTTCAGACCGGTTCGCGGTCCTTAATCATGAGCACCTATCGCGGCGGCGGTTTTCTTAGCACCTTTAATCCATCATTTCATTCGACCTTTAAGACGTGAGTGACCCGTTTCATTATATTTAATATGTTTCAAACTCACGGGAGTTTTCTATATAAAACTGACGCTGTTACTTTTAGTATGGAAAATGACATTTTCTCAAACATGATTGTTCGGAAATCTTTAGATTAAAATAAAAATACCAACACCAGGTTAAGTAAAGCAAGATGATTGTTCATATAATTTAGTGATAATGTTTTTAATTAGAATAGAATAGAAGAAATTTATTCAGAAAACGCTTACACACAATATATACAAAATACAATACAACAAAATTATAAAATTATTATTAAGAGGGCGCAGTACGTTTGGTTCTCCATACAAACGTATTTATGCTCTCATTTTAAAACGCCATGCTAGAATATCCCATCCCATTGTGTATACAAAGTTTCATGTTATTCTAGCATGACGTTTTAAAATGAGAGCCTAAATACGTTTGTATGGAGAACCGATCCACACCGATCGTACTGCGCCGTCTTAAGCGTCACTGAAAGGGTCTCCACTCAGCTTAATGTCAAGATACCACTTAAGGATTTGGACGCTGGTCTTCCGTAGAAACCCTTCCGAGAGAGCGCAACTATGCGCTAAGGTACATAACATTTCATATAAGTGCAAAAAGTTTCAAAAGTGTAATAAGGTATAATTATTATTCGTCAATTAAAATTACAATAACTAATTAAAAACTACAATAACAATTTAAGGTACCCAAACAGTCATTAATCCTATATACAAGTTAAAATTAATGATATAGGATGCGTTCATTTTAGTAGGAATGCCACAGCATTATACCCAATTATTATTATTTTTCTGTAAGTTTAAGATGTATTTTTTAAATTTACATTTGAATGAACCAATTGATGGCGAGTTCCTTATAGGTGGAGGTATATTGTTCCAGCACTTCGTGGCAGAGTATTTAAAACTACCACGAAATGCTGCGGTGCTGTGCCTAGGGCAAAGAAGACGAATGGCTCCCCTAATAAGGCGTTGTGAAAAAGTTAACCTTTCATAGAGGTAGAGGGGCGTCATGGTTTTTATAATACCAAAAAGCATGCAAGCAAAATGCAGCGAACGTCGCGATTCCATATTCATTAACCCGCTATTATTTTAAATAAAGAGTTACATGAGTTCGAGGTGGGATATTGAAACAAAACCGCGCACATGCGTTCTGCACCCGCTGCAATAACTTTTTTGTTTGGTACAATAGACATCCACCTATGACAACATCAGCATAGTTGAGTTTCGACAAAATTAAAGATTCCAACCATCCACCATATCAGCCCTAGGACGTCCGCTGCTGGACATAGGCCTCCCCCAATTTCATGGGGGGTAAATTCCATAATCGCCACGCTTGGCATGCGGGTTGGCGATCGCAGTATCTCCACCGCATTCTAGGAATGCTGCTGCCCACTCCCCGGCCGATTAAAGATTCACATAGAGATATTCTAACGTCAGTACTTAATTAATAATTTAATTACGTATATTTTTTACCAACAATTACCAATATATTGATGAATCACATTTGTTTTTAGTTGTACGGAACCCGCGGTACGCGAGCCAGACTGGCACTTGGCGGGTTTTTTATATTTATATCCAAATTGCCGAAAACTGAATCGACAAAAAATAACTTTATAACTATCGAACGTGCAGTGTAATTACGCAACGTTTTCAAGCCATGCGTAAGGTGATTACTTTTTAAGGTTCCGTAGTCAACTAGGAACCCTTATAGTTTTTCCATGTCCGTCTGTATGTCTGTCCGAGGCTTTGCTCTGTGATTGTTAGTGCTAGAAAGCTGACATTTGGTATAGAATTGGATATATAAATCAATAAATCTGACAAAGATGTAAAATAAAAGATGTAAAATGCTAAAAAAAAATTAAGGGTACCTCCCATACACGTAAAGTGGGAATGAATTTGTTTGCTTCAACCCTATGGTTTGGGGTGGATAGGTCTTTCAAAATGAATAGAGTTCATTAAACATTTATTCACAAAGTGAATATTTCCGGAAATAAACAGTCCAAAAGAAAAAAAAATTGTGCCCCCCTCTCTTACTTTTGAACTATGTGTCCAAAAAATATGAAAAAAAAAACGTGAAAGTAAAGCTTAATAAAGACTTTCAACGAAAACTATAGCGGACATGATCAGTTAAGACATTTTTAAGTTGCAAAAGTATTCCGTTTTGCTTGTTATTGGTTTTTTTAAACTAAGTTCATTGGGCAACTACGAAACCCTACACTAAGCATGGCTCGACGTGCTCTTGGCCGATTTTTTTTTAATTTCCAAATTTCTGGAAATAACTACATGTATGTATGTATGTAAATACTTTATTGTACACAAAACACAGGTAGAAATACAGACAAATTCGGTTATATCGGTACAAAGGCGAACTTATCCCTTTAAGGGATCTCTTCCAGTTAAACTATATAATTATCGAACCTGCGGGGAATTACCTACGCAACGTTTTCAAGCATGCGTAAGGTGATTACTTTTTCTATATTAGGTATGAAACCAGTGTCTTAGGGGATTGAGTTCGTACAATACAGAGTCCTCACTACCGTGCTTTGGAGAATGTAACAGCGATATGCATTATGATGTGAAATACAGCAAGTAGAACAAGGGTGGTGACAACAAGAATTAACAATATTTCTAATTTTCAAGCTTAGTATGAAATCTTAACTCATCGGAAAAAAAGAAAAATGTCAAAATCATTTCTACCATTGTGACAACGGAGACGCCTCGCTCGGTCGATCAAATACATGAGTATTGAACATGATACAACACAATAATTTATTGGTAAAAATGCAGTTATACATGTCAATCTTATTATGGATCATAAAACATAATGTAATTACTGTAATTTTGCATAGGTATGTCGGACTTGCGTACCGATTATCTTTAACAGGCTACATGAAATGGTACACTATTGAGCTCTCCGGCAATAATTTCCAAATGAGATCAATTGAAAAAAAAGGTGTTTTTTTTGCAAGTATTATGTACACTCCAGCAGAGTTGAAAGGAATAACTATTTTTTTTAAGTTTTTTTTTATCTAATGTTTCAAAAATATCCTTTTAAACCAAAAATGCAACAACGATTGTGAGTCATAAATTGATGCTACCTCAAAATCAGCATTGACTACCGCGCTATAATCTCTTGACGCCAAGATCCTTTACTTGGTCACAATTTTCGATCAAAATTTTCCCAATTGAAAAAATATTTAATTTTTGGACACCAGAGGTTACTGCAGATACTCTAAGGAAGCGTCTTTTATTTTTTTTGCTCCTATTACAGGCCACACCCTGTATAATATATATTATGATTGAGCAAAAAAAATAAAAGACGCTTCCTTAGAGTATCTGCAGTAACCTCTGGTGTCCAAAAATTAAATATTTTTTCAATTGGGAAAATTTTGATAGAAAATTGTGACCTCCAAGTAAAGGATCTTGGCATCAAGAGATTATAGCGCGGTAGTCAATGCTGATTTTGAGGTAGCATCAATTTATGACTCACAATCGTTGTTGCATTTTTGGTTTAAAAGGGTATTTATGAAACATTAGATAAAAAAAAAACTTTTAAAATAAATAGTTATTCCTTTCAACTCTGCTGGAGTGTACATAATACTTGCAATACATATATACATAAAATATTTTGGACCAGGACGTGATGGACTGAATATTAGAGGAACGAAACGGAACCTATTTTATCTTTTCCTAATCCAAAATATGAGACAGGAAATGTCATGTTGTTATTGTGTTATACTCGTATATGCATACATTCATAAACAAAGGTGGAGATCAGAATGGCTACAATGGCTACACCGCGTGAGATTTCGCAAGTTTGAGCTAACTCACATTTATAGTAGTACTTATTTGGTGCTATTCTTTTATAATGCGCACTTCTAAGGTTTGGAATTCTCTGCCGGCGTCTGTATTTCCGAGTTCATATAACCTGGACCTTTTTAAGGCACGAGTGAATAAGCTGGGTGAGCTCGCTTCATCGTCGGCCTCATCTGTGCCCCCTGGCTAGATGCTGGCCAAGAGCAATCCCATTTATAATAAAAAAAAAATTGGTACCTAAAATAAAACAATAAATGAACCTTGTAAAAATTTAAGAAATGTGTAAATCAAAGTAGCCATTCATTCTGACCTGAGGACGGCTAGGCCACTTGCGGATATTGACTTTAAGATTTAGTTCCTAACGCTGGCCACACACGATCATGTATGCAGCGCACTTGAAGCGGTGGCCGATAAACTTGACGGTGTATGTGTGTGTGTATGTCTAGCAGTGTGCATGACAAGTCTACTGATGATGGCCAGCATTTTTTAAGATTGTTTGAACAAGTCTATTGCCCGCAATGATTATGATAAAAAACATAAAATGTCGAACACACATGTTAGATTAGTTTATAAATTTGTAGCACAAACAGTATGTAAGTAAAAGTTAAACTGATGTACTCGTAAGACAAAGGCAGGGTACTGTCGACGTCAAGAACTCGCCAGATGCGGAATTGAAACGGACGCAGCGTCAAGTACCTGATGGCTACCCTCACCTCCTGTAGCACTCTGGCATCTGAAAATACAAGAAGCCAATATCCATCATTTCATTTGCCAACGCTATGAAAGGGCCCAAAAACCGACAAAACGATATGTAACTTTGTACAGTTTCCTACTATGTTTTTCTGGCACTTCAAACTCTCGCGCTTTATACACATTCTTAAAATATTTGTAAAAATAGATCCGCAATAGCCGAACACCTCATAACGAGTGGATCGAATTACTGAATTTAGTTTCATAATGCCTTGAAAGGGAAACGTATGCCTGGGAAGTATGTGGAGCTAATTCGGTCGATGTATAACAGATGTTGTACTCGCGTTCGATCGGCGGCTGGCACAACCGACAGGTTCAGCGTCACGGTGGGCTTGCACCAGGGATCGGCTCTAAGTCCTTACCTCTTCCTGTTAATTATGGACGCTCTGACGTCGGAAATACAGGAGGAGGCACCCTGGTGTATGCTGTTCGCCGATGATATTGTTCTTATCGGCGAAGACGGTTACGAGGTGCAGAGCAGACTGGAGGAGTGGCGACAAAGACTGGAGAATGTTAGCCTGAAGATCAGCAGATCCAAAACAGAGCACATGTTCTGCGATTTCGGCGGTCTCTCCGGTTTTACGCCCATACAGCTGGATAGCGTTACGCTGCCGGTCTGCTCTGACTTTAGGTACCTCGGTTCACTAGTGCAGTGCGATGGCAATATTGACCGTGACGTGAAAAACCGAAATAGCACCGGATGGATGAAATGGCGACAGGTCTCGGGGACAATTTGTGACGCCCGAATGCCTCTTCGATTGAAGGGTAAAATCTATAAGACTGTAATAAGACCTGTCGTCATGTATGGATCAGAATGTTGGGCCTCAAAGGTGATGGATGAAACGAGACTGCATGTTACAGAGATGCGAATGCTGAGATGGATGTGTGGTGTGACGAGAATGGACCGGATTCGGAATGAGTATATAAGGGGAAGCCTGAAAGTAGCGCCCATTGCCGAAAAACTAAGAGCCAATCGCCTGGCGTGGTACGGGCATGTAATGAGGAGGGATGAAAGCCATGTAACCAGAAAAGTATTGGATATGAATGTGGATGGATGCAAGAAACGAGGTAGGCCAAAGAAAAGGTGGATGGATTGTGTGAAAGATGATATGAATAGGAAAGATGTGAATGAAGAGATGACGCGTGACAGAGATATTTGGAAGAAAAAGACATGCTGCGCCGACCCCAAATAAATGGGAAAAGGGCAAGAGAATGATGATGAATGATGAATGCCAAAGTTCTCTCCACTGAACGCCATTATTATCCGCGGTTAGTGCGAGAAGCGATAAAAATCAAGAAACACCCGAAGAATTTCAATAGAGATGACGGTTTTAATCTATCGGCAACTTGGGGACCAGTGATACAGAATCTAAAATCTCGGTATACATCTTGGGATCTGTGCGTGGATACTGTGATTGTCGTGTATCGTGCCCTAGAAAATTTTCGTAGAATAACGAGCGGGTGGAAAACATCATCCATCAATGATGAAGAATCCCTCTGCCCGTATGTAGCAATTATGTGGAACTCGCGAGTTAGCTTCCAGGCTGTAGTCCGCCCTTTCACAAGTAGCTAAAGTTACTGTAGGCTGCGGGAATAATATCACGTTGTGCTGATTATCCAGTTCCTCCATAGCGGGTTTCGACAATTATGCTGTTACAAATTGATAGGAGTCTAGTAGAGCTTGAGTTGTAATAAGTTGATGAATGCAATCTGATGTTAATCGCAGTTGAAGATTGTTTGATATTCTGTTCTCTTTGTCTGTTTTGCAGTGGATAATCATCATCATCGTCATCTCCCTGCCCTTATCCCGCTTATGCAGGGTCGGCGCAACATGTTTTCTTCTTCCATTCCTCTCTATTACTCGTCATATCAGCACTTACTCCTTTCTTTCTCATCCTTTCTCACACAATCCATCCATCGCTCGCTTTTTGTAGAAGATAATAGTGACTTTATTTAGGGCATTCAGCCTCATGTACACGAAAGAATTCTCGTGGGTTGCTATGTACCTGACTATTCTAGTTGAGTACTAGTGAAAGCTTTAATAGGTCAAAATTGTCTATAACGGGGATCTGAAATAATATCTATCTGCTTTTCTATAAAGGAAAAAATAGGTCCAACAATATCAGAATATTCTCTTACATCTAAATTAATAATAAATCATCATCATAATACCCACAGTCGTCCACAGCTGGACATAGGCCTTCCCCAATTCGTGTCACCACACACGGTCCGCAGCTCTCCGCATCAAACCACTTAGATAATAAATATCTTACACTTTACCCAGTCCCAAACTAATGGTGCTGGCCAATAGCACTACCATTATTAATAAAAAAAAAACTAAGCAAAGTTGTATTATGGGTTATGGGTGACGATATTGTACATATATATATATATATATATATATATATATATATATATATATATATAGATAGATAAATACTTAGGAAGAAAATATCCAAGACTCTAGAACCATTAGGCTTTTGTTTATCACACATACAAATCGGCTGACCATCGAACCCGGGGCCACCAAAAACCTAAAATTCTATCATTCCCTCATTCCCATTTATGGATTTTAACTCAACTATCATTTCCCTTATTTACACATTAATATCTATCATGGAACGATGGGTAGCACGAATTTTATTCGTTCTATTTTCCCTCCGTTCTAAAGAGTTTTCTACTCTAATAACTTCCTGCCTCAAGTTTTCGACCTTTTCACAACTGATTTATTCAGTGTGTTTGATACAACTACCAACATTAAAAAAAAATAGGTAATCAATGAAGTTTGCTTTTCCAAGTACTATCAAACCTGTATATCGCTGGAGCTGTCTTTCCAATACTTCTGTGATCTTGACGACTTCATTTGATGTCAGTTCAATAAAAAGTACAGGCGACATCACTATCGCGGCAAGCGCACACTCATGCACCACTTTGAATAGCGCAGACATCTAGAAACGATAAACATGACATGGTATCTCAGGTTACTCGTTCCTACCGTGTATACATACATGCAATAGTGTTTTGCAATAGCTTGACAGCTTTTCGTAGTAAAATCCGTGAACTAAAGTATGGCCACTTTCATGTAGTACGAAATCAGATTTTCAGTTATCAACTGTCAGTCGATTCAGCACCGCTTTTTGGCACTGGATACCGCGGAAGCAGGGCGATACGAATGCAGTACCGTAAAACGAGGTGAGTAGGGACAAATCAGTTATCATTACGTCTGGCACTCGTCAATACGAGTACTCGTATTGTACATAAAAATATTCTGATTGTATGAAATTTAGTTGTTTAATGATTTTATGTCGTTATATTTCATAATTTTAAGGATAAACACAAAATGGTAGGAAATTTCACCTCACTCCGTAGTTGGGGTTAATAGGGAAAGCAATGATTTGAGTTGGGAAAATTGCTAGGATTGAATCTTTCGGATATAAAATCTCACATAAAAATTAACTGCAATTTAGACAAAGATCCGCCGCATTTGTTTTGATGATTTGTCTATTAATGTTGCCAGAAGAAGAAAGAATATGTCCAATTATATAATAAATTCGTTTTAAGAGCAACCTGTGCCTGAAAATTAAAAGTAGCAACACAAACGAAATTTTTAATCTGAATCTGCATCGCCACTGCCCTTGCCGTCCCATCTCCCCCCGTTTTACCGTGCCTCGTTCCTCGCTTCCGCCCATGATATTTCTACTGCGCAAATACAATACTGTCATTTTTCCGTTAAGAGAGCAAATATTTGCGACATTAGCTCACGTCAAAGAACAAAATACTACACATTGATCTCTCCCCGCCAAATCAGCAAGTCGCCTAAGTCGTGATCCGCGTATTTTTCTAGTGATATAATAAATAATTCAATTTTAGCATACCTTAGGTTCTATAAGTACCGAAGATATAAAATCATTCAGATTTGAAGTACTAAGCAAGAAACGAACCACCATGGCAGTGATGAACTGGAAAATAAAAAGAATGAGCATGAAATCCGTGTATTTTTTGCGTTTGAGATGCTAATTTATTCTTTTTCAACACATTTGCTTATGACATTGCTATTATTATATTGTTTTCGGCTTATAATCCTAGATAATTATCAAACACGCGTGTTTTATAATATTATAACACTTGTTTTTTATAGTTATAGACTTCGATCAAAATCGATTGCAAGTTGCAACTCGCAGTATGTATAGACACTGTGGCATTTTTTAACTACCCCAATTGTACTCGTGCATGTACAGTTTGTTAAATCTCGGCAAACGGATTGTTACACGATTTGCGAATTGGATCGTTCTACAATGCCTGAAAAACACCTATTTAACCAATGTGTCCTGCTCCAAAACATACGGTGCCAAGATATGGGCCGCTCACAAATGAAGCTGTGTATAAAATACGGGTATCTACCATAAAAGGTCAAAGAACGCGCCATGGTAAGCATTAGACAACAAGACCGATTGAGGAATGTCGAGATCCGACGTCGCACGAAGATGTATGACATCGGAAAATACTTATCATCAAACTCAAGTGCAATTCGGTATTACATGTTACCAAGCATACCTAGTGACAGCAGGTGGACCAAATCGATAACGTATTGGTTGCCACATTTGGAAAAAAGTAATTTTGGTCGTTCACCAGCTCTATGGGGAGTATGGGTTGATGACATTAAGTTGGTTATGGGCCTCATAAGAAGGCTCAAAGTCACCCAAAGAGCAATGGAAAGGGCTATGTTGGGAGTACGTATCCTCTGCGTGGTCGCATCAGAAATGAGGCCATCCGCTTTAGAACCAAAGTAACCGATAAAGCCCTCCGAATCGCTGAACTTAAGTGGCAGTGGGCGGGGCACATTGCACGAAGAACTGATGGCCATTGGGACGGAAAGGTTCTCGAGTGGTGATCAGCTACTGGAAGGCGCAGCGTGAGTAGGCCCCCACAAGGTGGACTGATGACCTGGTTTAGGTAAACCAGGTAACCAGATGGTTGGGACCTTTAGGTATCGGGAGTCCCCTGGATGCGGATGGCGCAGGACCGGTCATTGTGGCACTCATTAGTGGAGGCATAGGCCTCCACTGCTGGACATAGGTCCAGCAGTGGACGTTCATCGGCTGATATGATGATGATGATCTAGGGTTACTTCTGGATAAGATCAACTTAGCAGCAACCAGTACGAGTGGAGTACTTGAAAGAGCCCCTTGCATTGATGGACTGTATACTGGCAATGTAACAGTCGCGGACTGCAAAAGGGTATTAGCCTACCGAGGGCGAAACAAGCTCTTGCTATTTAACCTCATAGGAATGTGATGTGATTCGCCTACGTCAAACACTGGCCAATGTGAAAGCCCAAGAAGGACGTGCTTTTAACTTGCGCGATGATATTTATTGAGGCCAACTTTCAACAGACGGCGTTTACGCCCAGACATACTTACCGCAACTTTTACTTTGTCAATAAGCCGGAGGCTGTCCTGCAATTGCTTATACAAAATTATGTTGTTTTTTACTGCGTTTGCTATATTTTCAGATACAGCATCAGAATTTGCATCTACAAAAACATTTTCAAACGAAGCTCTAAGCAGCTGTATCCTGACGTATATGAAGTCAAATATGAACATTCGGATAACGTGGCTTAAATCGATGATAGGTAGCATGAAAGCTATACACACGAATCTCATTCCAACGCGAAAAAAGAAGAAAAAATATAATAATACAAATGTCCTGCCAAGGATTAGAATAATGAGCAGTACGTATGTCAAGCCGCTTAAAGGATAGACGTGTGCTAGCAAATCTATGCGTTTCAAGAATTTTCTAAAGTGGGCAAAACAAGGTCCCTCAATAAACAATGAAATCCACATACTAATACTAGATTCAATTACGGCTGTCAATGGACAAATTGGGCAATAGAATTTCACCACCGGAAAAATCAAAGAGATTACAAAACAGTAGAGCTTTGTGAGAAAAGTGATTGGTTTAGAATAGTCCAAATACACAAAATGTCCCGCGATCAAACGACATGTTAAAATTGCTTTTAGCGGTACATATTTTTGCAATTTTTGTCGGACGTGTTCTAAAAATCCAGGCATGGTATCAATATTAGTATTATAAAATTGTCTAAGATACTTTTTCACTGGTGAAAAAAGGTCTGTACAATATTTTTAGTTTTTCCAAAAAAAATACAAGTTGTATATACTCGTTATAGAGGTACTGTGTTGACTTAGTTCACTGAAGGGAGATGTATGACTGAATGATTAGTGTTGCAGTAGTTAAGTATGGTATCGTATTATTAGACCGGTTACTTAAGTTGATGACTTACTTTGTAATGTACAATAATGTAATGAATGAGTTATGTTATGTACAATAGGGGTTTCATTGATTAACAGTTGAACGTTGCGTCATAACATGAACTCTTCCATTTCGTTCACGCAGCAAAGTAGTATTTGTAAGAATATGGGATGTAATATAAGAATTTCGCCCAGAAATATTGATTCTCAAATATTTATATATTCCTGCGCCACCCGCATTCTGTGGACTCCTGCGACCTTTACCAGGTCATCAGTCCACCTTTGCTACCCACACTGCGCCTTCCAGTATATGGTTCCACTGGATGCGGGTGGCGCAGGATCGGTCATTGTTTGTGGGATTGCTCTTGGCCAGCATCTAGCCAGGGGGCAAAGATGTGGCACTCTTTGGGTCCAGCAGCGGACGTCTTTCGGCTGATATGATGATGATTTATTTATATATTAGATTTAAATTTGCAGCATTTTTTTATTCTGAATTCCGACTGTACCCGATATTGTGGAGTAGTATTCCAGTGTAGTGACTCTGCCTCCGAAGCTAGACGTCCCGGGTTCGAATCCCGGCCAGGGCATTTATTTGTGCATTTATCACGGATATTTGTTCTTGGGTCTTGGATGTTTTCTATGTATTTAAGTATGTATTTATCTATTTAAGTATGAATAGCGTCGTCTAGTACCCATAGTACAAGCTTTACTTAGTTTGGGGCTAGGTCGATTGTTGTAAGATTGTCCCGAATAGTTAGTTAGTAGTTAGTTATTTTTTATATATCTATTAAATTTATCGTCGTCTAGTACCCATAACACAAGCTTTATTGAGCCTACTATGGGACCCGATCGATTTATATAAATCAAAATTATATATAATCTAGAATATATTATAGAGAGTTTTCCGAAACTGCCAAAACATGAATTTGTATAATTCCATCGGGCACGGAAAAAAATCAGGGTGCATTCAGGATGTGATAATGATTTTCATTTATATGGGATCTTAATTTCGTTTCAGGTAAGGATTTTGGGTATATTTGCAAGTGAAATATTGTGCCACTGAAAAATAACTAATAACCTGTGATATTTTTCCCTAGAGCCAGAGCTGCAGGCCTATAGGTGGATCATATTATGCATATTTGCTATAAAAGTTGGTATTTATATATGTATAAATAGAAAATATTATCCATTTTAAGATTTTTTCGATCGGTCATGCCGTGCGTGGTCACACGACCACAAACCAGCTTTATATAATTGAACGGGATTATTTACCCTATTGGATCGTTTTGATTGTTTGAAGAATCTGATAGTATTTACAATAACTTTTGATCTAGTTCTGCTGAGTAATACCAAATACTGCACAACGGAGCTAAAGTGAAAGGTCAAATTGAGACTTTTTTATTCCGATTTGATTTGATATGAACGAGGGCGCACAACATTATTTGGTTAGTACAAAGTTGGCAAAATATTATTATACGAGTATATATTATTATATTGTTTCTATTGTGGTCAATAGGGTTACAGTTTGTCTACATATAAGTTATGGTTTTAACTAACTTGAAGAGAGAATCTCAGTTCATAGTCATATTATTTTATACTAGCTTTTGCCCGCGACTTCGTCCGCGTATAATTCGTTCTCGCCTTAGAATGATTTGTTTTCCCATACAATCTTTCTCAAGCTCAGGTGGACACCAGGAACTTAGGGGTGACATGTAATCACACAGAGCGGGCTTCTCATGTAAGGATGAGGGCCGAAGGCATGAAGCGGAGAGGACAGAAGCGCGAGGCTGAAGGCCGAGCTTCCCAACAGAGTAGATTCTTCATGTAAGGTTGATGACTGGAAAGCCGAAGGAGAGTGGCAAGGCATGGGAGGCCGAAGGCCGAGCTATGTCGTCGCCGAAGATCCAGTTGCCATATTAATGAGGGTAAATTATACTCCATTCGTTCGTTTTCACGTGATGCCTAGACATATAAACAGACAGACAAACAGACACAAATTCTTAAAACTGTTGAAACGATTTCTGTTATCGATTCTAAGTATCCCCAGTCAACTTCTTTTCTAATATCTTCCATGTACAGACTTTCGACCCTCTTCTAAGTGTACATCTAAAATGCTCCAACTGTCTATGCTGACGATTGGGCTGCCCAGCTCAAGTGATCGCTTATATCAAACAGTTTTTATTGTGTGAAGGGTCAACAATTACGTAAAAAATAACGCACGATAAAACTAAATGGTACACCGACGATACAAAGTGTGCATTGAAACAGCTGTTTTGTATTTAAGCATAAAACAATGCCAAAGTATCGCAAATGCATTTTGATGTACACGCAAAGTAGAACTTATTACGAAAAGGTTGTGCTCAAAAATAGCGTCAACAATCAGAAGGAATTATGATACTTCGGTTTTGACATAATGAATCGTCAACTTGTTTACAGTTCTGCTATGTTTTAAGTTAAATTACTTGACACGCTGTTATACTCCCAATTGGCTGAAACTTAAATCGTAGAATGGCGTATGAGGATTAAACCACCCCGTTTCATAGACCTTACTTGCATCCCCGATCCCACTCGAGAACCTTTCCTCCCCAACGGCCAACGGTTCTACGTGCAATATGCCCCGCCCACTGCCACTTAAGTTTAGCGGTTCGGAGGGCTATGTCGGTTACTTTGGTTCTACTGCGGATGGCCTCATTTCTGATACGATCACGCAAAGATACTCCCAGCATAGCCATCTCCATTGCTCTTTTGGTGACTTTAGCCTTCTACAGTAAGCGACCACGTTTCAGTGCCATATGTCATCACTGGCAACACACACTGGTCAAAGACCCTCGTCTTGAGACACCGCGGAATATTGGACGAAAAGATGTGCCGTAGCTTCCCGAACGCTGCCCAGCCGAGTTGGATTCGACGATTAACCCCTTTCTCGAAGTTGGACCTACCTAACTGGACAGTCTGTCCTAGGTATAATATATAATCATCTACAACTTCAATTAAAAGTGTCCGATTGTAACGGGAGTTGGTGCTACGTGCTCGTGCTTTCAAAACGAATGATTAAGATTATTTCAGAATATCAAATGTACCGATTCTAGACGAATAAAGCCCGTTAAATATTACATGTACAATGATAAAAGTCTTGCTACGCAGTTCTTCCGTAAAACGTCCTAACAGAGCGGGTTCTTCATGTAAGTATGAGGGCCGAAAGAAGGAAGCAGAGTGGCAAAACATGCAAGGCGGAAGGCCGAGAATTCACACAGAGCGGGCTTCTTATGTAAGGTTGAGGGCCGAAGACTTGAAACAGGGAGGCGAGACACGCGAAGCCGAAGACCGAGCTTCCCAACAGAGTAGATTCTTCATGTAAAGTTGATGACTAACGGGCCGAAATGGAGTGGCAAGCAGTGGCGTGCACAGAGATTTGAGACAGGGTAGACAAAAAACAAATTCAAGCTTAAATCATCCATAATGTTTTGAATAATTCACTTTAAAACACTAATTCACCGGCACACGTTATCACATCGAAACAATGGCGGATGCATAAAAAATTAAAATGTAAACAAACCCAAACCTGCCCAACTAATATGAGATATGAGAGACAAAAAAAATTGCTTCGTATTTGCACTCATTACCATACGTAATGCTACTTTTTAAAGTGGTCGCGTAATCTTCGGAACCATTCGGGAACCTTCGGCCGTCGTCGTCTACGCGCGTAAGGATTTAGACAGTGGCTTATGCCTCTGTTTGTGTGCGTTACTTATATCAATGTGTGCATGTTTTTATAGGAAAACACACAACACCGTATAGGCGTAACTACAGCGCTCTAACGCACGCACACAATAACGCTTTAGAGCCGAATGTTTTCTGTCTTCGCCGTGAAAGGCACGTAGCAGCGCTAGTGCCGCGTCATCGTTCGCACATCGCATCGTCGCCAGTGTTCTCTGTCGTCGCGGTACGATAGTGACAACGATTTACCGATAGATGGAGCTATTTTGTTTATTTGAATAATTGATTTTGGTTAATGGATTATGTACCTATACTACTATGAAATATGAATTTAAAAGGATAGATATGGGAATTACAGCAGGGTAGGCAGTGTCTTTTTGTCTTTATGAAGTGCACGCCACTGGTGGCAAGGCATGCGAGGCCGAAGGCCGAGCATTCAAATAGAGCGGGATCCTTATATAAGGCTGAAGGCCCGGAGCTGTGTGGCACGCACGCGAGGCCCAAGGCCGAGCGTCTCAACAGAGCGGGCTCCTTATGTAGGGCCGAAGGCCTGAAGCAGAGTGGCAATGCAAGCGAGGCCTAAGGCCGAGAGTCCCAACAGAGCGGGCTCCTTATGTAGGGCCGAAGGCCTGAAGCAGAGTGGCAATGCAAGCGAGGCCGAAGGCCGAGAGTCCCAACAGAGCGGGCTCTTTATGTAGGGCCGAAGGCCTGATGCAGAGGGGCAAGGCATGCGAGTCTAGAGGCAGATCATTCACACAGAGTGGGCTCCTCATGCCGATCATTCACACATAGTGGCAAGATAGCCAACAGAGCGGGCCCCTCATGTAAGGCTGAGGGCCGAAGGCCCGAAGCGGCAATGCACGTGAGGCTGAAGGCCGAGAGTCACACTGCCTAGACATATAAACCGATAGACGAACAGACACGAATTCTTAAAACTGTTGAAATAAGTTCTGTTTCGTTGCCAAGGGCCCTCCAATCGCTCCATTGATTTATCCAATATCTTCAATGTACAGATTTTCGACCCTCTACGGCTATATTATATGTATACGGATAAGCATAGATCCAGGGGCCTTTCAACTCGAAGTACGAATTTTCTATGGAAATGTTATCTTAACTTGTTTGTACCAGATGTAAATAAATAAATAATAAATATTGGGGGACAATCTTACACAAATCGACCTAGTCCCAAACTAAGCAAAGCTTGTACTATGGGTACTAGACGACGATATACATACTTATATAGATAAATTCATACTTAAATACATAGTAAACATCCAAGACCCAAGAACATATATCCGTGAAAAATGCACAAATAAATGCCCTGGCCGGGATTCGAACCCGGGACCTCTAGCTTCGGAGGCAGCATCACTACCAACTGGGCTAAACAGGTCGTCCAAATGTCACTTGGTGCTATCTCTATCGCACTTGCATATTGAAGTGACAGGGATGCAGCGGTCGTGCGGTTGTTCTTACTAAATACACAACGGCGCTACGATCTATGTGGAGTATTTCACTGGTATCTCCATCTCAGTATATATATTGTACTTTGTGCATAGAACTAAGGTGCTTCAACCGTCAATGTTGACGATTGGGCTGCCCAGCCGAAGTGATCTCTTATATCAAACAGTTATTATAGTCTGAAGGGTCACCAATTACGTAAAAAATAATACACGACAAAATTAAATTGTACACCGACGATACAAAGACTGCATTGAAGCAGCTGTTTTTGTATTTAAGCATATGAAGACAAACAATTCCAAAGTATCATAAGTTTATTTTGATTTACACGCAATATTAGACCTAATTGCTAAAAGGTTATGCTCAAAAATAGCGTCATCAATCAGAAGGAATTATGATATTTCGGCTTTGACATATCGAAACGTCAGCTTGTTTACAATACGTCAAATTCTGCTATGGCTTAAGTTAAATTTATTGACACGCCGTTATACTTCCAATGGGCTGAAACTTAAAGCTTAGAATGGCGTATGAGGATTTAAATCACCAGTTTCATAAACCATATTTGCACCCCCGATTTCATCCCTTTGAGGGTGATTATCGGGACAAAAAGTATACTATGAGTGAATCCAGATTATATACTGTTTAGTATACAAAAAATCATCTTTATCTGTTGAGCCGTTTTTGCGTGATTGAGTAACAAACATCCAAACATCTAAACTTTCGCATTTATAATATTAGTAGGATTACAAAGTTATATATGTAGTTTTTGAATCTAGAAAATGGTACTGAAATTGGGGTTTAGAGTCACAGTTAATTAATGGAATAAATCGTTATAGTGTTCAAAATTTGAGGAGACCGTGGTGGCTGGCGCGCACACTGGGCAGCGCCGCGGCGCAGCGCTTGCGTTTACTTTTTTCAGTTTCTATCTTAAGATTTCACAAATATTGAATGGGGATGTTTTTCCTTTGTCGTCAAGTATATGCTTACCAATTTTCATTCCTGTAACTCATGGATTTTAGGAGTTCCCATACAAAATTCAACCCCTCTTTTTACCCCCTTTAAACCCAAATTCGCACAATTTTTATAGCCTAAAACCTGACCGGGTATTTATTCGACAGATTAGTAAAGTTTTCATCAAAATCCGTTTAGCCGTTCTCACGTGATGCGCGTTCATATAAACAGACAAACAGATAAACAGACAAACAGACAAAAATTCGAAAAACTGTTGGAACGTGTTCTGTTATCAATTCTAAGTATCCCCAGCCAACTTTTTTTCGAATATCTTCCATGTACAGACTTTCGACCCTCTTCAGCTTTATTATATGTATAGATTTATTTTTGGTCGGCTACAATTTTATATCGTGTTGTCCGATTTTGAATATACTTTTTGTTCGAATGTCCCGTATTAGATGAAGACTAGATGAATGATATGAAAACGTAGGGCGGTTCCGGTGCATTTGCTCTTGGGAAGCACAAATTTGGCCACGTGGAACTGCTGATGATGACCACACAGACTACCTATGGAACCCCTAAATTATGAAAGTGCATAACGGTTTCCGATGATATTTTGTTGACGTAGGAAATAATGCCCATCAAACTATACATTTAGGAATGGAACTGATGTAGGCACCAAAGGATAAAATGAGTTACTTGAGGACTTCACGGATCTCCTCAAATATTAGTGGCCAATATACATTTTATTATGTATAGTGATTTTTTAATTTTCTGTAGTAAGCTACGTATTTCATGGGGTAGTAATGTATATGTATGTGGCATGGCGGAGTACAAAATAAACGTTGGCTTTTTTGAGTATAAAAAAACCCAACGTTTGGAGTTTTAAATATTACCACACAGAAATAAGTCTGTGTATAAAGGTGGAAACATTATTTAATTTTATAGCTCTCTAATTAATCTTCTATCACTTTGAAAATTTAGGTATTACGCAGTAAAGAATCTAAACTGACTTGACTGCGAGTTGACACTGGGAGAATACTGAACTGATTCCGCACCATCAAATGCAAAAATAACCTCATAATAAAGTTATACAAACTCTGTTACTTCAATTCGACTACATGTATGTGTATCTTAAAAGATTGTCTAACATAAAAGTTGTTCAAGATAGCAATAACATACTCGTACCTCGAACGGCATGTAAGTGTTTCGCTGCGAGCATTACAATCCTAACTTACTTTTTATTGCATTCTCGCCGCATTTTGTGCAACTTTATATAGCATTTTAGTTCAAAATGTTTCGAATTTCTTGTAAACAGTCAGCTAATTTATTTTGACTACTCTTTTGGGATACAATCTTCAAGTTACACTAGGTATTTCAATAGAAAACGTTTTTACATTTTTGTTTACTAAAACAAACCTAAGTATATTATGGTTATGGTAGAAGGGGTTCGCAATGCGTATGTGAAACCCTGGAGTTGCAGGCATCCACATAGGACCAATGATATTTTAAGTATAGATACGTTACCCGCGTACCTAAAGTGTGCCGCTATAAAGACGCTAAACATCGCCTATTGGCTTCAGTCGCTCCCGGGCAAGCGAGAGAGGCGAATGTTGACACGAGTTCCCGCCAACGACGTAATTGACCTTAAAAATGCCGTCATGCGTGTTGCGAAAGTGCACTAATTATACATCCAAACGTACTAAGGCAACAGGCGTCACATACCACAAGTAAGTAAGCTGAAATTATGTTATTTTATCCTTCAATTTACCAAATATGACGCCACGAAGACGCTGTCTCGAAGAAAGAGACTACCTAGTGTCGTTTGTAATGAGAGTGATAAAGACAAACAGACTGCGAACATAGGTTAATGTAACAGATGCGTCATACTAAATCACATTCAATTATAGATTATATGGGTTACATAGTCAACTTCAACTTACTGCCCTATTTATTTCTTCGGGTTTATTTAGAAGAAAATAATGTTGTAACTATTAAATGTTAATTTTTAAAGTGTATCTCTGAGTACCAGTAACGAAAAGTGAAGAAGTGTCCTTTCTCGTATCCTACACGAGGTCGGTCTGTAAGAAGTTTTTGTTGCTTGATAGAAATATAATCGATTGACATCAACAGGCATGAAACATTTTTTGACAAGATTAGTTTTGCTGTCTGTACATTTATTCAAAAATCCGTGTCAGAGTCAATTATTTTGTAATTCTTTGACGTGCCTGCTACGCAAACGACAACCCGATAGCGGTATTACCATTACTTACATTCGCTATCATCCGTCGATTAATAGGTAGAAACAGTCTGCACCTTCTGCCTAGGGTTAGTTTCTTTAATCTGTGTCAAACGTGCGGTGATTGGTGTTCCGGGTGAAGGCTGTCTCTTTCTTATGTATTATTTTGATAAAGCTATCTCTTTTACGCTTTCGATGAAGTGTGCGTATTGTAAACAATAAAACAAAATGCGAATGTGTGATGCCGCGATGTTGGAAGCACTTTTTGCGCTTGTAATGTTCGAGCATAACCTATCTATACTTAAAATATCATTGCATAGGACGGTGTCCGTTTACCGTAAAACAGGCCGCAAGCTTGTATGCCTCCGATGCGGTATAAAAAAAATTAGCTTAAGTTTTAATTTGACACTACGAATGACATGTTTCAAACTCTTCGTGAGTTTTCATATGAGTTGTACGCCGGCTAACGGGGTTCAACCATCGAAATATAATAAGTATGGAAGCATAATCGTCGCTCAAAACTGGTGCCACAAAATCTAATGCCAAAGGCGGAGCTTACGTTTCCAGTGACGTTTCAGTGCCCGATCGCAACTCAGTCAGGTAACGCGCTACAAGTCAATACTAGTGATATTGAATGGATCAAGAGAGGCCACAAGCGAAAATAAGAGGATAAACAAGCGCCGATAACAGTAGGGTTTAAGAACATGGGCAGTGCAACTCGCGACGCATGGCTCGCGAAGAGATGGAGCCTCAAGGACGTCACCAGCAGCACCGTCACCGACGCGCTGCAGACCAGGATATTCATTAACGAGGACCTCACGAAGGCGATGCGCACCCTGCTGTGGAACGCCATACAGAAGCTTCACGGACTTTACAAGTTTATCTGGATTTCCAACGGGAAGGTCTTAGTTAAAAAAGCAGAAGGAGACAAGACCGTATGGGTCCGAGTCGAAAGTGAAATAAACAGTCTCATCAAAGTGAAGTAAATATACATTAGGTAAATATACATTAGGTATATACTTTTAACTTCAATAATTATATTTTATATGGTTCATACTTTCCACTTAAAAATGCTTTCCTTAAATAACATAGATCTAATTACTAACAGTACAAGCAATACGCCTATTTTTAGTAACTTAGACGATTGGTACAGTTCATTGAATTATAGAAATGGTTTTTACTTAATACATTTAAATATACGTTCGTTAAGAAAAAATTATAACGAACTACTTGTAACTTTAAATAGTCATCCGTATGATCTCGACGTTATTGTTATTACTGAACCAAATTTACATTTTGATTTATTAAATCTATATAAGATTAAAGGTTTCAACATGAATAGTTATACCCTTGCGGGTCGCAGCGGGGGAGGGGTCATGGTGTATTCGCGAGAGTCGCTCCTCGCTCGCGCCTGCGCACCCGCGCTTGGGGCTACGACAGCCATGCGCGCGGCGGAGTGTGTTTCCATTACACTTGACAACCGGGGTGAGACCATTCATCTAGTATCTCTTTATAGACCACCGAAAATAAATAAACAGGATAAAATACTACAATTTTTTGACGAACTTCGTACTTTGCTTAACTGCTTACCAGATAATTCCAAAGTAGTGCTTTGTGGTGACATTAACATAAACTTATTAAACGCTCATGACAAATCAGTAGAAACATATGAAAATCTTTTATATGAACATGGCTTTACTAGATGTATAAAAGAAGTAACGCGTAAGGAAGTATTAATGGGTAACATTGTAGAATCTTGCTTAGATCATATTTATGTTAGAGCACCGATGGTCTCCTTCAACTCAGCAGTCATCCAACATAAATTATCGGATCACTATTACGTCTCGTTAGCAGTGGAATGGAAACAGGCCCAAAGCGACGCGAATACGTCGAACTCGAGTTCGCGGAATCGACGGCGCGCGCGACGAGCACCTGCCGGTGCCTCCACCCCCGCTGCCTCTCGGCGGGTGCTAGACAATAGACTAGTTAGAGATAAATTACTTTCAACTGATTTTAATAAACTTATGTCAATAGAGTGCCCTATAACATTGTACGATGCTTTTAGAAAATTGTTTGTAGATATTTATACCGAGTGTTATAAAACAAAAATCGTACGCAGTAGCAATAGAGATAACAAAACCTGGATAAATGTGAACTTAAAGAAAATGATAAGTGAGCGTGATAGGTTATTTGAACTGTGGAGTAATGACCCAAAAAATATGCTGAAAAGGCTGCAATATACCAAATATAGAAATAAGTGTTCAAAAGCAATAACTAAATGTAAAAATGAATATGATAAACAGGGAATTTTAGCATGTAATAAAAATATTAAAAAGATATGGGATAAGATAAATACCATGATGGGTAATGAAAAGCAGTCATTAGATTCCATCATATCATCTAATATAAAAGAAAGTGGAGATAAAGTGATCTGTGATAAATTTGCAAATACATTCATAACAGAAATAGAAAATATAAAACATTCTTGTAATGAAAAATGGCTAAATAGAAAAAACTATGTACGAAACTCGGATATGTGTATGCGATGGCAACCTGTTTCGGCTGATTATGTCAATCGTGTCATTAAAAACATGAACAGCGATAAATCACCAGGTAGCGATCTCATACGCATGTCTGATCTAAAAACTGTTGTAATATAAGTCCAGTAATAGCCAAATTAGTTAATTTATCCGTCAACCACGCGAAATTCCCTAGTATACTTAAACAGGCATATGTGCGTCCAATTCATAAGAAAAGTGACCGAAAAATATACTCAAATTACAGACCCATATCCATATTATCCAGTGTAGACAAAGTTATAGAAAAATGCATAATCGACCAAATAGGAAATTATCTTCAGCGTAACAGTATATTAAATCAATGTCAACATGGTTTCCAAAAACAAAAAAGTACCAACACTGTTGTCTGCATTTACTGATGAGATCAACAATTATCTATCCGAAAAGCAATTTGTAGTAGCCATATTTTTTGATTTTAAGAAAGCGTTCGACACGCTCGCAACTGAGACGCTTTTAAGAGCTATGGAGGAGTGCGGGGTGGGATGGCCGTTGAATCAATGGTTTCGCGACTACCTCACCGCGCGGTCCTTCCGTGTGAAGGTCGGCGCGGGGCTCAGCGACGAGCAGACCGTCCGGTGTGGCGTGCCGCAGGGCTGTGGGCCTCTCTGCTACTTGATGCACGTGAACAGCCTTTGTGGCGTGCTGCGCCACTGTTCGGCGCACATGTTCGCGGATGACCTGTGCGCGCTGCGCGCCGGCGCCGACCTCGCGCAGACGTGTCGGCTCGTGCAGGAGGACGTGAATGCGGTTGTCAAATGGTCCCATGACAACGGGATCGTGTTGAATGCGGACAAGACAAAATTTATGCTCATTCACTCTCCGTACTTACCTCCTAAGGAAAATATCCCACCCATTTTTACTCATAGCTTTACCTGCCTTCACCATAATATCAATCCGGTTAGTTGTAAATGCAAGCCAATAGAAAAAGTTGGTTCAGTTACCTATCTTGGTTTAAAAATTGACGAAAACTTCTCATGGTCAACTTATGTAGATCTCATTTGTAGTAAGTTAAGAATACTCTTAGGTAAATTTTATCATTTAAGTTACAAAGTTCCTACTAGCACTTTAAAATGTATATATAAGTCATTAGTTGAATCCATCCTTTTCTATGCCCTTGATTGCTATGGTCTTACTTTTGAAACCAATTTACAAAGATTAGAACTGTTACAAATTCGCTTTCTGAAAGTACTTGTTGACAAAAAAACTAAAGCTAGTTGCAAAAAGGACTACAAAAAACTGTTCAAAATATGTAAAATCCTACCAGTACGATCCAAACTCAAATATCTATTAGCTGTAAATAACTATGATAAACAAGAATACCTACAATTTGTTAAACACAACCATAATACAAGGACAATAACCGCCGGCAAATACGATGTTCCCAGAGTATCGAACTACTATGGAGATAGAACATTAAGAAAACGCATACCATACTTACTAAATACTGTACCAGCGGGTATTGTCCATGAACATAAAAAATCTATGTTTAAATACCGCCTAAAAAAGTACCTCATGGATGCTCTATAAAAGGTTAATTTGCCCTTTGTAGACCATTAATGAGTTACCACTTATCATTAGTTAAACTCTTATTTTAGCCCATAAGTACTGTATTATCTTGAGACTGAAACCAGACTCCACAGTCAAACTAAAAAAAATAGTTTTGTGGAGCTATGTAATATATTTCCGTTTGTAATTTACTATTAATAAATAAATAAATAATAAAAAAAATAAAACTATCCGACATCGAGTTGAACGGTTGACATTGTGTCAAATGAAAATAATTAAATTTTAATGGTTCCCGGCAGCAGATCTTACTGTATAAGTGTCGAACGGCACTGTTAATTGGTGCATGGGAAACACGAATGGCAAGCTGGAAGATATTTCTTTTTATTATTTAAATATTGCACGTAGAACTGATGGCCGTTGGGGCGGAAAGGTTCTCGAGTGGCGACCACGTACCGGAAGGCGTAGCGTGGGCAGGCCCCCCACACGGTGGACCGATGACCTGGTGAAGGTCGCGGGTGTCCGCTGGATGCGGGTGGCGCAGGACCGGTCATTGTGGAAGTCTTTGGGAGAGGCCTATGTCCAGCAGTGGACGTCTTTCGGCTGACATGATGATGAGGATGATGATGATTTAAATATTAAATTTACAACAATCCCATACATTTGTTTGATGGATGACGTTATGCAATATATGTTTCGGAAAGAGGATATTAAACTTCACTTCACTTCACTTCAAACATTTATTCGTGGCAACATACACAAAACAGAAACAAATACAATTTAATCACAGACAAAAGAATAAAAAACAGTGTAGGTGTCACGAAATGGACCCTGCTCAGCATGTTGCTGGCTTAAGGACAGCGCTGGTCTTCCGCAGAGTCCATTTGGTGAAGGCAAGGGGGTAACACGACAAACTGAAAACAAATAGACACATACAGAAAAGGACAAAAATAAAACGGAAGCAATACAAAAAAGGATAAACAAGACAATAGGGCAATCTAAATAACTAGTACCTATAGTACATACTATACAAAGCAAAAAGTTAAAATAATAAAATCTATATCAGTACCTAATTACGTGTGCATAGGCCTTTATTACCAATAAAGTGAACGCAGCCATATATTGCTACTAGCGCCACTCACCGTATCTATATGAACTACGATCAAAACAAGACATCAGATCAGACGTCAAGACAATTACATAGCGTGGTTTAAAACTAAATAACATACAACATTTTAAAATTCGTATGACGAACTATAAACTAACTTAATTACAGCAACGAATTGTGTTACATGGGAATGCAAAAAATAACTAAAATGTGAGGAAATTTTAAATGCAACTGGTGTCATGACACAAGTTTTCCTGCCCAAGCTGATGATTGAGCATGAACTTTTTAAGTTTGAATCTAAAGCTTTTAATGTTTTCCAGGCCTCGTAATTAGAATGTAAACAAAACTGTACAGATAAGTACGCTTTCGATATTACTGATTTGCGATCAGGCACTGAAACGTCACTGGAAACGTAAGCTCCGCCTTTGGCACTACATTTTGTGGCACCGGTTTTGAGCGACGATTATGCTTCCATACTTATTATATTTCGATGGTTGCAGGTGGTGTTGTTCGGTAAATGTAGTTTGTTTACTCGGAACCGAAACATAACGTTCGTTCTACCTAGCTTATAAACATTGGCAGACGACAGTCAAGTTCCAAAACAATCTCTATAGGAACTCAAAGGAAACGTCAAGCTAATCTGGAAGTTTTCTCAAGTATTACGAAAACCCTTAACGGTCATTCAGTTACCTTTTCTGGGTATTATCTAGAATATATGAAACAAAATAACTTCGCCAATTAAAGCTTTTGTCCAAATTAACATTCAACACTCCGTCTTTAAGAATCCCACCGGGTCATTTTACTATCGGACACTGGAAGGCAAAACGTCTTATAAATATGAATCATATGTCGGACATGTATCATTTTATTCATAGCAATTACATGAATAACTTTATAATTAAGGTCGAGACTGATCTTTTCAATTCCGTTCTATACCTTTTCGTTCCATGTCTACATTTGTTGAATTTTGTTGGTTAGTTACATTATTAATTTTAATGAAGCCTGTGAAGTGTTGATGTGAAAGGTGATACAGAGGGAAAACTAGTAAAATATGTATGACAAAATATATGAGTTTTTTTTTACGTATTCTGAACTTATTTTTTGGACAAATCTTTATGGTGCGATTCTAGCCGTCTCTGTCTATCTGTAGCAACGCTAAATATTTCGGACACAACTTATGCCATTTATTTAGAACTATAAAAAATGCTTACAGAGATACCTACAATAGAAATAAATTTAAAGATAAAAAACTGACTTCAATGGGGGAGGCCGGTGAAAGATTATTATACTTAGATGGTGCACTCTTAGATTCCATCATCATCATCATGATCATCTCCCTGCCCTTATCCCGCTTATGCAGGGTCGGCGCAACATGTTTTCTTCTTTCATTCCTCTTTATTATTTGTCACTTCAGCGCTTACTACTTTCTTTCTCATATCCTCTCTCACACAATCCATCCATCGCTTTTTGGGCCTTCCAATCGCTCTTCGCCCTTCGGCATTCAACCCTAATATTCTTTTATCAATATGACATTCATCCCTCCTCATTACATGCCCATACCATGCTAACCTACTGCTCCTCATTTTCTCTGTCACGGGTGCCACTTTGAAACTTCCCCTTATATACTCATTTCTAATTCGATCTTTCCTCGTCACTCCACACATCCATCTCAGCTGCGTGCACTCTTCTTTCATCCGTCACTTTCGTTGCCCAACATTCTGATCCATACATTACTACAGGTCTTATAATCGTTTTATAAATTTTCCCCTTAAGTTTCAGGGGCATTCGTGGATCGCACAATGAAATAAAAATGGCTTTAAGTATTTTTATAATTTGAGTAATTTTACATTTCAGGACTTCCCTCGTTTCCTCATGGATCCCATTATCAGAACTCGAGCATGACAAAAATTAATCGCGAAAATAGAACTTGCTTAACAAACACAGCTAGGAGGCCAAATCGCCAAATGTGAACTTTTCGTCGTTAAAGAGTTCTGTTATGAACATCATCAGCAGTTCCACTTCATCAAATGTCACATTTTTGTATGGAATTGCTTGATTTGTTGATAAAAACACAAAAATCACTATATGTTTGCCTTTAAGATTTGAAGAATTCCTTCGATTCCTCGTGGATCCCATCATCAGAACTGCGTTTTGACAAAAACGGGACCAACATGGATATATATACATACAAAAAAAAAAAAAAAACAAAATCGGTTTAGAAATGACGGAGTTCTGGAGTAACAAACAGTAAAAAAAACAACATACAACCGAATTGATAACCTCCTCTTTTGAAATCTTGAAGTCTGTTAAAAATTAAGCGTATAGTGACCATTTTGTCTGCGTTAGTAGTGACCCTTCCTACGAAGCTGGAGGTCCCGGGTTGGTATCCCATCTTTAGTCCCATAGTATATTTAGCATTAGCATGAATATTTGGATGTTTTTTGTATATCGTCGTGTATGTATATCGTCGTCTAGTATCCATAGTAAGGTTTTCTTAGTTTGGGACTAGGTTGATTTGTGTAAGATTGCCCCAAAGTAAAATTTGTGTCTATGAATATTTTTACTTATAACGGGAAAAAAACCAAAATCCTATTAATTCAAATGGAATTATCTTATGAAAGGGCCAGAATCGCACAATGTGAAACAGTTTAACACACATAATACAACCCAAAGGGTTAACAGCATTTATTACTGTATTTAATTTCCATTTATGAAGGAAGGTAATGTTAAATAATGCTATTTAACATTTTCGAACATCCTATAAAATAAATAAATAAATAAATATTGAGGGACAATCTTTACAAAAATCGACCTAGTCCCAAAGTCCAAACTAAGCAACGATTGTACTATGGGTACTAGATGACGACAGACATACTTATATACAGGGTGACATCGGAGACGTAATCAGAAGCTATTTTTTCAGACTCTACACATGATCGCATTTTCCATGCAATAGTTGTTACATCGAATAAAACAAGTTTATTTTTTCAAATTTTACTAGAAAAATAATAACGCCATACTTAAATCATGGTCACCCTATCACTTTTGACACACGTTGTATGAGGGATGACAAAACGTCGTGTGGGTGTGTAGTGTAACCATGTTGTATGAAACATTATTTTTTCTATTAATAATTTGAGAAATAATAGTCAATATTGAAAGTTGTAACTGTGATTTGTCTTTCAATACTTTATCGAGTCAAATAATTTCTGATCATGTCTCCGATGTCACCCTGTAGATAAATACATAGAAAACATCCAAGACCCAGGAACAAATATCCGTGCTAAATGCACAAATAATGCCCTGGCCGGGATTCGAACCCGGGACCTCTAAGTTCGGAGGCAGTGTCACTACCAACTAGGCTGAACAGGCCGTCGAAGCACGTTTTTTGTATTGTCAAGCCACGTGTTTCTAAGAATATTCTACCATGAAAGTTGTGAGGCCTTATTGAAATTCATTTGAAGCAAAGTCTATCAATTACAATTAACACAGCAGATTACTTCTTTGGACAGTTTTAGGACGCTTCGGGCATCAATTAGGAACTGCTTGTTAATTTTATATCTGTAGGCGTTAGTAATTGATTTACTTAGTCAATTTGTGTTAAATATTTCAAAAGTTTAAATAAACTTATTGCTTACTTCCAATGTTTTTCGGGTGAAGTAAATAAAAATAGACATTGATCATTAGGTAATGCAATTATAAAAGATAAGTTTATATTTTCTCTTCATTATACTGTTTAAATATCGTATAGTATTTATTTTGTTACCTACTGAAGTATCCCCGAAATTTAAGGTACACGACCGAATGGTTGACACTTTATTAGCCAAAAATAATAAAAATAAATAAATACTATTGGGGGACATTTTTTTTACACAAATCGAACTAGTCCCTTAGTAAGCTCAATAAGTCTTGTGTTATGGGTACTAGACGAAGATATATGTAATAGATATACCCATCAAAAACATAAATGTGGAAATGGGAGCCAAGTTCAATATTAAGAATATGCGATGCTTGGTTGTCGTCTTCACCGACAAAAGAATTGAGATATAAATGGGTGTCAAGTTCGGTCGATTCGACAACCAAGCATCGCATATTCTTAATATTGAACTTGGCTTCCATTTTCATATTTATGTTTTTGAAGGGATATCATGACTTTTTGTCAATCTTTGCCAAATGGTGCTTTTTAAGAGCGAATGCACGAGTTACTATACAAAATACCCAAATTGCTATAGGTGCACCTCAAATATTTGAAGAGTTCCCTCGATTTCTCCAGGACCCTATGATCAGATTCTTACCTGCTAATTATGGGATCACCCCTAAAGTAAACCGTTTCAAACAAAAAAAGAATTTTCCAAATCGGTTAATAAATGACGGAGTTCTAAGGTAACTAGCATAAATAATAATAAAACTAATAAAAAAAATCACTGTTTTCTAATTTTTTCCGGTGTACACACACATTTACCAAGCTGCATGCCAAATTTAAGCTTTCTACGTCACCTGAAAGTGGGTTAGGTTATTGATTACTAGTCAGTCAGTCATTCAGTCAGTTAGTCAGTCAGTCAGTCAGTGGTAAAAATACCGTTTTTTGGAATTTAATATCTTAATAACTACTAAACCTATATTTATCAAATTTGGGGTTCTAGTTGTTCTAAAGGATCCTAATAGATGTACCAAATTTTATTTTTTTATGTTAGCTAGATTTGGAGTTATTGGGGGGTCAAAAGTGGCTCCAAACGGTTCGTGTAAAATAACACACGGCTGCTGTCCGCCAGTTCCAGGGGTGAACTTGGCTGGACACGCTGCCGCGTGTCTAAATATGTATATATTCTCAAATACATAGAAGAAATCCAAGTCTTAGGAACAAATGTTTCTGCTCACCACAGAAACCAATGCCCTTACCGGGGTTCGAACCCGGACTGCCTCTGCACTGCCTCTAGTTTTAGAGGCAGTGCCACTACCAACTAGGATAAACAGGCCGAATAACTGACAACTTATTGTTGAATGAATGAATGAATGAATAAAATTTATTTTGAAACAACAACAATACAAGAAAACAGTTTACAAAAATCATAAATCAAAAAGGTATCAGTTGTCTCAAAAAAGGAGCCCACTCAGCATGAGTCGAGGCAGGGGGCCACGACGCTGATTTTCGGTGGGTCCTATAATGACTAACCTAAAACTAAGACTAAGAAATCGCTTAACTTAACGGGCTTATAACTGTATTTCATTATTGAGTTTGTACAATCAAAATTATTTATTTATCTATCTCTGCGAAAACCAAACCAGAAGGTGAACCATTGACATAATACAAAAATATGGCGGACCTGCGTGATTATACGTGTGCATTTTGTGTGTATGTATATGTATGCTTACTCCAAATTTGATGATGATGGTGATGCATTTCTTGTATACTTATTACAGACGCAGGCAGCTATCCCTTAGAGATTTGATTAGTAAGTAGGTGTTGTTTTAATTTATTTTTAAACGTGAATAATGAATCAGATGTTCTAATAGGCGGTGGGATATTATTCCAGCAACGCGTAGCCGCGTACCGGAAACTGCCGCGGAAACTAGCTGACCTGCATCGGGGACACATGAGGCGAGGGGCTTGTCTAATGTGCATACGGGAAAATGACAATTTATCAAAGAGGTAGAAGGGTTGTTTGCTAGCAATGATCCCAAATAACAGAGAAGCAAGGTGAAATGTTCTGCGGGCATCCATTTTAAGCAGTCTAAAATTATTTATATATGGTGTGACATGAGCTCGGTATGGAATTGGGAAACAAAATCTAGCACAAGCATTCTGGACTCTTTGTATTATTAGCTTTGTGCGTGATAATAGACATTCACCAATTACTGTATCCGCATAGTTCAGCTTTGACAGGATTAGAGATTCGCAGAGCTTAATGCGCATCTCGATGCTTAGGTAATCACGAACCTTATACAAAACCTTGAGGCGATAATAGCAGTTACGAACAATTTCCGAAACGTGGTTTTCGAACTGCAATTTTTCGTCCATGAGAACCCCCAGATTTCTAGCTTCTTCTACGCGTGGTATATTTTCATGCAGAATATGAACCTGAGGATTATGGGATGTCGTATTGGCAATTCCGTATTTAGTACCGAGTACTAGAAACTTCGATTTCAAAGGGTTCAGAACTAAACTATTAATCTTAGCCCACTGCGCAATATGGCTTAGGTCCTGATTTAATGATTCAACAGCTAAATTAGTATGCTCGGGTTTGAACGAGATATATATTTGTACGTCATCAGCATACAGGTGAAATTTGCAATTACGGATTCTATGAATTATGTCTGCACTGTATAGAATAAATAAGATAGGGCCCAAGATGGATCCTTGTGGCACACCTCTAGGGGTCAAGACCTCCTCAGAAGACATCACTATACCCTCGGGGTTTTGCACTTCGACCCGTTGGGAGCGCCCACCAAGATATGTTGCAAACCAGTTGATTGCCTTAGAGTCAAGACCGTAATAAGCCAATTTTGATAATAACAAAGTTGTATTTATTGTATCAAAGGCTCGCGAAAAATCCAATAACACAAGGATTGAGGCACATCCATCATTTTGAGCGGCAAGAATATCATCAATTACATCGAGAAGCGCAGTAGCTGTGCTACGTTTTTTCCTAAAACCTGATTGGTTATGGGGCAAGATATTATTTCTCTCCAGGTATTCCGTCAATTGCATGCATACTACCCTTTCCAATATTTTCGACATAAGTGGAAGAATACTGATAGGTCGCAGATCCCTAAGCTCAGTCGGAGATGTAACCTTGGGAATCGGTCTAACCACGGCTTTTTTCCAGGGCTCAGGGAAAACGCCCAAGTTTATCGACTGGTTCACAATAGCCGTAATGGTGGATAGCGTTCGTGGTAGGGTCATTAATAACATATCGAGGGATATACCGTCACTGCCCTGGGCCTGGGTGCTTATTGATCTGATAACTTTACCAACTGTGATTTCTGTTACTGGTTGAAGTGTGAATTGTGCATCACTATGCCTATTAAACTCAAAGTATGTCAGGTCAGATAATCTAGTTCCGTTTTCGTCAGGTAAATCCAGAAAAAAGTCATTTATGCCATTCGGATCCAGTAAATGTTGTGGTAAATCAAAGTCTTTTTTATTAAAATCGGCTACATTCCGTTTAATGTGTTTCCAGAGTGCACTGGGATTTTTTACTTGAGAAACAATATACTTATTAAAATATGCAGATTTTTCATTTTGTATGGCATCGATGACGATCTTCTTCATGTCTTTGTAATATATTCTTTGCGCATCGCTGCCGCTTTGTCTGTAACGTAAATGAGCCTCGTTTCGCTTTGCTATCAGTTTCTTAACATTATATGTGATCCATGGGTACGAATGCTCTTTGAGTATAGTGAATTTTACAGGTGCGTGTCGATCAAACAAGTTGAATAAATACGCATTAAAAGTTATTACGGAATTACTGACATCGCCGGACAATACTCTTTCCCATTCAATATGATCAAGGTCAGCCTGGAAACTTTCAAAATTAACATCTTTAAGTGGGCGGTAAATAATCATCTTTGGAGGAACTTTAGGCTTATTGATTTTTACTTTGTATGATATAAATGCATGTCTACTTAGTTCAGGAATATAATCAATACATAAGTCGGTAACGTTTACGCTCGAACAAACTACATCTATCAGTGTTTCACTACGGTCTGTAAAATGAGTGGCTTGGTCTATATACTGAATTAGGTTCTAACGTAAAGGAAATTATTTAGCTTTTTAGTCTGTACATCTTGCGCTTTTAACATGTCAATGTTAAAATCTCCCATGAGGATAATATGATCGAAGGATCATATGATTATGATTATTATTATTAGAAGGACGATAAATGAGAGATGGAGTCGCTAATGGCGTTGATAAAAATGTCTGTATTTTGCCACGGCGGCCTATACGCGGTGCCCACCGCCAGCTTTATACCGTTCAGAGTGAGCCCAAGCCACATTTGTTCAACTACTGAAGTCGTCGGGTGGGCAATTAGGCGCGCGTTGACGCCGCGCTTGAGATAGAAGCCGACGCCGCCGCCGCGCGTGCGCTGGCCCTCCGGCCGCGGTATGTGCCGTAACCGGTTGCCGGGCGGCACAGGGGCCTTTTTTTCTTCGCCGGCCCGAAGCCATGTCTCATTTATAGCCATTATATCTACTGAGTGATGCTCCATAGCTATCAAAAATTCATCATGCCGGGTTCCGAGAGATCCCGGGTTTAACAAGCCTAGAGAAAGCAAGGGTTTCTTTTTAAATTTAAATTGTATAATGTATGAGAAAGTGATCTGAATAAATTTATTGTTGGTAATGAAAGTTCTAAGACAAGTAACGTGACGCCAGTCTAATGAGATTATAAATAGAGCCAAAAAAATCAATGACCAAAACAATGCTTTAGGTAGATTTATATAGACATCAGAATAGTACATCCAGCGTGTTAAGAATTTGTTATAACATTCACAGTATGATATAATATACATTAATTTTAATATAGGCATCACTAAAACATTATCGAAGGAAGAATTACGTTTATTAAACAATATGAAAACCTTAACTGTTGTTAGACATCGTTGGATCCACGCCGAAAACACGAATAATGTCTTTATCGCTCTGTATTCGGACCCTAGTACTATCACCACCGTCCCCTCTTTTAACATAAATGCGACCTTCCCTGGTCCATACAAACTTCCATCCTGTTGCACCCGCAGCCTGCCGTGTCTTCCACAAAAGCCTACGGTTGGTTTTCGTCAGTCTCTCGTTAATATAGACAGCGCTGTGGTTGTGTTCCGGAAGTCCGATGTTGCTAGAGTCGAGATTACGGCGCACGCGCGCATCACGAAGCGGTCGCCTGGCGAGGCGCACCACTAGTGGACATGGGCGCGGTTTGGCACTTTAGCCGGTGCTTGTCGCTCTTGGCGGTCCAACTCGTTCAACACTCACGATATCCCGGGTGTCTAGTTGCATGCCCACTTTTTGCGCCAACGCTTGAGTGATGTGTATGGGAGATTCATCCAGGTGTTCAGGTACTCCCGAGATTTCAATGTCATTGAGCAGCATTGTTTGGTCTCTCTCGTTTAAATCCGCCTGTAATTGCTCGACTGCTTGTTGTAACTCCACGACGCTTGACGGTGGGTGAGGGTTATTTTTGATACTCCTTAATTCAGCGTTAAGGCGTGAGTTTTCCTGTTCCAAAAACTCCACTTTTTTGTTCACGGCAGACATTTCGACCTGGAAGCTCTTAATTTGTTCGCTCAGGAAATCAGTTGTCTCAGAAAACTCCTCCTGTATCCTATTTATAACCCGAGAGAATTCATTATTCATTTCCTTGAATATTTCCTCTTTCGTTGATACTATTTTAGAGTCTATCATAGCTAGATTCTGTTTAACGTCCGCTAATTTTAGGTCCAGTAAACTCGCTAACATATCCAAGTTAAACTCCGAAGTGACAACATTGCCGGGCTTGATATTGTGAGAAGCCAACGCACTCTGGTCTACCGGGTTTTTTTTTTGTTGCTCCTCGCATATTGACATATCCGCCTGTCCCGCCTGCGACGGCGGCGGCGAGCCCTCGTAGCTCCTACGTACCGGGGTACCATCGACTTTATTACGCCGAGTGACATTATTACACGATGTGCAGCGCCAGCTGTGGCTTAATGCACTTTTCAGATTATTTTTATAATATTCATCTGGTATGCCAAGACAAGCGTAATGATAGACGCCTCTGCATGCCGAGCAAAAAAGCCGCTCATCATTGCTGACTTTGTTACGGCAGGCTAAACAGTTCATATTGTATAGCAGTAGGGTAGGCGATAGCTCGATAAGACACCGGCGCGCCGTGAGTAACACCTGACCGTGCGGGATGAGTCACCGGGCAGCTTAGAGCTCCCACCGGCCGCCGTGCACTGGCTAACGAGATAAAATATCAATAACAATATCACTTCTCACACTGATTGTTGCTAACTCACTGCACCGATTAGAAAACGAATAATACTGTCATAAAGCTGGTTTCACACGCAAAATTATGGTATAAGTCTTAAAGTTGTAAGCGGTAAGTTTTTACTGTTTTTGATTTAATTAAGTCGGAGCGCAGACGCACGACTGTTTACTGTGCGAGCGCTACCCGCGATCTCTCCGTTGCTACCATTTAAGATTGAAAATGTCGAATATTACGAGTATGTAAGTGTCGAGCACTAGAGACGTTTACCTTACCGATTTAAATAATAAATAAATATTGAACATTCATTTTAGGCCATAAATAAGGAGGAGCCCAATGCAAAAACGAAATCTTACTTTTTAGTAAGGTTTTTTAATTGATTACTTTGGATTTTGTTTTAAGGTTTTATTTAAGCGTTTGGTGGACAAATACAAGTCACTCTCAACTCAACACAGCGCGCCCTCGGGAGCTCTGGCGACCTTACTCACTATCACTCAGGGACACAACACTAAATAACAACTAGTGGCTGTTATGGCTGAGGTCTTCTGTAAGGTGGAGGTACTTCCCCAGTTGGGCCGCTGCAAATATGAGCGAGATGACGTTCCGCTATGCCCTCTTACCGACCTTTAATTCTACACTTACGCACTTAGATCTATTGTAGGTTTAAAGATGGAAAATACAACGCTTTGATAGATTGTTAGCCCATCGTTCACAATACACAACACACTTCAGCCAAATATGGCTGGTATGGGGTATTTGGTATTGCAAATTCCCGATCTAGACCCCTTCACTTCACTTCACCCTGCACCCCAGGAACTGGCGGACAGCAGCCGTGTGTTATATTACACGAACCGTTTGGAGCCACCTTGGACTAGGACTTGGCACCATTTCAGAGAATCTACGGAACTTGGCACCCTAAATGATCTCAATTCCTTTGTCGGTGAAGACGACAACCAAGCATCGCATATTCTTAATAATGAACTTGGCTTCCATTTTGACATTTATGTTTTTGATTGTATCAATTCTCATGACACCCAACAGAAATAATGATATTCCTATCGTGCGATAAATATCAACCCGATTTCGATTCACCATTACCACTGAATGAACCTTCTGTAGAACAACACTTTAATGACTTGGGTACCCATTCTGTGTAACAAGATTGTGGTACAGTGAAAAGAGAAAAGTAAAGACTTCAGATGGTCATTCATGGCGCAAAGCGTTCATGAAACTTGCATTAATTGGTTGATAGGACGTTGTTTTTGCGGGAGATTTCTAAAACGCATGCCTTGGCGCCCGCACACGGAGCACCGTTTTCATTGGTCATTTGTCTGGCGACAGGCAGCATGCAGGTGTTGCTCGCATGCTGTATGACGACTAATGTGACTTCCTGACTTGGCATGTCAGTCAGGATCGGTATGTGATATTTTGTTTTTTGACGTGAGCTTATTGATGTCGCAATGATTTCCTCACGATGGGATGCTGACAACATTACATTTGCGCAAATATATGTGGAACATTACTGCATTATCACACACTTTTGCGTATCCCACGCCAGTCAGGAATACTCATTTAAATGCCCGCAGTAAAGAAGCGGTACCTACTGACTAAGGCGACTTCCTGACTTGGCGGCGCGGGATCGATATGTCATACGTATTTTGTTGTTTGACGTAAGCTTACTGATGTGAGATTTTCTCACTTGACGTCATACTGCCAGTATTACGTTTGCACAGCAGTGCCATGCGCAGAAGTGGGGCAGTACTGCATTGATATCGATTGACACTGACAGCTGACAGTTTTCTCATATCGTACCGCGCCCGCATCGACAAGTCGGAAACGCCCCTTAAATGAAAGTTAACACTGACAGCTGACAATTTAATTAAACCGCACCGCTTCTTCCTCGCCATGTCAGGCAACCTTCTTTTCATTTGTCAATAAGGCCCAGCTCCCCGCATGCGGGCGATATGGAATGTGTTTTGGAAATCTCCCGCGCCCTGAATGTGAGCGTGATTTCGCTGGTCGTTACACCGCATATCAGGAATGCTTGCACGCGGTAATACGACTGTGCTATCGACTGACTTAACGCCCAATGAAAAGGTGCCTTAATACGAGAACCTGCTTCGGTGAAAGGTTTTGCTGGTACGTAGAGCGGTAGCAAATTTGCAGGTGTAGCTGTAGTAGCTATCTACCGTAATCTTGTATTCCATACATAATATTAGATAAAAAGTCCTCACTTATATGTCTCGTTCTCATTTTCAAAAGACAGAAAAATGAAGGTATTTTATTTGGGTGATAATGATTCATTTCGCCTACGTTTTATTTCATATATAATATTATTATTTGCACTAAAACCGATTGTAATTAAACTTAATTTAACTTGATGGACTTTATACATTTCTTTAAGTTCTGGATTCACTGTATCATTGTTTGGAAGATAAAAATCACGCGAAACGAACAATTTGTTAATAAAAATCGTCCAATATGAAGTGAAACCATTTTTGTGAAATATTAAGCCCTGTTTACCTACTTTCGTTTTTTTACTATGCTTGGAATTATACCACGTAGCCGCAGACAGTCTGATGATAAAACAATGGAATTTAACTTAATAATACGTATACCTGGTTAATGTTGAACTCATAAGTATTTGGAGACTTAGGTATGTATTTTGTCGAACTCACCCGTTTGATTTTAGTATGACGAAGAAAATGGTCTGCCACTTTTGCACCTGAAGAGGCCTTTAAAGTGTCGACTAGCGCTACTTGTAAATACTCGTAATGGTGATTATGTTTAATTTTGACGATGAATATTTAAAAAGTGGGTACCTTTTGAACACATCAAACTAGTTTTAACGTTGCTGTATTCGTCGATCTATGAGCTCAAAAGTAAAACGGCCGTTTTAACTTTGGATGCATACCACATATCAGCCGAAGGACATCCACTGCTGAACATTGGCCTCCGCCAAGTTTATGGGGGTAAATGTCATAATAGCCACGCTAGGCATACGGATTGGCATCGCAGTATCTCCACCGCACTCCAGGTATGCTGCTGCCCATTCCCCGGTAGTCTCGGTCGTAGTTATATAAACAAACTAGCTGTTGCCTGCGACTTCGTCTGCGTCTTCGCTCCTATTGGTCGCAGCGTGATGTTATATAGCCTAACGCCTTCTTCGATAAATGGGCTATCCAACACAAAAATAATTTTTAAATTCAAACCAGTATGTAGTTCCTGAGATTAGCGCGTTCAAACAAACAAACTCTTCAGCTTTATAATATTAGTATAGATAAATATTAGGGGTCATTTTTTTACACAAATCGAACTAATCTATAGTAAGCTCAATAAAGCTTGTGTTATGTGTGCTAGACGACGATATATTTATTAGATATATATAAAACATCCAAGTCTCAGGAACAATTGTCTCTACTCACCACAGAAACAAATGCCCTTACCGGGATTCGAACCCGGGCAACGTAAAAAAATCCAGCAACGTAAAAACTAGTTTGATGCATTTAAAAACTATTAAATATAATGAAACGGGTCACTCACGTCTTAAAGGTCGAATATCGCTCGACATGTTTCAGACCGGTTCGCGGTCCTTAAACACGCGACCGCGCACCGCGAACCGGTCTGAAACATGTCGAGCGATATTCGACCTTTAAGACGTGAGTGACCCGTTTCATTATATTTAATATGTCTCAAACTCACGGGAGTTTTCATTTAAAAACTACTTAAATAGAAAATACAATATGTAGCGGCTCCCTATTTTCAATGGCTAGTGTTAAATTTAAATAATCACAATTATTCACGAGTAGCGCTAGTGGATAAGTTAAAGCCCTCTTTAACACACAAATACCTCTATAACTATCTAGCACTGCCTTGGCTTATTGAAGTTTGCGTGTCGGACTCTGCGCGGACTCGGATCGCAACAGGTGAATCGACTTGTGCGACTGCATGTACCGGACGTCCCCTGGATGTCCCTCAGGCCGTGGCGTCGTGATCTGTTGGCGGTGCCGACGGCGCGCCTGATCTCTCCGCTGCTTCGTGCCCTCGCGCTGATGAATGCGCTCTTGACATCAGCACCGGAGTGAGACTTGTTTGCGTGGCGATGGGCTGTGAGAAGTGAATGCCTGAGAATCTGTGAGGTGTTAGACTAGCAACCCTCTAGTATCCGGCCATAGATGTTAAATTCGTAATAATTTGTACCTAATTCTAATTTATGAAATCCCCATGAAGTTGATAGGCCTATGTCCAGCGGTAGACGTACTACGGCTGAAATGGTGGTGTCATTTATTAAGTCTAAGTTTTGTAACACATTGGATTTTTTCGTCGAGTCATGTAATCATTTGTAAATAAATAGAAGCTTGTATGCAGCTTGTCTTCAGCCGACTGTACATACGTACAGATTATATATAGGTCTTAAGCCTCCTGTGTGGCTGACCCTACGTAGGTAGTAACTATGAATATTAGTTTGTTCCCCACGAAGGCGCTATGAGAGGGACTCATTGCGTACTTGTTTGGGTTTTGTTCATGAAATGTTCAGGATTAAGGTCGTGCAGTGAAAAATTTCGCAAATTTTAAAACGGCGTTTTGACCAAATTATGAAACAATACGGACTGATGATCAGACATATGATTCTTGATTGTATATGATTGTTACTCCGATTAGAGCCGAAACATGCTTGTTTAAAAATTTCGCGATTGATAAAGATTTTGAAGTTGTTTTTTATTTTCCATTTTTTCCAAAGCCTACTACGGACGTGATCCGTGTTTCGTCACGATGGTCTTAATAAAGTCACAGGTTATGGAGCGAGTTATGCTCGGAGTTTCCCTACGAGATCGAATCCGAAATGAGGAAATTCCCAGGGTCGTCGACATAGCTCAGCGAGTTGCAAAACTCAAGTGGCGTAGGCGGGGCACATTGCTGGTAAAATCAATGACCGTTGGAGCAGAAAGTTTCTTGAGTGGCAACCACACACCGGAAGACGCAGCGTGGGAAGGCCTCCAACAAGGTGGACTGACGATCTGGTCAAAATCGCGGGATGCCATAGGACGAGGGCGGCGTAGGACCGATCATACTGGGATCATACGGGACTGCATAAATATTGAATTGCTTCTCTCTAAGCTGTCATACTATGGCGTAGATTAAAAATCATTAGCCTGGTTCAAAAGTTACCTTAACGGACGTATGCAGTCTGTAAAAATCTCTCTGGAGGATGGCAGCTCACTGCTCTCTAACGCAAGACCAATAACACGTGGAGTCCCTCAAGGTTCTATACTTGGCCCTCTGCTTTTTATCATTTATTCAGCTGACATAGTTAAAGTCATAAAACACTGCAAATATCATTTGTACACGGATGATGTCCAAATGTATTTATCAGGTCGTCATTGTGATTTTGCCGACGCTATCCGCAAAGTAAATGATGATCTGGAAAACGTTTCTTCTTGGGCTGATAAAAATGGCTTGTTGTTAAACCCACAGAAATCCAAGTACATGATACTGGGTTCTGAGTCTCAAATATCTCGAATTCTGGATTACGACCCACAGTTGATCATCAGAGGGTCGCCTATCGAACAAACTTTTCAAGCGAAAGCTTTCAAGAAAAAGCTTTCGTGTGAACGAGGCTAGAAACCTGGGGATAGTGCTTGACAATCGGTTGAGATTTGAAAAGCATGTGGGAGAGTTGGTCAAATCATGTTTCTTTCGCTTGAAAGTTTTGTATCAGATACGAAACCTTCTTAGTGAGAGGGTACGCATGACTTTATGTGAGTCGCTAATTCTTTCAAAATTGAACTACGGGGATATAGTTTATGGACCACGTCTGCAAGAAAAGACTCGTCGATTAATACAACGAGTGAAAAATGCCTGTTATCGTTTTTGCTATACCATACCTCCCAGAAGTCACATCACACCGTATTTGAACAAAGCGTCCATGCTAAATATGTCCTCTCGTAGACACTTACATCTTGCGTGTTTACTGTTCAGCGTTATGAACCACAAAAAGCCTGAATATCTTTTCTCCAAGATAAACATCTCTTCGTTTCACAGACGACATGGTACTCGAAGTATTCGGCGTTGTCTCTTGGAGGTACACCCCCACAAAACTGTAGCTTTTACTGGATGTTTTCGTTATCTCGCAACCAAATGCTGGAACAATATTCCCCCACGTATCTTTTAAATATAACTTTAAAAAATATTTATTGAACAAACAGAGCGCAGGGATACCGTCCAGTTATTTGGTTGACGATCTAAAAATTTAGTGTTGGTGGGTAGTTGCCTCAAGGTGACATTATATCAACCTTCGATAAGGCCTTAGTATATATATATATTTTTCTTAGGTTTTTAATTATTTAATTAATTTACAAGATTTAGTTCGCCTGGTCAATCCAATGACAATGATTTTTAAGTTTAACTCATCTGGTCGTGACTCGGGTTCTGGCAGAATATCAGTGCTTCGCTCGAAAGAGCGTAGCGTATCACTGAGTCAGAACCCTTTTGTTTTGCTGCAATGCACTCAATAATTGTATTTTTATTTTTAAGTTTTTGTTATATTTTATTATGATGCTATGTTTGTTTTATTTTTCTGCTTGTGTTTATTTTTTGTTTACTGTGTGACTTGTGGCAATCAAATATTTTTTTTATCTATCTATCTATCTATCTATCATTGTGGAAATCGTTGGGGGAAGCATTTGTCCAGCAGTCGACATCTTTCGGGTGATATGATGATGATTGTGCAAGAGAGCGAGAGAGAGAGAGAGAGAGAGGGACTGGAATACAAAAGAATTTGGCAATTATTTTTAACAATAATTAAACTGTACATTAATAATAAGTTACACAGCAATTATTTACAAATGGATTAAGAAAACTGTGTAGTGTACTCGTCTGGGGGTCATATAAATAAATTTAATTTTGTACTCGTCTGGGGGTCACATAAATAAATTTAATTTTATGAACACTAGATCACGTCAAGAAGCGTTCTTAGTCTACCGAGCGCGGTATGCGAGGTTAAGTAATGTCAGGCAGGGTCAGTCCTTGGATGAGTGACCACTTTGAGTGGTTACTTACCGAGCGCTCGCATGTTTGGAAGGCACGTTAAGCCGATGATACCGGCTGCTGTCTATGATAGCAGTCGTTAAGCCAAGTTAGTGGCCTTCGGGCAGCATGAAAACTTCTAACAGTCATGTTTCCCACTCACTTGACAAGCCTAATCCCAAAAAGATCTAGTTTCCCGCTTGGATTGGAAGGTCAAATGGCAGTCGCTTTCGTAAAAACTAGCGCCTACGCCAATTCTTGAGATTATGTAGCGGACCCTGGGCATCCGTGAGGATGCAGCTGAAAAGGAAATAACGCTAGGATGATGACATCCCATTACTTACTTGAAGGAATATTGTATCAAAATTTAAAAAACTTTTAAAATCGCTTTTTGACTTCAGGGGTAAAAGTAAGTATCTAAAAAATCGTCCTTTTTAATATTTGTATGTTCTAAGAACATAACAAGGATTTACTGTGGAAATAAATCCGAAGTACAGTAATGAATTAAATTCAAGTCGTAAAAATGAAGGAGTGTGTAAAACGTTTACGTAATATGTTACTCTTTATTTCCGAGGCTTTTTACCTTTACTAGAACAATGTTCTTTGCTAAAGAACGTGCAAGTATCTTAGTGATAATGAGATGTACCTATTTGCGAATGTTTTGCATGCAGTTTACGTCCAAACCCTCCATCGCACGTAAAAAATGCATAAAATAAAACAAACCACCAGCAATCTATACTATAATATTATAAAGCTGAAGAGTTTATTTGAACGCGCTTATCTCAGGAACTACTAATTCAAATTGAATAATTCTTTTTCTATTGGATAGTCCATTTATCGAGGAAGGCTTTAAGCTATATAACATCACGCTGCGATAGATCACAATAGGATCGAAGACGCGGACGAAGTCGCGGGCAACAGCTAGTAATGAATGAAATTCGACAATCGACACGTGTTTCGCCTTTCTACTAGGGATCATTAAGGAGATGCTGGCAAGACATGTTGCTTTCGCCACATTGAACCTTAGGTCTTTTTGCTCACTCGAAGTGACGCAAGCAATATCTCCAGCCAGAATCTCATGATGTTGCCTCGATAGGCAAAACATATCCATGTTTTGCCTCTCGAGGCAACATGAAGTATTTATTCATTATTTATAGATGCTCTCGAGGCTTTGTACCGACAAGGTCAGTCTTGTAGTATATATATAATCGTATGGCATTTACTTTCGAACCGTAAAGTCTTCGAGAAAACAAGTACGGTTAAGTTTTGTTCCACTTTTAGCACCACCCAGGGGTCACGTGTAGGGTAACGGTGGGTACTCCCTACGGACGTGGTGCAACTTCGACCCCCCTTGTCAAGTGAGTGGGCAACTTGACTGTTAGAAGTTCTCAAGCCGCCCGAAGGCCTCTAACTTGGCTTAACGACTGCTGTCATAGACAACAGCCGGGATCAACGGCTTAACGTGCCTTCCAAAGCACGGGAGCGCTCAGTTAGTAACCACTCAAAGCGGTCATCCATCCAAGAACTGACCTGCGCCCACATTGCTTAACCTCGCATACCGCACGCGATTCGCGGGCGCCGCTGGGCCTCAGTCTTGTAGTTACGTGCGTAGCTACACAGCGAATGTAGGAGCAGCATAAAAAAAATAAGTCAATTAAAGCTATTGTTCAAAGCCAACACCAATTTCTAATGAAAGTTCCACACAATATTATGTATGTCAGTTGCAACACGTCTCGTACCCTTAATGAGAGCTACAGTTTTTTGCTCACCAGTTCGCGATGGCGCCACTGTCGTGTAAGGTCCAGCTGTCCAAGTTTGTTATTAGAGAGCCTGTGCAGAGCTAAATTATTGGAATATAGACCGTGTTAATGATGATTATAAAATGCAGGTTCTTGATATACAATATTTATTTCAGGATAGCAGTTACAATTAACTTTAATTGTTTTTTGTATGGGTGCGTGCGCGCGTTCTCTGTCGTGGTTGCTTAGGCTCTGGCCGTGCCCGGTTCCCCCTCGCGCCTACCCCTTCGTCGCCTTACGCGGTCGCCGACATCCTCCCCGCCCTTGGAAGGACCTGCAGCTTCTTCCAAGACATCAGGCTCCTCCATCGTAGTTGGTAAAAGGCAGACTTTATTGACGCCTCGCCGCTCGACGCCTCGGTTGGTTATAAAATCAGCGACTCGAACCACTCCGTCGTCGCCAGGATACAGTCGTTGAACTCGACCGAATCTCCATTTAAGTGGTGGTAAATTGGGTTCTTTGAAGACCACCAAATCTCCTTCTTTAAGGTTTATTTGCCTAGAATGCCATTTCGTTCGTTGTTGTAATTCGGCCAGATATTCTTTCCTCCATCTCTCCCAGAAATTGCATCGGAGCTGCTCAACCAGTTGGTATCTCGTGTAAACCTTCATCTTTTCAGGCTTATAAGGGCTTGGCAGTGACGTCAGTGGCCGCCCGACGAGAAAGTGCCCTGGGGTCAAAGGAGAAAGTTCGCTTGGGTCAGGTGATAAAGGAGTTAGGGGACGGGAGTTGAGGATCGCTTCAATTTGGGTAAAGAGCGTGCTCAACTCCTCGTATGTAAGACTAACATTTCCTGCTATACGTTTCAGTTGAAATTTGGCACTCTTAACGCCTGCCTCCCAGAGGCCACCAAAGGTGGGAGAATAGGGGGGATTGAAAACAAACTTTATACCCCTGTTAGTTGCAAAATCTGAAATATTATTTAGGTTTGACTGCAACACTCTGCCTAACTCATTGTTCGCCCCGACGAAATTTTTTCCGTTATCACAGCAAATATAATCAGGTTTACCTCTTCTAGCGATAAATCTTTTGAGGCAAGAAATAAAAGCTTGTGTTGTGAGATCACTGACCGTCTCAAGGTGCACAGCTTTAGTAGAAAAACAAATAAAGATGCACAAATAACATTTTGTCGTTCTACTACCACGACCTTTCTTGCTGGCAATCATGAAAGGGCCGGCAAAATCAGTTCCGGTTGTTTGAAAGCTATAAGATTGAGATACTCTAGTAGCTGGTAAGTTACCCATCAAAGGTGCCATAGTTTTATCTCTCAGCTTAACACAAGTAACACATTTTCGAACTATGCTTCTAGCAAGTGTTCTACCCCCTATGGGCCAGTACAGTTCTCTGAAGGAGCTGAGAAGCAGTTGAGGACCAGCATGAAATAATCTTACGTGTTCACTTATCATCATTATTTTTGTAAGATGATGATTCGACCTCATTAAAATAGGGTGCTTTACGTCGTAATTAAGGTTCGCGTTTTTTAAACGACTGCCTACTCGCAAAAGTCCACCGTCATCAATAAAGGGAGACAATTGCAAAACATTAGAGTTAGGTTTAAGCGGTTTATTGTTGCGGAGTGCATTTATCTCGAAACCAAAGGACTCTTGCTGTGCGGTTTTAAGGATAAAATTGAGAGACTGATGAAGTTCAGTTTCATTAAGAGAACCTGTCAATTTCGTCGTATGTGTTTTACAATTGTTAATGAATCTTAAAACATATGCGAATGTTCGTTTCAGTCTTAAGGGGTTTGAATATTTTTCGAAGCTTATGAGTTTGAGATCATTGTTTTGAGCGTGATGTGCTTTAATTTCAGGTAATTGAAGTTCGGCGCTAACATGTTGCTGTGGCCATTCTGACTCGGGCTTTGACAGAAAATGAGGACCGCTCCACCACAACGCTGAATCGACAAGCGCGTTGGGTTCGATCCCTCTTGAGGCCATGTCCGCTGGATTGACTTGCCTCCACGATTCTCGTTCTGTCAGCTCATGGATTTCATTGACTCGGTTGCAAACGAAAGTCTTCAAGAGTTTTGGCTGAGTTCTAATCCATGATAATGTTATTGTCGAATCCGACCAAAACGTTTTAGTATCAACTTTGCAACGCAAAGCTTCACAAAGCTTTGTTGTTAAGCGTGCTCCTAAAAGAGCAGCACAGAGTTCGAGCCGTGGAATGGTAACAGGTTTTAAAGGCACGACACGAGTTTTCGCGCACAAGAGGTTAGTGCTGACGTTAGCATCACTGTCTGTTGAGCGTAGATACACACACGCTGCATAGGCGTCTTGTGAGGCATCCACGAAACAATGAATTTCTGTAATGACAGGGAAGGGGCACAAAACAAACCTGGGGATCGCAAGTGAGAGCAAGACATCTAAGTTTTGAACAATTCTTTCCCAAGTCTTTTTTATGCCGTTTGGGACATTGTCATCCCAATCTAACTTAAGCTGCCAAAGTTTTTGCAGAAGGATCTTTAGTGTAATAGTACAAGGGCTCAACAAACCTAAAGGGTCAAACACCTTGCACGTGTTCGACAATATAACACGCTTTGTGAGTTTTTGTTCATGTTTATCGATATTTATTTCAAATCTAAGTGTATCAGAAGTAGGTGCCCATAAGACACCCAAAACGCTAGACTCTTTGGATAAATTATGAGACTCTGATTCTGTAGCTTCCTCACAGATTTGTGGACAGTTTGATCGAAATTTGTGTATAGGAAAGCCGGCAGATTTAAGGACCTCGGTAACCTTTTTTTTAATGTGTGCTAATTCATCTACTGTTGCGGCACCTGTTAAGAGGTCGTCGACATAAAAGTCGTTTTTAATAACTTGGGATATAACAGGATCTAAACATTCCACAGCTAACTGAATAAGACACCTAGTGCTCAAATAAAGCGCACAACCTGTTCCATACGTTAGCGTGTTGAGTTGCAGAGTTTTAAGAGGCATGCTGTCCTGTTCTCTCCATAAGATAAGCTGGAGATGTCTTTGCGACTCGTCAACCATGATTTGCCTGTACATTTTTTGAATGTCTCCAGACAACACGAATTTATGCTGGCGATACCTAACTAGTATGTTGAACAACTCATCCTGTACTACAGGGCCAATGTGTTGAATGTTGTTCAGTGACTTGTTTGCTGACGTCTTCGCCGAACAGTCAAAAACGACACGAAGTTTCGTAGTCTCACTTTTTTCTCGAATAATTGGGTGGTGGGGCATATAGTACCCGAATTGGGGTCTGTTGATCTCAGTTAAGTGACCTAGTTCCTCATATTCTTTAATGAACTTAGAATATTCTCTTTTCAAATCATGATCTTTCTTGAGCCTTCTCTCAAGGCTCAGAAAACGCTTTTCAGCCATCAAGTAGGAATCACCGAGAGCAAGTTCAGGAGATTCTTTAAAGGGCATGAATACCGAAAACCTACCATCATCAAGACGCTTCGTGGTCTCAATAAAGTAGCGTTCGCAAAATTCATCATCAGCTGACAAAGTTGGTTTTGAGGTTGGAACTTCTTCAAGCGTCCAAAACTTTGCTAGTTGATCACTGATCTCTTTAGTAAAGTTACAATATACTTGTCTTTTGTCTTGCAGATTACTAGTGTAAAGTGGACCTGCTACAATCCAGCCTAACTTGGATTCCTGGAGCACTGGTTTGGCCAATCCTAGTTTTATCTGGTTAGGAGACATGAGGTCAAAAAATAACTCAGCGCCCAGAAGTAAGTCAACATCTGAAGGACGGAAAAAGTTAGGGTCCGCCAGTTGAATATTATGAGGTAAGTTAAGTTCCGCTACATTTATTAAGGAATTGGGCAACAATCCAGTTATTTTTGGAACCACTAAACATTTAAGACGTGTACTAAATTTGTTGACACGTGACTGTATTGTCATTTCACAACTATCAGATATGGGCATTTTACAATTATTTATGCCGGATATATAAGTACATAATGTTTCCGTATCTTTACTAATGAATCCCATTTTTTCTTTCAGGTTTGCCGTTATAAAGGACGATTGACTGCCTGCGTCGAGTAAAGCGCGAGCAAGGTAAGTATTTTTATTTTCAGGATTTGTCACCTTAACTAAAGCGGTGCCCAGAAGGACCTGGCCAGAAGATTGAGCCGGCAAGGATACAGGTACGTAGCTACAATGGTTGAGCGTTGTGCTTGTTTCAGGTATATGACTGTCTACGTGCAGTAATGTATTATGCTTACTTTTAGGTCTTACAGGTGCCGAGGAGTCGACATTCCTTGGCCACGTGACCCCTGCGTAAACAATTCGAGCAGAGGCTTAATTTAGAGACCTCTACACATCTATTTTCAGGAGACAATTGCTTAAAGGCATTACAATCCATGATCCTGTGTTGCTGATTACAAAAAGGACATGAAAATATCGGTTTGGCATTGGCAGTAGTCACAAAGCTCTTTGATGTTTTATTATAATAGTGATCTTTATTTTTTAATTCAGGTTTTTTGTGATCCTTATAAAAATTTGGTTTATGATCGCGTTTGTCGCTTCTGCTTATTGCCATTGTCTCGAGGATATCAGCACGGTTACGCAAAAATTGCATAAAGTCAGATAAAGCGGGTAAGTTTTTAAACGTGTTTTTATACTCTTCCCACTTGCTAAATGTAGTCGCATCTAATTTCGTTGACACTAAGTATATTATGAGAATATCCCATTTGTCAGTGGGCTGTTCCAACGTATTAAGCGCCCTTAAGTTTTTTGAGACATGATCAATCAAAAAACGTATCGCTCGGTGAGACTCATTTGAAATACATTCTATTTCAAATAACGCTTTTAAGTGGTTATTGATAAGAACCTTTTTTTTATCATAACGCTCACAAATTAAGTCCCAAGCGATTGTATAATTTTTTGAACTAAATTCTAATGATTTAATAATTAACGCAGCCTCACCCTCCAAAGATGATCTCAAATAATGAAATTTATTTATATCTGATATGGAATCATTGGAGTGAATTAATGACTCAAAAGTATCCCTAAATTCTAGCCATTTTAAATAATTACCATCATAAGTGGGCAATCTTATGGTGGGTAGCTTAATATTATTTAAATTGTGGTTACTACACGAATTTGAACATATCATGGAGCGAGCAGAGTGGAGGCTCCCTTCCTTATCTTCCCCATTTTTCTGACGCGATTCAAGTATGTGTTGCGCTAACGACACTGTGCTGTAGTAAGTACTTTCAAAAGCACCCATCTCAGTGTCGTCCTCCTCGGGTAACAACAAATCAAGTTGATACTGAACCTCATTAAACTCAAACAATAAGTTCTCATTTTTTTCTAAACGAACTCTCAATTCTTTCATTTTTAAGTCGCTAATGACCTCTTGTTTACTTGTGTTTAAGAGTGAAACATAATCTTTAAATCGTGTTAAACGACCCTTAATAATACCCCGTGATTTAGTTAAATCTCTAATTTTCTTTACCTCAGATTCACCAGTAGAAGATTGACCTTTCAAAGTTTCATCCGTCATTTTTAATCGGTACACTTAGTAAACAATGCGTTAGCAAATAAAAATGCACCAAACCAGTTAACTATAAAATTGCAAACGTTGCAATTACCGGCCGCTTACGAGTTACGTAACCGATCCCGCCTGGAATGCTCGGCGATGACAATTTTGCAGATGTTATTTATTATAAGTACTTAACCTTACGAGTACGTTTGCTTTTGCTAACAAGTAAAGAAATTAATAATCGAGCAACTAATTAGTGCAGAAAGATTGTTTGCTGAAATACTAAAGTCCATAAATCATGCATAAATTAAGTGCAAATCAATATCTGGTTGTAACCAACAAATAAATATATTTTTTATGTTTAATGTTACGAGAACGCTGCGCTTGATTTATGTAGGTATTTACGTGCTATTTAAGCGTTTAGCTATAATTAAAGAGGTAAGCATTCACACTCGTAGCATTAAGCAGTGTTTGAATTTAAGTAAACACATTTTATTAAGGCGATAGTGAAATTTACTTTAAGGTACCTACGTAATTAAGATAGCCAACACACGTACCTAAATGTATAAACACCCCGGTGTTCGCAAAAACTAAAAATTAGGTCTTAGTCTTACGTAACACCCAAATGCACACAAAAAATACTAGTATTACACACTTGCAATTTAACTCGTCTTAAAACAAATTGAAGTTATTAGGAATTAAAGGAAGAAGGACAGAGTACTCCCCTGGATATTGTGATCTCGCCGCGATGTACCACTGATTCACACAACTCTTTGTTCCAGCCAGTATTTCTGATGCGATTTGCAGCCGAAGTTCAATTATGTCCGTTGAGTAACGACTTCCACCTTTTATATTGCAATCTTCGTTTCTTATGTGTCGTTGTACGGTCGCCACTTTTGTTAATGATGATTATAAAATGCAGGTTCTTGATATACAATATTTATTTCAGGATAGCAGTTACAATTAACTTTAATTGTTTTTTGTATGGGTGCGTGCGCGCGTTCTCTGTCGTGGTTGCTTAGGCTCTGGCCGGGCCCGGTTCCCCCTCGCGCCTACCCCTTCGTCGCCTTACGCGGTCGCCGACAGACCGTATGGCACAAACAATAAAGATTGCACTTTGGCTTTCATACCAGATCATTTCTACTGTATTCTATATTCAATACTGTAAACTTGTGTTACCCACTATTTAAAAATCATAATTGTAAAACCATAAGTACCCACATTTTAGTAGTTGTCTATTATTATTAGTATTAATAAGTACTTAAGATGATTATCTCTGCATGTAACCAGTAAGGTACATATAAATTGGCATGAAATTGAGTGCTATCTCGCCAATAAACGTAAAGTTTGGCGATCTTATTGTATAAACAAATGTACCATAAAACATTTAAGAAAAAAAAAAGATATTACTGGCGCGACAACACAGTTTACATTTAAGTCCATACTTCCATACTAATATTATAAATGCGAAAGTAACTCTGTCTGTCTGTCTGTCTGTTACCTCTTCACGCGTAAACCGCCAAACCGATTAAGATAAAATTTGGTATAGAGATAGTGAGTCCCGGGAAAGGACATAGCATAGTTTTTATTCCGGAAATCTATCTTAGGGGGAAAAAGGAAGGTAGAAATTTGTAGGGGCGAGCGATATTTAAGCCTGCGCCTTTAACAATTTAATAGAAATTATTTCTATAATATAACGAGTTGAATACAGACGGAGTCACGAGAAAATCTTGTCTTTAATAAAATAAAATCGTACCGTAAATTATCGAGCATGCTGTATTGTTGCGCAGACCCGTTTTGATATGGTTTTGACAGGAAAAATTGAGATCAAAACCAAGTACTCAAGTCTACAGTTCTTGAAGCTGTGAAATAATCAATCTTCTTAGTTAACGTAAAAATATACGACCGTTTATGCTGCAAAAAAACCGCGTACAAGTATTTCGACACTCTCAAAGGAATCAAAATTATTATGTGTACTTTCCGTTGACCTAGAACTATGAATTTGGCAAGTAATATCGTTTTATACTACAAGTAATTACAACGCCAGCATCAGCATAAGATTAACCTTTCTAGCATCAAATGCGATTCAATATAGGTTTCAAAACAGCGAATAAACTCAAAATAAACCCTATTCTTAATAATAATAGAGTTCAAATCAACAGATGTATTTTCGGACTAGAACTTACCAGGTAAACAAAACACATGAATTCTGCGAGCAGTCAATTTTTATGTGCGCATTGTAGTTTGAAATCGTAAATAATATTGTTATGCGATACTAAATTGTTATTTCTGTGGATATGCTACTTATTTCTATGAATAGGAAAATATTTCACTGATCCTTTGTCATACATAGTACGCAAGGTATCATCTTACGTTAAAATTTGACATATTTTTTTCAATTATGCTCGGAAATGGTTGCCTAGGAAATTTATCCGTTATGTCCTGATGCGATAAACTTTAAAAAAATGTGACAGCGCCCTATTAAGTCGAATTGACTAAGGACAAATTCAGTCAAAAAAAACCGGCTGCAATCCGAGCGTTGTCCGTGCACATTTTCAGTGTCTATGATTATGAGAAATAATTAAAAACTTAACATAAGTTACAATTTCATTGATTAAAACCACGAAATTAACTATAGTTAATTTTAGTAAAAAAAATATTACCCAATACTTTAAAAACTGAGTTGGAGTGTATAAAAGATAGTGTAAAAATTAAACCGCCTTTGAAAGAAGTCATAGAAAATCAAACTCAAAATATCACCGCGTTACATATTAGGTACTCATACGTCACCAAACGTTTCTTGCAATATCTTTGTGTTATTTCCTCACATTGTTTGTGAAAAGCACTACATTTACCTTGAAGGGAACCGCATACGGCCTTGCTCTCGCTCTCATACAAGAGCATTAACCCGGCCCCAGGGAGGACAGAGTCACCTTTTCTGCCCTCCACTGGGGTAATTCCTTTCCGGCGCGTCCTAGTCGCGTGGGTGGGCGCCCCGGACTTCAGCAGGCCGGAGTGCGTGGGTGGCAGAGTTCGGCAGGGACCCAATTTCGCGGAGTATAACGCGGATCCCAAGCCCTGGGTTACGGGTGAAGACCACAACGGCTGTGAAGGCGGAGATGGTATCCATCGGTACGGCGGAACAGGCGGAAGAGGCACACCCAACAGTGAGCCAATCACACATATTGTGGTAAAAGGGTCATGTTGGAACTGCATTACAGGCACGGTTATGCAACAGAGCAGGTGGCGGAGGAGATCCTATGGTCCAACGGCAGCGCTCGAAGCCATATGTTGGGTTAGTGTCTTGGCGTCAGGTGGCAAAAGGCCGTAAAAAAACCATATAGCCATTAACATTTCTTGGTTCAGCAAATACAATCATGAAAGTACAAAGTAAGAAAATGACCACCAATAAATACTAGGGCGTCCCGCTCAAGCGACGGTCGAATCAATGGGAATACTAGGGCGTTCCCCTTAAGCGACTGTCGAAATAACAAGAGTTCATTGTTGTGTTTAGCAACCTAGTACGTAGGTTCCATGACGGGTCGAAGTGCCGAGTTAAGCAATGTTCTGAAAAGAAGGCAACTAGACGCATGTTGTGTACAAGAGACCAAGTGGGAGGGTGCGAATTCAAAATTAATAGGAAATGGGTTCATGCTCATCTATAATGGGACCACTACTGGCAATAATGGCGTGGGAATCATACTATCGGAAAACCTAACTCAAAAACTAATAAACATTGATAGGGTTAGTGACAGATTAATATCTGTGAAGTTAGCTCTCGAGGAACAACCTTGGCTTAATATAATATCGGCTTACGCCCCCCAAACTGGCACCACTGAACGGGAGAAAGAAGCTTTTTGGGAAGATCTTTATAACCTTCTACAAAACATACCACAAGAGGAATCAATACATATGGGTGGTGACTTAAACGGCCATGTTGGTAGCAGCAATACTTACTTAAAGAGATAAACAATACTGGATTTTGCATGTAGCCTCGATTTAGCGATTATAAACACCTTCTTTAAAAAGAGAGAATCGCACCTAATTACCTATAAAAAGTGGAGGTTGTACTACCCAAATTGATTTTGTTCTCGCCAGACGTAAATAGTTGGGCTACTATAAGGACTGTAAGATTATACCGGAAGAACCACTAACATCCCAACACAGATTATTGGTCGCCATGTATAAGCTTCCTAGACCTGTAAAAATAAATCGTGCAATAACACCGAAGATCAAATGGGGATCACTGAGGGAACCCGTTGGAGAATTGTTCACAGCTGAACTGCCTAAAAGCCTGAACTCCATGGACATCGCCAACTTCACGCCTAATCAAATGTGAAATAAATTCGAAACCCTCTGCATAAGCAAGGCGGAACAATATCTAGGCCGAACGCGCAGCTAAAAGGGACCAAACAAAGAGACAAAGTGGTGGAATGCGGAAGTGAAACAGGCAGTAAAAACTAAGAAAGAGGCGTTTAAGTTGTCGCAATCGACCAAAGATAACACCAATTTAGAAAAGTATAAAGAGAACAAAAGGCATGCCAAAAGACAGGTTGCAATGTCGATAGCAGAAACTAACTCCGAATTCTATAATAAATTAGAGTCGGCAAAGTCAGAATTAGATATTCACAAAATCGCTTAAACACGATACAATAATACGAAAGACATCACCACAGTTAAATACATAAATGATAATAATAATAAATTACTAACAGATGATAAAGATATAAGAAATAGATGGACAGAATACTATAGACACCTATTGAACATCTATCACCCGAGAATCCATGATTACTGCAGGCCTGAGACCATTCGGGGACCACTCTCGGATATAGCCCCAGAAGAAATCAAAAGATCGCTTCTACAAATGAAAAATAACAAAGCACCAGGTCCAGACGAAATACCAGTCGAAGTCTGGAAACATCTAGGAGACGGTGACAACAAGTTACTACAGGGTGACCCCATGCCGGACTCATGGCGTTATAGCTCCCTGGTACCGTTTTATAAGGGGAAGGGAGATGTAAGAGATTGCAGTAATTATAAGGCTATCAAATTAATGTCACACACGCTAAAAAATGGGAACGTGTATTAAACAATAGACCTAAACGCATAATAACGTTAACACAAAACCAATGCGGCTTTGTACCCGAAAGAAGCTCCTCAGACGCTATCCAAATAGTCCGAATAATGCTAGAAAAATCAAAAACCAACAAAACAAATCTTTATATGGTTTTTATAAATTTGGAAAAAGCATTCGACCATGTTCCACGTGACTTTATCTGGGAAGCTTTAAGACAACAACTTGTTCCAGAATATAAACGTAATACAGGATATATACAAAGCTGTTACCACCCAGGTCATAAGCCCGGTAGGCAACATGTTTAAGATCGAAGTCGGAGTTCACCAGGATTCTACATTAAGTCCGCTGCTTTTTAACACCACCATGGATCATCTTACAAAACATTGCCAAAAATCGCTGCCTTGGAATATTCTCTATGCCGATGACGTTGTTCTGATTTCCGATACTATAGAAGATCTCCAGCAGAATTTTAACTCCTAGATTGAAGCACTAGAAACCAATGGCCTTGGAATTAATAGGAAGAAGACGGAACACATGTCGTGCCTTGTCGACGGTGCAACTTGCCCTAGTGCCTGCAAGATCTCAATAGGAAGTACACTAATACCTACCGTGCCCCAATTTAAGTACCTAGGCTCAATACTTACCAACAATGGCACTATTAATAATGATGTTACTCACAGAACTTCAGCTCGATGGATGAAGAGGAGGCAGCTCACAGGCGTCATGTGCAACAGGAAAATCCCACTTAAAATCAAAGGGCAGACGTACAAGACAGCGATTAGACCTGCTGTTCTGTATGGGTCTGAATGCTGGGCTTACAAGCACACCACGGAAATGCGAATGCTGCGAGCACTTTTCGAAACTGCAACATTCTGGCATTCTGATGAAGCTGAAAATTTGAACCAATAATAAAATCAAGACATTTACTTAAAAGACAAATTCTTCGTAGTCCGTCAAACAACGAAAATTAAACTTGGGTATTTGGCTGCGTCATCCTTTGATGTGTGTAATTCAATAAAAGCTACGAAATACAAATCCTTTAACGGGAAAGATAATTAAATTCCACACAAATTCATGCGCAAAAACATTTCAATTTATTTGATTGAAAGCAAATTGGGTCTACCTGACGTATCAGTTTGATATCAATTTTACATTTATTCGTCAATTGCGTATTTATTCAAATCTTAAAATATCTTATCTTGTCCAAACGGAGACCTTTTCAAAACAATTCACTTATTCAAAATATAAACAAAGTAAGGGAAAATAAACGGAGAGTATGAAGGAGAAGTTACTAAACAACTAAATCTAACTTAAGATACTATACGAACATTATATGTACAGTAAGAATAAATAAATATTAGAGGACCAATGTTTTCCGAGTACACAAATCGAACTTAAGCTCAATTAAGCTTCTGTTACCCATAACAGAAGCTTAATTGAGCTTAAGTTCGATTTGTGTACCAGACGACTATATATGTTTGATAGATTAATAGATATAAGTAGTACTTAAATACATAGACAGTTTCTTTGCTGCCTACATTTAAATAAGTGCTTCCTGATTGGTGCTGGGTGCGCGGATGGCGGGGCGATACAATGAAATAGTTTATATATTTTTTATATTGACATATTTTTACAGAAGGCAAGGTTGCAGCCTCCTATTAAGCATTACGTTATGCTTGTGTCAGGAGACAGCGCAGTTCCAATGCAAACCATTAGTACACTCACTCACTTGACAAGTCGCTTTCGTAAAAACTAGTGCCTACGCTTTTTTTCTTGGGATTAGGTAGCGGACCCCAGGCATCCTTCAGGATGCAACTGTACTGGGAATTTTTGATTTAAACTTGCACGATTTTTACACATTATTAATCTATACTAATATTATAAAGCTGAAGAGTTTGTTTGTTTGAACGCGCTAATCTCAGGAACTACTGGTTCAAATTGAAAAATTATTTTTGTGTTTGTATAGTCTATTTATAGAGGAATGCTTTAGGCTTTATACGTAACATCACGCTGCGGTCAATAGGAGCGAAGACGCGGACGAAGTCGCCGGCAACAGCTAGTAATAAATAACTGGGAATAACGCTAGGAGGATGCTGATGATGATTTCAAACCATTGCTAAAATCTAGTACACTCCCAGCCACTTCAAACAGCTGAAGAGCATAATCTAATCATCCATTCTAACTGTTTAAAAGGCTTGTTTATTTTGACAGAAGCCACAAACAGTACTGTAAGCTGAGCACGTTTGAGTAGTTTAAACGGATTATCTGAGCCCACGATGAAAGCCTTTCAAATTAGGTTAAGATGTTAAGCCTTGAGAGCGTTTACGCAGCATCTGACAATTACGGTCTGAAATACTCTTAAAGCCGTGCCCGGATTACGACCGGAACAATTCAACTGAAAAAAATATACGTCATGTGCGAAAACGCAGCGTGTCCGCTGGCTCGGCCATATGGAAAGGTTGGGCGAAGATTGCTGTGCCAAACGGGCCTGTCTCAGCCATCCAGTAAGAAGGCAACCAGTCGGCCGTCCCAGGTATCGGTGGAACGATGTCGGTGAATCGTACTTGCGCAGTCTTTATGCCGCAAACTTCCGGGAAGTGGCGCAGGATCGGGTTTGGTGGCGATGACTCGTGTTGGAGGCCAAGACTTACGTTGGGTCGGTGAGCCATTGTAAATAGTTATAGTATTAGAAAGACGACCACTGCTAGACATATGCCTCCGCCATAGGGTGCTACAATGTCCAGCTCTTGGCAACCCGCATCTTGTCTTACATATCGTCCGTTTTATGCTGCGCAAATAGTTGCTTATATGGAATGAATAAATAAATAAATAAATGTAATACTGACATTATTTCGTCAAGTGAAAAAATCTCTGCGTCATCAGTAAACTCACGTCAGAAACAAAATATCACAGTCATATCGATCCCACCCCGCCAAATCAGAAAGCCGGCGTGCAGTAACGCTAACTTGAATGACAGTTGACAAGTTGACACTGACAGATTTATCAAAATGATAGATAAATATAAGCGTATTTAAGCGGTACACGCACTGCGAAATATCACCGCGCCTTGTGTGCGCCGTGTGCACGCAACGCAATAAGTCTGCAGCAAAACACAGATTATTGTAGAATTAGTTTCAGGCGGTTTTTTTCGCGCGTGCGTGCAGTTTCATTTATAATATCTATGTCACAGAATTCTGCGAAACCAAGACGCGTAGTGAGATTTAGCAGTTCGAGCTTACCCTAAGAGGCCTTAGTTTTAGTATATTCTAAACTCAAATTTATGATTGAACCGATTTAAGGCTACGATATTTTTGTTATCTAAAGTTTTGGATAGTTACTAAGCCATTAATTGATTTAACTATGTACGTAAAATTTAAGCAGCGAAACAGTTTTAGCTTGAAGCTTGTCGATTTGGAGTGATGTCTGAAAACATATTTCTGAGTAAAAAAATCAGTAAATACATAAAAATCTATAAAAGTAGACCGTAGCGACAAGAAAATGTGGAGATACTTACTTGTCAATTCAAAGTAAATAGTCTAATTACCTAGTAGCCTTATAAGTAGATAGATGATCGTTTGTAACTGACAACGATTATAACTTGAATACGCTAAAAGGACGTTTATGAACAGGCTATTGATGTAATATTAATCCCAATTAATGAAGAGATTACGCTACAGCGCATTTCGCGTCTAAATTTGCCGCCGTTTGGAGAAAATAAACGCAATTAACTTTGCTAAATAATGTTCTACTTTGAAACAGATATCTGTTTCTTATTGCATCCAATAGGCGGCGATGCCATTTTATAAGTAAAGTTTATTATTGGTGTCTTTTTATCGGACTTGAATAGAAAAAAATTTTAAGAAAAAAAAACCCACTTCAATGGGGGAGGCCGGTGAAAGATTATTATACTTAGATGGTGCACTCTTAGATTCCATACCATAAAATAAAAATGGCTATAAGTATGTTTATAATGGTAGAAGACTAAGTACCCTCAATTCGTCATGGAATCCTCCATCAGAGCTCAAGCTTGACGAAAATGTGTCCTGAAAACCTAGCTTGCTTGACAAACAAAACGAAGAGAACAAATCGCCAAACTTAAACTGCGCGTCGTTGAAGAGTTCCGTTCTGATCATCATCAGCAGTTCCACTTCATCAAATGTCACTTAGTTAAATGTAAATGCTTGATTTTTTGTTGATGTAAAATACTTAAATCACTATATGTATGCCTTTTACATTTGAGTTCCCTCGATTCCTCATGGATCCCATCATCGGAACTCGAACTTGACAAATGATTGTCTTGAAAATAAAACTTGCTTAACAAACACAGCTAGAAGGACAAATCGCCATACGTGAACTTCTCGTCGTTGAAGAGTTCTGTTCTGATCATCATCAGCAGTTCCACTTCATCAAATGTCACATTTTTGGATGAAAATGCTCAATTTGTTGATAAAAACATAAAAATCACTATATGTTTGCCTTTAAGATTTGAGGAGTTCCCTTAATTCCTCATGAATTCCATCATCAGAACTGCGTTTTGACAAAAACGGGACCAACTTGGGTATATATACTTACAATCAAAAAAAGAATTTTCCAAATCCGTTAAGACATGACAGAGTTATGGAGTAACAAACATTAAAAAAAAACATACATCCGAATTGATAACCTCCTCCTTTGAAATCTTGAAGTCGGTTAAAAAGAAGGTTCTGAATTTGATTTTTGATATATATTTTTTTTAAATTGTGTTTTTAGAAAGCAAGAAAGAAAGAAACATTTATTCACATACACACAGAAGATACACATAGGTACATGACAAAAAAATATAACAGAAAATAAACACATATACATATAATGTGTGTCCCCGCGGCAGTAAAACGGACACCGGCTCAGCATTGTGACACCTACAGCGCTGATTTTCAGCCAGTACCGTCGGTGACTCTATTTTTGGTGGTTTCTTATTTCTATTTAAGGCAAATTAGCAGATTTTTTTAACTGAAATTTCTTTCATTCTTCGTCTAACAAACCGGATAGAAAATTAAGACATATTTTAAGCTGGATCATGCTCACCCCAAAAGATGCCTGATCACTCTTACCTTGAGAATATCAAGTTAAATGTTACAATATATAAAACGCAGGATGCGGACTTTGGCTTAGTTAGTAGTGATCCTGCCTACGAAGTCGGAGGGCCCATGTTCGACCCCCTGTCAGGGCATCTATTTGTGTGATGATTACGAATATTTGTTTCCGAGTCTTGGATTTTTTCTATGTATAAAAAATATTTTTCTGTTGTGAGTAGGTTATTTCAAAGCTAGGTAGATAACCAGTTTGTAATATATAAAGTAATTTCTTTGTATGATTTTTAAGAAGCTAATAATATTCGTTTAAGACAATATGCTTTAGAATGCAATATCTAAATATATAAAAGAAGAAACTGACTGACTGACTGACTGACTGACTGACTGACTGACTGACATATCAACGCACAGCCCAAACCGCTGGTCCTAGAGATTCCAAATTTGGCACGTAGGTTCCTTATAAGGTCTAGGGGTGCACTAAGAAAGGATTTTTCAAAATTCAACCCCTAAGGGGGTGAAATGGGGGTCCGAAGTTTGTATGGGGAAACAAGATTAGCTGGACTATTTTATTCGAAACTTCATAGGAGTATTTCTAACGATAAATGAGTAAACACGTGTTTCAGGTTTTTTGAAAAATCAACCCCTAAAAGGGGGAAATGTGGTGACAAATTCTGATAATCGATATGGGTATTGTTTTTATGGTTTATTAGGTCGCTGATAACGAAAATAACAATGATTTTAAAATCCCACGTGGAGGACGTGAAATACCATCCCCTCCTGTTGGGGTGCGAGGGGGATGAAATGTCTAAATATTAATATGGGTGTCGTTTTTATGGTTTTTTGGGACGTTAATTACGAAAATGGCATTGATTTTGAAATTTAATATTGTGGACATGAAAACTTTTGAAAGTTAGTGTCAAATTGCAAGAAATAACTGACTGACTGAGTGAGTGACATATCAACGCACAGCCCAAACTGCTGGTTCTAGAGATTCCAAATTTAGTATGTAGGTTCCATATAAGGTTTTCAGGTGCATTAAGAAAGGATTTTTCAAAATTCAACCCATAAGGGGGTGAAATGGGGGTCCGAAGTTTGTATGGGGAATCAAGATTAGTTAGATTATTTTATTCGAAACATCACAGGAGTATTTCTAACGATAAATGAGTAAACATGTGTTTCAGGTTTTTTGAGAAATCAACCCCTAAAAGGGGGAAATCTGGTGACAAATTCTGAAAATCGATATGGGTATGGTTTCTATGGTTTATCGGGTCGCTGATTACGAAAACAACAATAATTTTAAAATCCCATGTGGAGGACGTGAAATACCATCCCCTTTGTTGGGGTCCGAGGGGGTTGGAATGTCTAAATATTAATATGGGTGTGATTTTTATGATTTATTGGGTCGTTAATGTCGAAAATGGCGTTGATTTTGAAATTTAATATTGCGAGCATGAAAACTTAAAAGTAGGTGCCAAATTGCAAGAAGAAACTGACTGAGTGAGTGAGTGACATATCAACGCACAGCCCAAACTGCTGGTTCGAGACTCGAGAGATACCAAATTTGGCATGTAGGTTCCTTATAAGGTCTAAAGGCGCATGAAGTGCCGTGAATTCCCTATGAAGATACGACCTTTCTTGAGTCAATGTATTGTAAGTGGTTTTATTAATTAGTGCCGTCCGATACGATTTCGACAAAAATCGATATTTAAGCGTCCGAGAGGACTCTTAATACGACTCCTAGGTAAAATTTGGCATAAGTGACGGCCATATTGCTTTTCTTCATTTTCGTCCCGATTTCGTTCAAAATCGATATCTGAGCGTCCGAGAGGTCCCCAAATACGACACCGAGGTAAAATTTGAAAAAAGTGGCGGCAATATTGATTTTCTTCATTTCCGTCCCGATTTCATTCAAAATAGAAATCTGAGCGTCCGAGATGTCTCTTAATATGAATCCGAGGTAAAATTTGGAAAAAGTCGCAGGCATATTGATTTTCTTCATTTTCTTCTCGATTTCGTTCAAAATCGATATCTGAGCGTCCGAGAGGTCCCCTAATACGAATCCGAGGTAAAATTTGGAAAAAGTGGTGGCCATATTGATTTTCTTCATTTCCAACCCGATTTCGTTCAAAATCGATATCTGAGCGTCCGAGAGGTCCCCTAATACGAATCCGAGGTAAAATTTGGAAAAAGTGGTGGCCATATTGATTTTCTTCATTTTCGTCCCGATTTCGTTCAAAATCGATATCTGTGTGTCCGAGAGGTCTCTTAATACGAATCCGAGGTAAAATTTGTGAAAGTGGCGGCCATATTGATTATCTTTTTTTTCGTCCCGATTTCGTTCAAAATTGATATCTGAGCGTGCGAGAAGTCCCCGAATACGAATCCGAGGTAAAATTTGGAAAAAGTGGCAGCCATATTGATTTTCTTCATTTGCAACCCGATTTCGTTCAAATTCGATATCTGAGCGTCCGAGAGGTCCCCTAATACGAATCCGAGGTCAAATTTGGAAAATGTGGCAAGCATATTGATTTTCTTCAGTTTCGTCCCGATTTCGTTCAAAATCGATATCTGTGTGTCCGAGAGGTCTCTTAATACGAATCCGAGGTTAAATTTGTGAAAGTGGCGGCCATATTGATTATCATTTTTTTCGTCCCGATTTCGTTCAAAATCAATATCTGAGCGTCCGAGAGGTCTCTGAATACGAATCTGAGGTAAAATTTGGCACTCCATACATGCCTGTATGCAAAAAAGTTTAATGTTACTATATAGGCGTGTGGGGTATCTATGGACATGCTTTTAAAAACGACATTGAGGTTTCGATATTTTTTTCCATTTAAATCAAGAAGTACGGTTGCCAGTTTTTGTTGCACTTTTAGCACCACCCAGGGGTCACGTGTAGGGTAACGGTAGGTACTCCCTACGGACGTGGTGCAACTTCAACCCCCCTTTGTCAAGTGAGTGGGCAACTTGACTGTTAGAAGTTCGCAAGCCGCTCGAAGGCCTCTAACTTGGCTTAACGATTGCAGCCGGGATCAACGGCTTAGCGTGCCTTCTAAAGCACGAGAGTCAGTCAAAACCTACCTAATAAATTTAATTTTAGGAAAAATAAATGTTACACGTGATATTGAATTAGCCGTATTTCTGTACTTCAAAGGACCAGAGTTTATGACCGCTGCGCGCTGCTTGGTCGTTTACAGACCTATCGGTGTTACTGTATTACACAGATACTTTTACTAAGGGCCATTTAAGACATGCTTTTATTTCATCCGCCCTTTCCCCTTCGGCCTCTCGGAAATGTATGATAATAGTTTTCGATCCTTATTTTTGGCAAAATCAAATGAAATTCAACAGTTTGCTGGTTCTCAGAATGTATACTGACTTTTCATCTGTCCATCTGTTAATGAATCACAATCACCAAACTTCGTATACCGACACCCCCAGAATGTAACAACTACTTTTCTGGAGACCGCATCTAAATCGGTTCAGCCAAACGCGAGATAATCGTGGACAAACATACGAACCTGTTTTTTGTAGACGGTTAAAAATTTCGCTTAGTACGCGGGCGAAGCCGCGGGCAAATGCTAGTACGGTATAAATTAGTATAAAAATATTAACATAAGTAAGAAAAAAGCCCTATAGCTAAAAGTAAATAGTTATACTTTATTTTGATATTGTTTTTAAAAATAATTCGTTACTCTAAAATGTTGATTGTAATACAAGTAAAATAGGTCCACTTGATAGCAGTGCTATCTAACTCGACACCATACATAGGAACTTTATAATAGTTACTCGTAAAGATATTATGATGTGTAAATAATGTTAAAAGCGCTTGAGAAGTCACCTAAGTTGATAGGTTTCAAACACTTTTCGCTACCGCATCAAATTGACCCAGTTTATCTGTGATATAATAATAATAATCATCATTAACATGTCAGCCGAATGACGTCCACTGCTGGACATAGGCCTCCCCCAAAGACTTCCACAATGACCGGTCTTGCGCCACCCGTATCCGGAAGGCGTAGCGTGGGCAGGTCCCCCACACGGTGGATTGATGATCTGGTAAGGGCCGCGGGTGTCCGCTGGATATAATAATTAAAGCTACTTATTAATAATTTATCATCATCGTCATAATTGATATCAGACGAAAGACGTCCACTGCTAGACAAAGGCTTTCCACAATTTCCACAATGACCGGTCCCGCGCCACTCTCGTCCAACGGTTTCCCGTGACCGCCGACCAGATCGTCGTTGACCTTCCGATGCGTGGTCGCCACTCAAAAACTTTTCTACGAGGAATGTGCCCCGCCCACTGCCACTTGAGTCTTGCAACTCGCTGCGCTATGTCGATGACCCTGGTTATCCTATGAACCTCCTCATTTAATTTATGTTAAAATCATATTAATTTTAAATAAGGAAATAGAACAATCATGAAACAACTACAGGATAGTGTTGAAGTGTGCTTGGAAAGGCTAGAAATCTGGCACAACAGTATTTACAAGGACTAGAAGCCACACTAAAAATAAATTTCATGGGTTCTGCGTACCCCTTAAGCCGACTATAGCCTTGATTTAATTACCTTTGAAACTACGAGTAAGGCTCGTAAATAGGCTAATCTATTGGAAACCTCATTTTACTAAAGCAAAAACAAAATCAGCCAGCCAGCCATACCATTCCTTAGAGCTACTTTCCATATAAACGCGTTTTGTTCATTATCTAAATCAGGTTTGTATTTATTCGACCCTTTTGAATAAATCCTATGCTTTAATTTAATGAATTTATGCGCTAGAGGGTTGGCCACAAGACGGACTACCAATGCCAGAATTCTCCTACACGAATTACGTACGTGTACAACATTTAACGCTAAAATTAAGCAAACATTATAAAGCAACAATTTAATATTTTTACTATACAAAACTACATCCATAACGCCCGCTGTTACAATTTCACACTATACATACTCCTTATTATTTCTATTTACTTATTTCGCTTTGGGGGGTTATGCGGACTCCTTGCTTAAAAGCAAAAAGAAGATAAAAAAGAAAATGAGACAGTTTGACATACTTCGGATTTTATTGCGGCCGCCGGCGGATCATTTTTTTAACAAAGAGAAGAAAAACCAAAGAAAATCAATTCGTGGACAGGACAGAACCACAGATTTCGGAGCCTGGGGGTAAGCATAGGACCTTTTATTACATATATACATTTTCCCACATTTCATACACGTGACGGGTCAGAGTCGGTGACGTTGAGAATCAGAACCAGTGCAATTTCCTTACGATCGAAGATACATTTGGTCGTCTTCGAACCGGATTTATTAACTTTCGGACACATAATATTCTCGCCGTAACGGCACTCTGATCCGTCCATACAATTCAACACTTTTCGAGCGGTCGAAATTTGGTGTTTTTTCAAAATTTTATTTCGTGCGGTTACATTATAATTGGGGAAAATATCTATTCATTCTTATATTTTCATTTTCCAAATTACATTACACCAATTATTATTCGTATCGGCTATAATTAATATGCATTGCGGCTGCTATTTTGTTCATTCAATTAATTCATCGGTGAATTTCTTTCATTTTGACGTCTTTGGTAGTATTTTATTGACAAATTGAATTGAAACTGTTTGTTACTAAGTAACCAGTTTGCGGCTTAGTGTATATAGTTGTATTTCGACGTAAAGTGTATGTGATTGCGTGGTGTCGTGGTAAAGTACTTAGCTTTGCAAGCACGAGGTCGGGGGTTCGCTTCTGGGCAAACTGAATTATTTTTATATGTTTTTTAAATGTGTTTTTCTTCTATAAGCGGTGCGGTAAATTAATTATTAAAAATAAATGATATTTTAGAATATTTAATAATTTTCCTTAAATGTATTTTGCGGAATGTCGTATATAGTACTAAAGGTTAACGGAAAATACTTGTATATTTAAAAACAATATTGCGGTTTATTGTTTTTTTTTTTTTAAAAAATTATATATATATATTTGCGGTGCCGTGTACCACTAATAATGCCTATTAGTTATCTATAATTTTCATGATGTTGTGTTTATTGTTAGGGTTTTGTTCGGTTTTGTTGATTTGGTTTTTGCAATTTCTGCATTCAAACAAAACAATGGCGGCAGCTAGGCGGTTACAGTTGTCACAGATGAAATATTTCACGGCTACTCAAAATATTGATTTTTTGGAGGGTTTAGCACGTAATATAAATCTGTCTTCGGAACAGGAAAGCGATTTTATGGTGCGGTTCCAAGACTTGGAAAAAGTGTTCGAGTCATTTACGGAAATGCATTACGAACTTCAACTTTCGGCCAAGGAAATAGAGAACTTTGATTTAGAAGCTCACACACAGATGTACGACACGTACAATAAAAAATATTATTTTATAAAACAACGTCACCTGGGGCTGGCAACTTCTAATTCGGACGCTGGTAGTGTTAGCGGTAACAACAATGCTAGGAGCGCGAGCAATAGAGCGGTCTTGCCACGCTTGCAAATTCCTACGTTTTCAGGAAAGTTGGAAGAGTTTGCTTCTTTTATGGAATTGTTTCAGTCCCTGGTGGACAATGACACATCTTTATCGGATACTGAAAAGATGTATTACTTAGCGGGGTCATTGCTGGGGGAACCGAAAACCTTAATCCAGCATTTATCGGTTACTGGAGATAATTATTCGGTAGCAAAGGATTTGCTAAACGCGCGGTATAACAACAAGCGGTTATTAGCGGACCGGTTGTTATACAATTTAATGAATGCACCACACGTGAACAGTAGAGGTTTAAGCGGTCTGAAATTGTTTTTAAATACCGTACTGGAAAATACGAAGGCACTGGAAAAAATGGATTTTCCTGTAGCTTCGTGGTGTTATTTATTGTTTTATATAAATTTTCAAAAGTTAGGCAATAACTTGAAGAAACATTTTGAAGACAAGCACGCTGATAAGGAGTTACCTACATTCTCAGACCTTTTGAGGTTTTTAGAGACTGAGATACGGATTTTGGAATCAAGTGCGGAGCCTCAGGCCAGTGCGTTATCAGCGGTGAGACGTAGTGGAGGTGCACCGAGTCAAGCGGTAAAGACTCACGCGGTTTTCCAGAATGCCCGATCCACTTCGTGCAAATTATGCGGAAAAGGCGGACATTTCATTGCCAAGTGTGAGAAGTTTTTGGCGATGAAACCTACAGCTAGGAAACGTCAAGCTGTATCGCTCAGATTATGCTTTCGCTGTTTGAATGCTCATAATATTGACCAATGTAGCTACAATGTGAATTGCTACAAGTGCAACTCGCCTAAACACCACTACTTACTGCATTTCGATCTCGCAACTGCGGTGACTGATCGAGATCAACGTTTGATATCCAACAATGTGTCAACGAATGAACGGTTTCATAACCCTACAGCGCTCTCAGCAAATGCTCCAACTGTGCGTGCGCCCTTAGCTAGTGACTTCCCGGGAAGTGCGGCCCCTGGAATCACTGGACTGACGGCGTCACACGTCAGCGAGCCGAGCAAGTACCAGCGGTCGGTGCTACTAGCAACAGCAGTAGTGCGGGTACTGGATAGTAGCGGATGTTACCAGGAGGCGCGGGCGTTACTGGATGGAGGTAGTCAAAGCACATTTGTGTCAGAAGCATGCGTGCAGAGGTTGGGTTTGAAGCGGTTCAAATCCAACATGGTGTCAGTCACGAGGCTGAGCGGTGCCCCTGTAAGCGGTTGCAGAGGTGCTGTTAATCTGACTCTGACGCCAAGACTGTCTGAACAGCCTACGCTTGTGACTACAGCTACCGTTTTAGGCAAAATCACAAATAACCTACCTGGATTCTCACTGCCGGCTCAATTAGCGGGTCATTATCGGGGACTGTATCTTGCGGACGAGCAGTTCTACGTCAGCCGGGAGATCGACATATTAATTGGTGCAGATTTGCTTTGTGACATTTTGCTTGGCGGCGGATGCCTAAAGATCAATGATTATTTACCCCGGGTAATAAACACTGTGTTCGGTCACGTGTTGACAGGTCCGGTCACTTATGCGGCCTACAATCCATATCCTCAGGCGACTTATTTCTCTCAAACCTTCTTCTGTGACACAAACACAGATCAGATTTTGGAGCGCTTCTGGGAAGTGGAGGATATTCCCGACAATATAGATAGAGAGCCCGAAGGATTTCGAATGCGAAATGATATTTAAAAATCACCACCGCCGTGTTGAGGGCGGTAGATACTTGGCAAAGCTACCATTTTTATCGGATTCTCCTGAACTTGGGAACTCGGCGCCTATAGCCATGAAGCGGTTCTTGGCTATGGAAAGAAAGCTCTCCACAAATGAGTCATTTCGTGTCAAATATGTGGACTTTATGCGGGAATATTTAGCGACTGGACACATGTCTCTCTGTGATGGATACCCACAAGATTATATAAGCGGATGTTATGTGATCCCACATCACGGAATTTTTAAAGCGGATTCTGACAAAATTCATGTGGTTTTTGATGCTAGCTGTGCTTCGAGCAATGGAGTAGCCTTGAATGATTGTCTACACGCTGGTCCGAAACTACAGCTTGACATCGCGGAAATTATATGTAGATTTCGGTTACATCCATATGTATTTACAACAGACATCAGAATGATGTTTAGGCAGATTTTAATTGCCATACAAAACAAGCAGTGTTCCACACGATTACGTCGGCTTAGGCCATTCATTGGGGACGATGGTCTACTGCGGGTTGGGGGTCGGTTGGAACATTCCAGTCTATCATTTGAACGGAAGCATCCGGTGATTTTGCCAAAGTCACACGCACTTACGGTTTTAATCGTGGATCACTTTCATGTTATGTATTGCCATGCGCGCGCTACAGTTTTGATGGGAGTATTACAGCGCCAATTTTAGATTCTTTCTGCGGGCCAAGTGATCCGTACACGCATTTTTAAATGTATGAAATGTTTTAGGACGAGGGCTAGGCTGACGGCGCCATTGATGGCAGCTTTGCCGTGGGATCGAGTTAATGCGACTGGTGTATTTCACACCGTGCAAACTGATTTTACGGGCCCTTTTATGATTAGACATTCTCGTTTGCGGAATGCAAAGATACTGAAGGCATATCTTTGTGTTTTTATTTGCTCTGCTTCTAAAGGGGTTCATTTAGAGTGCGTCACAGACCTTTCAACTGAAGGTTTCCTTGCGGCACTGACACGCTTCACATCTCGGCGCGGCGTTCCGAGTGTGATACGTTCAGATTGCGGAACTAATTATGTGGGTGCAAATAGATATTTGGAGGACGCGCAGTGATACTTAGCATCTCAGCAAGCTCAGCAGAACCTTAGTGACGGAGCTGCCAAACAGTCTATTACATGGCGATTTAATTCCCCGGCTGCCCCACATTTCGGTGGTCTATTTGAAGCCGCTGTAAAATCTGCTAAGACTTTATTGCGGCGGGTTATAGGTGATCAAATCTTGACATTCGATGAACTGGGAACGGTATTTACCAAGATAGAAGCGGTGCTTAACTGTCGTCCGTTATGTCCATTGACCCAGGACCTCCATGAACTGGAGTAATTGACACCTGCGCATCTTCTCATAGGTAGACCTTTGCTTTCGGTCCCGGAATATAATTTTGAGGATGTTCCGAGTTCACGGTTAAAGCGGTTTAATTTAATTCAGTCTATGTCCCAATATTTTTGGAGAAAATGGAGTGACCAGTATCTCCACTCTCTCCAAATGCGTAGGAAATGGACATCTCCAACGGATCCGCCCAAGTTGGGAGATCTTGTCCTTATAAAAGAGGAAAATTTACCTCCCTTGAAGTGGAGATTAGGTAGAATAGAGGGGTTGCTACCTGGCAAGCACGGCATTGTCCGAGTAGTACAACTCAGAACCGCACCAGGTACACTCATGCGGCCTGTTATTAAAATTTGTAGACTTCCCCTGGATGACTAAGTTAGTAACAAACAGTTTTCCTTTAAGTTCAGCAGTAGACTTGCGGAATCAGTGTTATATTTCAATTGCGGTATATTTCAACACTAACCTTTTTTAATTTTCTTATGTATTTCGTATTGATAAAGGCTACACAGCCTTTCTCGGGCGGGGGAATGTTACAATTTCACACTATACATACTCCTTATTATTTCTATTTACTTATTTCGCTTTGGGGGGTTATGCGGACTCCTTGCTTAAAAGCAAAAAGAAGATAAAAAAGAAAATGAGACAGTTTGACATACTTCGGATTTTATTGCGGCCGCCGGCGGATCATTTTTTTAACAAAGAGAAGAAAAACCAAAGAAAATCAATTCGTGGACAGGACAGAACCACAGATTTCGGAGCCTGGGGGTAAGCATAGGACCTTTTATTACATATATACATTTTCCCACATTTCATACACGTGACGGGTCAGAGTCGGTGACGTTGAGAATCAGAACCAGTGCAATTTCCTTACGATCGAAGAAACACCCGCCTTTGGGCAATAAATATTACTCGTAATACTGTACACTTGCAACACTGACAATAAGCCGACAGTTGAGTAAAACAGTAATGTAAAGATTATTTGACTATTAAAAAAAAAGTAAAAGAAGTTTATTCTTCCAATTAGGCATATTACATGCACCTATGAACGTCAATAAACTACCACAGGTTCGGAAAAATATACCTCTGCCAAGAGAAGAACCGGCGTAAGAAACTCGGCGAGGTGTCATTTTTTCAAAACAATTGTAAAAACAATTGTACTTATATAGTTAAATATAAAATTACAGTGTCAGCTACTACAAAATAACTTAAATAACAATGCAATTTTGTTTTTATTTGCAAAGTAACGTGTCCTAATGGCAAAGGTCATTATCATTAGCCTCCCAAATGATACCCGATCACTAAGCGGACGGGTGCACAATCTTTCGCATTAATTTCCCATTGAAGTTTGTCTTTCATACGTATTGAAACGAAATTAAAATGCGAAACGTGCATGCCATTTAACCTCAAATTATGTGCAAATGACATGATTTCAGGATTATGGATAGATATGGATAGATTACGTAACGATTTCGAGACTGCGCAGGGTTGATTTAAATTTCATTTTCTATACTCAAAATAGCAGATCTACCAGTTTGACACTTTACGTATACAACAAACAGGTTGCAGTTCTGATTATTTTCCCGATCAGATAATCATTGAAATTCTTGAAATATATTAAAAAGTTTATCTCTTAGTGTGGTACAGAAATATTGCAGTACAATGCGAACAAAGAAGATTTTCTTTACGTGGTTTCGCGAAAGAAATGCCACTCGTTTTCAATTCACGATAATAGTCTAAAAAGATGATATATGTTTTCATAACGATGTTACTAGATGTAATCCAGTTGGCCAAAGCTGAACCCCAGCTGCGCCTTTTGGTACGTGGTCCCCACTCAATCATTCAGAGACACTTCCAGCATAATCCTTTACATTGCACTTTGGGTGACTTAGACTTCTTATGAGGCCCATAGTAAGCGACCAAGTTCCAGTGCCATAAGTCATCACTGGCAACACGCACTGGTCAAAGACCGTTGAGACACTGCGGAAAATTGAACGAAAAGATTGCACGCCATTGGCGCTCTCTAAATTAATATTGGCAGTAATAAGTAGTTCCATTTATTTAATCGTATGGCATTTATTTACCAACCGTGAGATCTTAGAGAAGACAAGTACGGTTGCCAGTTTTTGTTGTACACCACCACCCAGTGTCACGTGTAGGGTAACGGTGGGTACTGCCTACGGACGTGGTGCAACTTCGACCCCACTTTGTTAAGTGAGTGGGCAACTTGACTGTTAGAAGTTGTCAAGCCGCCCGAAGGCCTCTAACTTGGCTTAACGACTACTGTCGAGACAGCAGCCGGGATCAACGGCTTTACGTGCCTTCCAAAGCACGAGAGCGCTCAGTTAGTAACCATTCAAAGCGGTCACCCATCCAAGAACTGACCTGCGCCCACATAGCTTAACATTGCATACCGCACGCGGTAGGCGGGTGCCGCTGAGCCACGAGCGCTCTAATAAGTAGTGGTTCCATGACTACGGTAGTCATGTTTGGCCAGAAGATATTTAACGATTCTTCGTTCCCCTGAGTATTTGAACCAGTAGAACTATTTGCAAGTCGAGCCTTCGTTTATACAGGGTGCTAATGGGCAAACACATTAAACGTAAATATGGCTTAGAATGTGTACGTCCTCATCTACAAACGAAAACTAACTGTATCTCATAGACGACTAGGTTAAACATTAGCAGTTCCCAAGTTGTAGTTTCAGTCAATGCGGCGGTATGGAGTACCGGTTATAATGATTTGCTAACACAATTTGCCAGGTGTTTGAGCCTACAATCATTTATCCATATCATGCAGAGCTGGGAAAATTTCATGTGTTGATATTAGTGTGGATACACACTGAAAATAAAAATAAAATCTACTCCAGCATTGTAATTAAAACAATAAACTTTATATGCCAATGCAAGTCTATACTTCATTATATGACTGGTGGGAGAATCATAATGGATTTCCATACATTATTATACAACTGTTTTTTTAAAGACGCGTGCCTCGCTCCGCGTGGTCGTTCGCGTTCAATTCTACCCGTATATAGTAATCGCATCATTCGCACCATTGAATTTTTTTGCGGGTAGCGAAGCCACGAGTTACAATTTTAAAAGCTGATACGGAATGTTGACTCTCCCCGTTGCACCATACGTGGGGTTGGTGGATGATCTGTATAGTCAACAGCAAAAGTAGATGCTCATTTTAGCACCTGGTAACTTTCACTACTTTAACGCATTCCAGCTGTCGCAATATTGTTACGCTGGTGCGACAAAGTACGTATACTAAAATGATCATCTTCATTTGCTGTAGACCTTACAACCACAACCACCAGGGTATAATGAAGTGTAGCCAAATTACGATCTTAGTGGAATAAATAGTATTAGCGTGTCCGACGTCACCAGAAGAAGCGGAATGGTCATATAAGTTAGTTAAAGGATGATTCACACTTCACAGTACCTAGGCCGTTCAGTGTCCGGGCCGGCCCGTTTTCTTCTAGTGAAATACGCCGGCCGTTGCGTTTGCTGTCATAGAAAACGGGCCGGCCCGGACACGGAACGATCTACTGTGAATCATCCTTAAATCTGTATTAGAATTAGGGTTTTATTGGTACAAGAAAGCGACTAAAGGGTAGCATTTTTAAAACCCTCTTTAATTAAATAAAGACAATAAACCCTAAGCTGGCAATACTAAATTACAATTTCGTGAAACAAGCCATCGGTCCCTTGGAGATTCAGGCGTCTATGGCCAAGAGCAAAATAATGTACACTTTATACCTACTAGAATATGGAGCGTTTTTAGTGTCCCGGAAAAATATCCACCTTTGACTCGCATTCGCGGCTTTTATTGGGCTTTAATCGTAGTTGGTCCCATACAAACATTTAATCCCCATTATAAAATGGTTCGAATGGCGTCGATACTTTTTTCAAGGAAACTAGCCTATTTATTGTTCCTGACTGTATAAGCTACTATTTTTAGGGTTACTTAACTCGCAAGGAAAAAACGGAACCCTTATATGAACACTTTTTGTCCGTCAGTCCGTCCATCTGTCTGTCTGTCAAGACCCTTTTTCTCAGGAATGCGTGGAATAGTAAAATCAGCGGTGGGGGGACGCTACTAGCCTGAAAATAGAACTCCATCCTATTAAATAGCTTGGAGCATATTTTTTAAGCTAGTATTTACTGGAGTGATGAGGTGAACATACGTCCAACTGCTTACTAGCCAACTGCAAACTAGCTTCGCCCGTCATATGAAGCTAGTAAACAAGCCAGGATAGTAAAATCAGTGGCGGGGGGCACGCTACTAGCCTGAAAATAGAACTCCATCCTATTAAAAACTGTCCTGACTTGTAAACTAGCTTACTAGCTTAGAAATGAAGATAAACTTAAAGGCTGGCAACGCACTTACAACCCTTCTGGTGATGCGTGTGTACGTGGGCGGCGCTAATCGATTACCATCAGGCGATTCAGTCGTTTGCCTCCTATGTCATAAAAAAAAGATGATTTGTCTACACGAAACCAGAAGTACTAGCTTGCTAGCTTACTAACACTAGCTTGCTATCCTAGCTTGAAAAACTAGCCTCGTGTAGCCCGGGAATAAGTTCGCCAGAGCCCCCGAGGTTACGCTATGTTAAGAGTGGTCTGGAGGACCTGCAAATGTAAGTATGTATGTATGTATTGCTTTATTGTACATAAAACACGGTAAAATGACAAACAAACAAAAAGTGGAAGTACAAAGGCGAGCTTATCCCTTTAAGGCATATATGCCTGTACTTACTTGACTAATTGTCAAGTAAGTACAGGGTCACTGGTATATTAAAATTCTTTCTAAATCTTGCCTAACCTCACTTTTAAGCCTTTTTTACACAGTTTAAAAAGCAACTTCTGGCACTGACTATACTTAATTCAGTGGATTTGAGAAGTGAGGGTCTCGGCGAAGTACGCAATCAATGTTGTCTAACGTTTTTCGTTCGTTGAAATTGACCCGCAACTAGTGTGTCCATGAAATAAAATTTAAGGGATAATTTCGAAGAACGAGGCTAGTGTCCTAGTGCTTAATATTGGCCCATTAGTTGACATTTTTGATATAATATTAACAGAGACGTAAAAGAGCGCTCGTAGCCCAGCGGCGCCCGCGTACCGCGTGTGGTATGCGAGATTAGGCAATGTCGGGCGGGGTCAGTCCTTGGATGGGTGACCGCTTTCAGTAGTTACTAACTGAGCGCTCTCGTGCTTTGGAAGGCACGTTAAGCCGTTGATCCCGGCTGCTGTCTATTATAGCAGTCGTTAAGCCAAGTTTGAGGCCTTCGGGCGGCTTGACAACTTCTAACAGTCAAGTTGCCCACTCACTTGACAAAGTGGGGTCGAAGTTGCACCACGTCCGTAGGGAGTACCCACCGTTACCCTACACGTGACCCCAGGCTGGTGCTCAAAGTACAACCGGGTTGAGAACTTCTAAGAGTCAAGTTGCCCACTCACTTGACTTTTGGGTCGGAAGGTCGGATGGTAGTCGCTTCCTTAAAATTACGCCAATTCTTAGGATTAGGTAGCGGACCCCAGGCATCCTTCAGGATGTAACTGTAGGTACTGGGAATATCGCCAGGATGATGATTAACAGAGGCGTAAAAACTAGTGCCTACGCCAATTCTTGGGATTAGGTAGCGGTCCCTGCAGGTATCAGGTATTTAAATAGTTTTTGTATGCATGTACACTCACATTTAATTCTGTTATTTTGCTTGTGAACTATGTAAGCATGCCCATAGTAAATATTATGTGCCCTATTCAGGGTGTCATGTGCCTACCACCTGCCTATACTTAACATCTTCGGTTTCCTCGCTCAACGTATCAGCATTGCGATACAACGAGGAAATGCCGCCAGCATCCTCGGTACAATGCCTCAAGGGCCCGTTTTAGATTTCAGTTAGTTTTAATTTTCTTTATATTATTTTGGTTAAGTATTCTTGTATATATTTTCGTTGTACATAAATAAATGATTATACATCTTCTGTAATGCACTTGACTTAAAATGTTGAATAAATTGAAATTCAAATTCTTTAGGATGCAACTGTACTGGGATAAAGCTGGATAATGACTATGATGATGGTAATTGCAAATTACCGCTTGCCATATAAAAAAGCCCTCGTAACCTGTTTACAAAATAAATATTCGTTTATATACATAAACATAAACTGAAATGCAAATAAAACATTCAGCAGCAATCTTAAAACTCAACTCAAATATTTGTTCGCATTAAGAAATTGAAAATTCTTTCTAACAAAAACTCTCGGCAGCTCGAGAAAAACAACTTGGTCACCCTCATCGTCCGGTATTTTACAATTCTTATTGCTTTTCGGTGGCTATTTAGCATTTTAAATATCACTTCCCAGAAATTGATCTAAATGTTCACCTTAAGTGCTCTGAAACGATCAATTGCAATTGATCGTCGTGGTTGTATTGAAGCAATTGTTAATAGACTTTACGTGTTGAAATTGAAAATGAAATGAAATTTACTATTAGAAACATTTATGGTTTTGATATTTTGTAGTTTTTATGGCTATTTCTACATAGCTGGTCCCATTAAATATATTATAGATTAATTGCAATTTCTGCTTCATTTGCTAAATAGTGATGGACTGGTTTGATTGACAGATCGAATGATCGTCTCGTCAAATCATTCTCCTACACGCAGTATCTCTCTGTCTCACTATGGCTTTGTCAGGTCATGTCAAGTAGCAACTGAGGTTCGATAGTTTGATGTTACGTTTGAAGCTGCAAAAATCGCATTTCAGTTCATTAAGTTGGATGCATTAGAAATTGCAATTGATCGTCTTCAAGCTCTTTATAAAACTGAAAGGCCGCGCGGCTCCGCCGCTATTAAATGTAACGTATGGCAGGTGACAACTTGAAAACTAGACAGTCAGTTGTTTTGTCCCATTTACAATATCCTCTGGAAATCCAATTTGACAGTTTAACTTCACACTCTACTTGGAAATCACACTCAATTGAACCTTTATTGGTCGTTTGATGCCCAAGTTTGGATCCAAAGGCCTCTTCACACGCCCGAACGGCATTATTACACAACTGTGTAGAGGATGTAAAGGGGAATGTCAAACAATTCTAGAGGATTATGGCGGATCCGCGGCTTATTGGAGAACAATTGGGAATTGTTTTCACAAATTGAAGTGTACATCGGGAAATAGAAAAGGTTCATTGGAATTTTATTGTTCACGTGAGATAACCAACTGTTTTATACTATGACGGGGCAAAGAAACACACAGTCTAATAGTTTAGGCTGATTAAATAAAAATAGGTGTATTATTAGATATATACTGTAATAGTTATTTCGATCACTTAAGTTATTTTTTAATCTGCAAACATGGTTTGTCTGAAGCGAGTAGCTGTTGATTCGTTGTAGTATCATGTCAACTTTGTACAGAGTGTACAAAATACACAGTTATACAATGAAGATTTCTATTTGTATTGGTAAGAAGACCTAAAATAGCCCGCTGCTGACCCTTCTTTAGTTTGAGGATTCAATGTATTGACAGCTGAAGACTCCGCAGTCAGCTCGGAAATCCATACAAACGTAGTTTCGCTCTCATTTTAAAAAGGCATGGAATAACATAAAACTTTGTATACACAATGGGATCCGGCATATCTAGGCCGGAAATTAGTTTCTGTTACTTGAAATTATACTGGTGAGAAAATACAGCGATTATTAATGTTTTCATTAAAGACATCAAATCTCAAAAACCCGCTGCTTTTTTTTCTATTACTATTTCTAGTAACAGAAACTAATTTCCAGCCTGGATATGGCGGATACCACTGTGTACACAAAGTTTCATGTTATTAATGGCGTTTTAAAATGAGAACGAAACTACGTTTGTATGGAGAATCGAGTTCAGTCGAGCGTGCGGAGAACCCTTAAGAGGGCGCAGTACGTTTGGTTCTCCATACATACGTATTTATGCTCTCATTTTAAAACGCCATGCTAGAATAACATGAAACTTTGTATACACAATGGGATCCAGCTTGTCTAGGGCGGAAATTAGTTTCTGTTGCTTGAAATTATAATGGCGAAAAAATACAGCGATAATTAAGGTTTTACATTAGGTGCAAGCCGTAAAAAACTAAAAAAACCCCAGTTTTTTTTTCTTTTCAATTTCTAGCAACAGAAACTAATTTCCGACCTAGGTATGCCGGATCCCATTGTGTATACAAAGTTTCATGTTATTCTAGCATGGCGTTTTAAAATGAGAGCCTAAATACTTTTGTATGGAGAACCGATCCACACCGATTGTACTGCGCCCTCTTAAGACAAATGCAGGTCGTATGCATTTATCAGGAGCTCCGGCTACCTTACTCACCACCAGGAACACAACGCCACATAGAAGTGGTGTTACTATCGCTTCGGTCTTCTGTAAGGTGGTGGTACAATGGGCACTTGAGTAGCGAGTTCGCCAACCATGGATACACACCCGACGGTCGTGTGGAAATAATAATGTTTATTGCAGAAAATGGGTACAAACAAGGTGGTATATAGGTACATATATTATTTACAGTGCGCCAAATTCGGCTTGGGTAAGCATGCAACAAATAGGTATCTTTATTTTGTTCATAAATGACAATTATGAAGCAAGATGAAGTGATCACTTATTCTAAACAATTAAACTATTTCCATAAAGCTTATCTATTTCTAGTTTAGAAACTCTTTTATGGAGTATACACACAGTTCACAAAGCCACCAAAAAAGTTTTTTTTTAAACATTTTAATGGGAAGTTCCTTTATGTCTCTGGGAAGTTTGTTGTATAGCTTAATACACATAAAGTAGGGGCTGCGAGTGGTGTGTTTAAGTCGAGTTTATCCCTCTGTCTAGATATGCGGTTCTTGTACATTAAGAGGGCGCAGTACGTTTGGTTCTCCATACAAACGTATTTATGCTCTCATTTTAAAACGCCAAGCTAGAATAACATGAAACTTTGTATACACAAAGGGATCCAGCTTGTCTAGGGCGGAAATTAGTTTCTGTTGCTTGAAATTATAATGGCGACAAAATACAGCGATTATTAAGGTTTTCATACAAGCCGTAAAAATCGCAAAAAACCGCTGTATTTTTTTTCGTTTTCAATTTCTAGCAACAGAAACTAATTTCCGACCTAGGTATGCCGGATCCCATTGTGTATAGAAAGTTTCATGTTATTCTAGCATGGCGTTTTAAAATGAGAGCCTAAATACATTTGTATGGAGAACCGATCCACACCGATCGTACTGCGCCGTCTTAATACGTCACAATTTTTTTTAAATACTTTTGGTTAACATGCACAAAAACTGCTGTTTCATAGATATATAAGGATGGTAGTGACATTAGCTTGTGGCATTTAAAAATGGGTTTACATGAATCACGAGGCCCTAATGCGAAAATGGCCCTTATACATCTTTTCTGCAAGCTTTTGGCATGTGTATGGATGTCACCGAGAGGCATGCACACTGTTCGTAGCCCTGTCGATAGGCCTTCGCCTTGATGCGGAGGATGCCCCTTTGCTGGATGCCGGGTGTGACCGAGTGTGGACCCACCTAGCTATGGTGCTGGCAGGGCTGCCCTATATGGGCTAGATGACGTTCCACTGTGCCCTATCTCTAGTGTCTAGTGTATAAGAGTTAGCTGACTTCCTAATTTGTCGGTGCAGAGGCGGTACGATGTGAGAAACCTGTGTCAGTGTCAACTGGCAGTCGAGTCAGAACCCCTTTTTACAGTAACTCCTACATTGAAATGAGTGCTTCTTGAAGCATGGCGATACGCGTGCAGTTACTGCCCCGCTTCAGACCTGCGTCAATGAATTAATAGTACATTACGATACAAGGGTTGTAAAACAAAGAAAGACCGATATCGCAGATGTTTGAGGCCCGAGCCACAGGCGAGGGTCATAAATATGCGAGAGAGGGCTTTCTGTTTTACGACCCTCGTTTTGTACACAATTTTACGTCACCACTTGGCCAAAAAGAGGGTTATTCCGGACGCGCAGCGTGCGGAAAAACGCGCTTTTTGGCAAGGTGTGGTGTAAATATCATTGTTCTGCGTAAGATAATACTAATACTGATAGTATCTCGTCACGACAGGAAATTTCTGCAACATCAGTAAGTTCACGATAAAGAAAAAATGCCACATATCGATCCCAACTTGTCAAGTCAGTAAGTCGCGCTCGTCTGTGGTATTTTGTTCGAATTCGCCTGAGTTGTATTATTGCGCGGTCGCACAACCATAAATAAGGCTTTAGATAAATCCTGCGCCATAAAAGTGTAGAAACCATCTGTCTCCATATCATTTATATAGCAAAATAAATATATAATGATGCTTTGTTTTGTTTTTTTTAGTCAGGATTTTAACACAGTGGTCAATGTGAGACATAAAACTTCGATTCTAATATGATTTTAATGCGTTGCGTTTCCTCGCTCTGACATAATAACACGTTGCGTGTTGGTACAAGCTCATTGCAATCAAATTACAATGCTAACTTTATGTCACAGATTGACTCCCAGCTACATTTATGCTTGGAATTGGAACAAAATAGGCATTTGTTTTCCACGTTTGAGATTTACTCCCTCAAAGGCTTTGGAGCGAGACGAAAAGGTTGGTTTGATTGGTCTTTTATCTTCAAGAGTATATCGAAAACAATCGCCACATTATACAAATAGCATTCAAGACTTTGAGGGTTCAAAAGTTCTGCTTTGAGGATTGAGTACGTCAATAATACTTCGTTCATATACGTACCCTATTGGTTTATATGATATAATATAAGCATATAATACATTTTTGCGTGCGTGAAATTCAGAAACATTAACCTTTTAGCCCGTTTACACAACACCTCAATGTATTTATACCTACCTAAATCTATCCCATGAAGCATGTGTATGGTCCAAACGGTATGAAAATTCGTTTGGTTTTTCAGTTTGTCGCGTAACGAAAAACAGATAGACGTGGAAGTGAACTTTCTTTTAAAATGAAATGAAATGCTTTATTTGTACAACATAGGTGAGTACACAAAGTACTTACAAAAGTTTTAAGTATCACTATTTAGGCCGTTAGGCATACAAATTTTAGTAGTAATTAATGGAGGATCAGGGATCTGGCCCATTAATTACAGTCTAACAAATATTCACTTATGGTGTAGTAAGCTTTTTTTACAAGGTGCTCAAATAATTTTCGCTTAAAGCCTTCCATATTTTCTACTTCTACAATATCTTTCGGTATCTTATTGTAAATGTTTGGGGCCATTCCGAGAATGCTTTCCCGGTATAAAGCAGTATTTGATAAAGTTCCATTTATTTTATATTTAAGGCGCGTACTTCTAAAAATTTTAATAATCTATAGTGATGGGTACAGGCGAGGCGAATATTTTAATATTACATTTTATCGCTAACGAGAGCAAAAATATGTAGTTAGTCATTTTTAAAAGTATTTTTTCGTAATCTAAATTTGTATAATTATATGGTAATTTGCTATGCTACTATTTTAGAATAGTGCTCGACGACGAAATCGTTAGTCCATTTCCATGGTGAGGAGTTAGATATATGCTTTTTCTATCTGACTTTTGTAATAAAACTAAATAAGTAAGCTATCCAAAAAAGTTGAGTGTGAAGTAAAAAGATCAAATAAATACAAACTTATCCACTTCATTTGGAATTCATTTTAAGTAGACACCTAACCCCGAGACACGTCGGTTCATTGTCAAATTACGCTAGACTGACGCGTCACAGCTCACATGTTATAGTAAAAATGCTGGAAAATCAACTCTGCATCGCAGAGATAAAATAGATATTTCAAAAGACGAACTATAGTAGGTAACCATCTTTTTAGCGTTTGCGAGTTTTGGTGGTATTTATGTGTAATGCCCAATACGTCACCATTATGTGCGAAATAAAGATGAATCTCAATTATAACTACCATTATGTCGATAGCCATTTTTGTAGATGATACATGGAATTATCCCAGTTTGCTCTATTTGTTTTAGTGTGAAAATAATCCGGGTTAAAGAATTTATTATTCTCAGAAGAAATATAAAATTTCACTTATTGAGAACAGAATATGCTAATTATTATACATACATTTCGCCCGTGAGCGTGGTTACGTGCAGTTAGAAATATTATTATACAATACTAATACGTTAGGTAAACAAGATTCAACAAAACAAAAGCAATAATTCAGGATATATTTAAAAATAAGACAATCAAATTAACTCGTTTAATATCACGTGAAAAAAGAAGTACTTCATTATAAGCTTCATTTCTGTACAACGAAAATATATACAAGAATACTTAACCAAAATAATATTAAGAAAATTAAAACTAACTTAAATCTAAAACGGGCCCTTGAGGCATTGTACCGAGGATGCTGGCGGCATTTCCTCGCTGTATCGCAATGCTGATACGTTGAGCGAGGAAACCGCCAGCTCCTCGGTCACCAGTTACGTCAACCAGACGCTTCGCAATTTCTGCAAATAACTTATGCCCGCTGGGACCCCATGGACCTAGAGTTTCGACGCCAAAAGGTACAAACATGTACTCTCTGCCGAGGCCCTTGTATTTATTACGCTTTAGAAGTACTTAGTTCTTTCTTTTTATTTGATTATATGCATAAGCCTCTTAGGATTGGGAATAAATGTCTGAATAGAATTGATATGATCCTTACCGAGGACAGAATGTTGATCAAACAGATTGCGATCTGGCTTTTGTATTTAAAATTAATTTCAATTGTGAATTGAATTCCTTTGAAATCATAATATACTTACTAGTCATCGTCACACCTAGGTATCTAAGAACTGTCTCTGATAAACGACAACCCAATTTCAGAAAACCATATCTAATTCGGTCTAGCAATTTTGATTGATGTGCACACACAAACAAACACACAACATCTCACACCCAACGAATGTATAGGTATCTTCATCATGTCAGCCGAAAGACGTCCACTGCTGGACATAGGCCTCCCCCAAAGACTTCCACAATGACCGGTCCTGCGCCACCCGCATCCAGCGGACACCCGCGACCTTCACCAGGTCATCGGTCCACCGTGTGGGGGGCCTGCCCACGTATGCCAATGTATCTTAACAATAAAATATCTTCTCCGTTCCGTTGTGAGTAAAAAAAACATATTTTCCACATGAAGCTTTCAAAGTGGAATCCTGCAAATTGATGTTTGTGCAAAAAAACCGATGCCTACACGCCAATAGCCATTTGATTGCAGAATCGCGGATTCAATTGAACAAATATTAGCACTGAGGGTGTTTTCAAAAAAGTTTAGCTTTTACTTTTCAGGGTTCTGTGCCAAAATCGGTCTCACGAAACATTTATGTGATTTTTTTAACGCCTTGCCAAAATTTATTATTTTCTTCAGCGAAGTTTTACTGGGTTAATGAGGTCCTTCGTAATCAATCGTATTTCTCAAGTTTATATTTTTACTGTGGGACGAGTCAATGAAAGAAGCAACTGAACAAAATACATATATAGACACCATTTTCCTAAATACTCGTAATATTGCTGGCAGGTAATCTTCAACATGTCTATATTCTGCACAATAAAGTAAATGCCTTTCTTTTGTTTTTTTTTTAATCGTATGGCATATATTTATAAACCGTGAGATCTTCGAGAAGACAAGTAGCACCACCCAGGTGTCACGTGTAGGGTAACGGTGGGTACTTTCCCTACGGACGTGGTGCAACATCGACCCCCCTTTGTCAAGTGCGTGGGCAACTTGACTGTTAGAAGTTCTCAAGCCGCCCGAAGGCCTCTAACTTGGCTTAACGACTGCTGTCATAGACAACAGCCGGGATCAACGGCTTAACGTGCCTTCCAAAGCACGAGAGCGCTCAGTTAGTAACCACTCAAAGCGGTCAGCCATCCAAGAACTGACCTGCGCCCACATTACTTAACCTCGCAAACCGCACGCGGTACGCGGGCGCCGCTGGGCCACGAGCGCTCTCTTTCTTTTGTTGAGTAACATAGGTAACCCCGAGCAATCGAAGGATTAGTACCAACCACATGCTCTTATGTGCATTGTGCCTGTTATATTTGCTGACGTGTTTAGGAATTTGGCTTCCTTCCGCCTATTTGGTTAAATTATTTGAGACACTTTCCAATCTAAATAACACTAGGAACACACAACACACGTAGCACACACGCGGGAAAAGATAAAAGTTAAGAAAAGTCAATAACAAAAAAACTAGATAATTTTAATGGACAAGCTTTTATTCATTTGCAATTTTATGATTCATCAAATGAAAAACTCTAATGATTATGTATGTTACAAATACATATTAAACATAACATTGAAACATATATAGTAATTTTTACTATTTGTGTCATTTTTTTTAACGTACCTGGAGGCAATATATCTAGCTCTCTGTGAGTTTTCATTGTTCATATAATTAGACCTTGTTGCGATATATTATGTATATATTATATTTTGTATTGTCACGGAATTAAAAGGTCCGTTTTGGACCTTAGCGGCATTCAAATAGAGTTAATAGAGTTGATAAATTACGCCTTTTCATCCTGCGACTGTACATAAACAAGGCATGGAGTTAATTTTAAATTTCAAGTTTATGAAGAAGCGGCGCAGGAAAACAATGAATAACTTGGAAAAATCTTCAATTTATTTACAGCTATATTAAAACATCGTTCACCGTCCAAGGCTTCTTTCATACTAAATCATACGTCAAATCATTCGCCATTTCAAAACAATTCAAACTACATTCGAACGTCCTTTATTCATCATCTAGCAGCCAGCACCTTACACAGCTATCAAAAAATACCAATCCCACACTCGGCCAATCCTGCAATCATGATCTGGTCCCTCAGTCATGCACCTTCAGACACCGCACTTACCCGTCACCAGCATCCACATCTGACATACACCGTCACTTATAACACACCCTATATACAACGTCGTATAAAAAATACATCAAACCATCTAACTAATCATAAATACACCGTACAAATAAAACCAATACTTCCAAACACATAAAAACACATAACACATTGTAATTGATGCCGTTGCTGCGTCGCGTCGTTGTAGCGCCGTTGTTACGTCGTAGGTCGTCGCCGTGCCCGTGTCAGTGTAACAGAAGCCTCCTTTACGAGAACTGTCCTCCGTGAGTCGAATCTTGGGTCCAGCGGACTTTGAGAGCATGTGGCAGGCTACACGCGCACGTAAATCTTCACACCTCTGCTGTCAAAATCCCCGCATATCCTGCATATTTTCGTCAGTTTTTCGAATAGAGTCGCACCGCTGCTCCTCACGTACGTCTTGATTTCTACTTTCGCCCATTCCTCCAGATTCTCTGATTTTGCAACGTTCGTCGACAGTTTGGCATTTAATTTAAATGTGACACGCATTCGCATCGATTGACATTGACAAATTTTCTTCTTCTTTCGTCGAATTATCGAAACTTGTCACTTGCGCGGTCGGATGCGCGTCGTATCGTATCAAACTGTCATCGTCATCATCGTGGATGTCGTGACACTCATGAATCTCATGATTTTCAAATCTGTCGCCATTGTCTTTCTTTCTCTCATGTATTTCAGACGTATCCTCGCAGAATTCACGCAGCAAGGCTAACTTCAAATCTTGCCAACTGTCGAGTGGTTCTTCCTCCGCAAGCTCCGCCCGTAGCCACAGCGCCGTCGTGCCGAAGAACCTCTTCTTCGCTTTCAGGAATCCATCCGTATAAACATGCATTTTTCTCTACATCCTCTATAAACATCTGCACATCGTAATCGTTTTCTGCAGTAAAAACACGCAATGTCATAATTTCATGTAGCCTATTCATGTCTCGTCTTCCGTCTTCTCACGTAATAAATTCGTCCTTACCTACTTCTTCGTCGTTATTTTTCGTCGTACGTCTTCTTAATCTTCGTCGTCGTCTTGAATATTTTATTCTTTCATCGCCGTATTTGTCTAGGGTTATACTTTCAGTATTCGTTCATCCTGGCGTCGCGATCCCGGACGAGTCCCCAAAATGAAGGAGTGGCGCAGGAAAACAATGAATTACTTTGAAAAATCTTAAATTTATTTACAGCAATATTAAAACATCGTTCACCGTCCAAGGCTTCTTTCATACTAAATCATACGTCAAATCATTCGCCATTTCAAAACAATTCAAACTACATTCGAACGTCCTTTATTCATCATCTAGCAGCCAGCACCTTACACAGCTATCAAAAAGTACCAATACCAATTTATTACCTATTTGTTTTATCATGATACGGTAACACAATTCATGATGAATTAAACTAGGTACTTAAGAAGATAAACAAGAAATCTTAACCAAAATTTTAATACGATCCCATATATTCATTATCCAAGTACAATTCATTTGAACAAATAACATTAAACTTTTAAAAGGACAACTTAACTATTCAAAACCGGTACACATACATGGGGGTTAAATCGTTAGGTATGAAGTATCGCATAATCCCAGGCCTTCGCTGGTATGGACACACACGGGGACTTTTGCCACCCGATGGAATACGCCATCACGCCCGTTCGGGTACGCCACTAATGGAGTTTTTCGGAAGAGGGCCGATTCCCTCCCCGTGATGGTTCCAAACAATGGACAGCTGCTGGTGGAGTCGCGGAAGTGTGCGTCAGCGTTCCCGTGGCTCCACCATAAACAGCGAGAAGAACACCGTGGGATTTTAAATGGTAGTCCGGGCAGTTCCCGGGAGTCCATCACACCCGTTTCTGGCTCCGCCGATCAGGCAAGATGCATTTTCCTCACGTAAAAAAAAAAAGAAACAGGCGTTCGCTATACTTATGTGCTGTATTAAAGTAAAGTTGTTTTGTTTGGGGTGTAGCCACCAAAACAAAATTCCTCGAATTAAAGCGAGCTCAAAGGGCACTAATCAAAGTGATGTACTTCAAAAGTCGCTGATTTTCTACTAATGAGGTGTACAGGATGAGTGACTAATTATCTGTAAGAAGTAAGATTATATATTATTAATACCATCACACAAATATTCAAATTAACAGTTCATATTCAGAAGTCACTTGCTGTTCAAATGCGGCTATGTTTCTGTACTGTGATACGAATAAATGTTTTTCTTTCTTTATATTTCGCCGTAATTAAAATGTAAAATAATAAGTGATTCAACGATTATTTTTTCTGATATCTTCTAAAAGGTACCTCCTAATGTGATAAAACATTTTGATTAAATAAAAGGCATTTAGAATCTTAGTATTGATATACTATGTCTCTATTTGGACTAGACTCGTATTATGAGTCCCAATGATTTAAATTTCTGTCAATTATGGAGCTACACAAAAGCTCGCCGTTTCAAAAGTGAGTGTTGGCCTCCGTCTCGATTTGTCGCCTTTTAGCCCGATATTGGGCCACTTCCTGTGAGTTCATAGTTTAATAAGGATATAATATTTTTAAGTTCCACATTATCCATTTATCTGTAATGACATAAATACACAGTGAGAATTAGTACTACACAAACACTTAATTTGTTAAATAACGGCCAAACACGCAAACTCGTTATTAGTGGAGCTAGTATAATATTTGAAATTAAAAGACTTGTTGACAATTCACTAGCATGATGTACCATATTGATAATCTACTCTAGTAATGTCATTAAGGGCAGCTATGATATTGCTGCTACTATGTACATGCTCTGTAGGCTTGTTTTGTGTTCCTGATGATGAATAGGATTGCTAGTGTTCAGAGTAAAGAACCTGCAGTTTGTAACCCTGAGGGTCTAGATTGCTTAACTTTTTAAATACTTCAGTCAGAAATAGCGCCTATAAGTTAAAAGTACGATAAACGCATACTTACGTTCATTTCTGCCAACCAGATTATACTACACACAGGGCGCAAAAACAAATAGTGTCTACAATTTCTTGTACTTGAATGTAGAATACCGATTCTTTTACTAAATGTAAATCTACCGTAAAACATGCATAAAGGTTATAACCGTGTAAGGGAACAAAATATGCCCCTGACTTTATTAGCCAATTAATACATCCTATGTATTGGTAATAATGCTGGTTATTAATCTGCCAAGTTTTATGTCATAATTATTGACAGTTTCCATGCAATGTCACTTGAAAGTTTTTTTTACTTTTCTAAATATCTTGAAAACTACTGGTGCGTTTCTTTTCTGATTAACGTATGTTGTTAATGGCTTGAAGGGGAATAAATTCGCAAAAAACAAGACGTTTCTAGGTCAACATTAACTTGGTAATTTTTGATGTCAAATATTTCAAACTTTTTTTTTTTACACTTGTGACACAGCGACACCCACCATATTTTACACTGATGTGACATCTCTATCCGTACAAATATATATTGGTCTGAAATTAATCGGCTTGGAGCAACATGGTGATTTTTTAATTTTGAGTATACCGGCCTAGTACGAGGGGTGATCAATAAGTTTTGATAATCGGTATGAACTACCCTGTTAATGATATTCTTTTAATGTGGGCTATACCATGACACTAATCAACATTAAATTAGAGTAAAAATATATATACATTATTTATTTGTTTTTCTGTAATTGCTGAACAAAAAAACATCTGAATGGGAAAAATAACAAGATTGCAAAAATATGAGTTGGTTTTGTAATTATTTGGAGTGGTCTGTAAAAAGTCCAGGTGCACTAATAAAAAATATTGTAATTGAAAATAAAACCTTGGTTTATCAGCATGATTTAAAGAATAAGCAAGTTATCTGTGCAGTGGTTTTTTGTTATCTCCAGCTCTGTCACCAAAATTAGGGTGTATTTTTCGACTTCTTCCTGGACTATTGAGGCCAACACTAAAAACTGCGAAATTAGCTTTCACCAATTGAGCACAAATATTATTGGAGAGTTGTATAACATTATTCTACCAGAGTTGTAAAAAATACAATTAATAAGCTGAAGAAAAAAAAAACACTTATTTTCGGTAGTAATTGTACATGAGAGCCTTCTAATTGACAAGGGTGCTGCTCTTCCAGTAAAGATCAGAATTGATAACCGTTCCCATTATTATTTAGCCCTAACTTCCGACTACTACTTCTCATCCACATATGTTCAAAACCAGCTACATGAAAATCACGAGCTGGTGATGACTTAGTTAAGGTATAAAATTTGACCTCAAAAAGTAAAATTGTTTGTATTGGGGTAAAATAAAACAAATGAATGATGTTAATAAGTATTTGAAAATATAGAAAGTGTTCATATTGTAATTAAAATATAAGGATTTACATATCTCCCATATTTAATACTGATTATCAAAATTTATTGAACACCCCTCGTACATCACCAAGGTATACACGTACTACGAGTATAATTGATATTTTATATAAATCTTCATTAATCTACAGATTATTTAAGCAGATCATTTTAAATTGACTTTTAATGTAGATTCAAGCTAGTCAATCCCAAGAATGTACTCCATAACGGACTGTCCGTTATGGAGTACATTCTTGGGATTGACTAGCTTGAATCTACATTAAAAGTCAATTTAAAATGAAAATGTTGTATTTATTAATCAACAATACAAAATAAACGTAAAACCTCTAGCCAAATAAGATTGACCTATCCACCCTCATCACTCTCATCAGTCATAAGGTAAAAAAATGGATACATATTATACTATAACATAAAATAAATCCTAATCTTCGTCAGTATCTTCGTTTATTGTGACATTCGTGTCATTTAGAAAAAGTGAGCCCAACTTTTCATTGGGCCGAGGTATTTTCGACAAGTACCTACCATATGATAAATAGTATATAACAGCTGCTACGTGAGAACAGCAACCTACTGTTCTTAGACCATTTGCACATTCACAACAATACTGTTTTATATCTATTTATCATATCGTAGGTACTTGTCGAGAATACCTCGGCCCAATGAATAGTTGAGCTCACTTTTAGCCACTCACGTGCTCTCGCAACACCAGTTGCGAGTTGGAGTTCCAACGGTTTTTAAATTGTTGCTATGCGGAACATGCAAAGAACGCTTTTTAATTGAGTTATATAGGTAGAGTATGAATGTGGCAACTATAAAAAAAATTTAACCGGCAGTCTACGAAACAATTTTTATAAAATATAAAAGTTGTTTTGATGACCATCGAAGTTCGGTAAGTCATCGAAAGAGCTCGCGATTAAAAAATGCTGTAACCAATCAATTTCGCATTTTTTAGTTGGTATTATATACCAAATTAATCCTGGTTTACTGCTTCATAAGACGAAGCATATATTTCGATACTAATTAAAATGGAATGTGATAAATTCTTCCAACAAAGTACGTTGAGTGATGAAAATTTTGCGAGGTTAGTTTTAAATCGTACATTATTATGTGATTATTCCATATTTCTGTACTAGGCTGTTAAAATCAATAAATGCGTCTATTAAAATCAACATAAATCCACTTTTAATGAACAATTAGGTATGTTCTATGCAGGATTAGGTGAATGAACTTGTGACGTCTATAAATACTATTGTAGGCAACTGTGGTTGCACAAGGCACTTCCGCCAATTCGCGTCGGATCCACGTATTATGTCATAAGGCATGGTACACACTGGGCTATTGTCGCAGAATGGTTTAATTTAGTTTATTCATTTTTGGTAGGTTCTTTTACGCATACTAAGTGGCGGCCTATTAGCAATGTAACTGCTTACCTTTTATTTATGAATCTATGAAGTAGAGGTAGGGTTCACTTTAACTTGTTTAACTGATCATATAAATTTATAAAATTCATATATTCCATGTAATGGTTCAAATAAGAATGTATGTTTTTTTTTAAAAAAAGCAGTTCTGATTATGACCCGTATTGACCGTTATCTTAGTTATTTGTAGCTAGAATATAAACTATTGTCATAGTCGTTTTAACTTACCACCCCAAAATTTCTTCATTGCGGCAGTGAAAGCCACGTACCAATAAAAAATAGTTACCTCACAAATTAAGTGCATGAATTTTGTTGTTATTTGTGTTTTTTTTTTTTCAAATATTAATTTAATTTCTTAAATTTTCATTACAATTTTCCTCGTTAGTGGTTATGTGATGTGTCAGGCAAGGACTTAATAATTATTTGTGCAATAAGAGAGCATTCTTTTTTTTGCGACGAGTGATAATTTCGAATCCCGAGGTAGCGAAGGATACCTTAGTGCCTTAATCGAATCACTAGCGAGCGTGGCAAGTGATTCTATGATAGATTTTATAGCGTATCAAGAGATTCAAGTACACGATATGCATATAGGTAACTTTGCTCTCGTGTACCACACACATACCACATCACATAAAACTTATCACCTCAGCAATGAGAACCTGTTAGAGTTAAAAGAAGCTTGTTGAGGTCACCATGAGTGTACCGCTGTTAATTTCGTATTAGCATTGTATAAGTAATAAGTTAAGGATCTGTAACTATTCGTAATTGATTTAATAAGAAATGTAAATTTCGTGATTTCAATATTGACGATCACTGCATGAACTGTGGTTTCGTTGCGCACCAGTGTAACCCGTCCTTATATCGCCGCCATGATTAAATTTTGACAGCGCAGGCCCGCCGGAGTATGTCCGTTAGTTTGAGTCGGGACCTTTACGTGGGTTTTTGTATACCTTTGAAATGAGAACAAAAATATAAATCGAGTTGTAATCTGTCGAATATCTATTAAGTTGTGAAGTGTAACATGTGTAGTGTATGTGTTAAGTGTTTTATGTGGTTTGAAATGTATGGAATTATTTGTAATCGGGCGTCAAAAGCGGCACTCATTACGTTAGGTATGTAAGGCTATTTTTTGTTATTGATAATTTGTGACAGAAATTGCTGCGATTTTGACAAAAATGGCACTTGTTATTTAAAGATTAATAGTGTCTCTATCTAAGTCTGACAATATTTTTGTACTCGTTTCCCTAAATTATTCATAAAAAAATCATAAACAAACTACACTGTTTTGCGGCGAATTGCAAAACTGACATTGTAAACATTGCAAATGAAAAAGGTTTTATGCAAAATATTTCCCCGGGATCATATACTTTATTTAGTATCAATCGAAGCGTAAACTATTACAGTTTTAAATAAACATAAAAATTACATATGTTATCGATTTAGATTTTAAAATAAAAATATATTTATTGCAAAAGATCTCATTCGAAACGGTATGTTAAGTTTGTGACTTTTTTTTTTAAATATTTTACTATGGTGACCTATGTAATTAATTATATAAACAAATTGCCTGTTTCTTTAGCTTTATAACATAAAAAGAATCATAGCAAAAAGTTTATACGAAGCCAGGTAATCGATTTATTAACAACACAAGACAATGCGCTGCTAATGCTCGGTGAATCTTGAGCACTTTAGACCACCTTTTTTTTTAACGCGAGCACTTGAGTGGTTAGTACCTACGATATGTACATTTATTCACCTTATGACTGATGAGAGTGATGAGGGTGGATAGGTCAATCTTATTTGGCTAGATGTTTTACGTTTATTTTGTATTGTTGATTAATAAATACAACATTTTCATTTTAAATTGACTTTTAATGTAGATTCAAGCTAGTCAATCCCAAGAATGTACTCCATAACGGACTGTAGGTATGCTTAAATAATCTGTAGATTAATGAAGATTTATATAAAATATCAATTATACTCGTAGTACGTGTATACCTTGGTGATGTACTAGGCCGGTACGAGTATACTCATAATTAAAAAATCACCATGTTGCTCCAAGCCGATTAATTTCAGACCAATATATATTTGTACGGAAAGAGATGTCACATCAGTGTAAAAAAATGGTGGGTGTCGCTGTGTCAAAAAAAAAAGTTTGAAATATTTGACATCAAAAATTACCAAGTTAATGTTGACCTAGAGACGTCTTGTTTTTTGCGAATTTATTCCCCTTCAAGCCATTAACAACATACATTAATAAAAAAAGAAACGGACCAGTAGTTTTCAAGATATTTAGAAAAGTAAAAAAACTTTCAAGTGACATTGCAGGGAAACTGTCAATAATTATGACATAAAACTTGGCAGATTAATAACAAGCATTATTACCAATACATAGGATGTATTGATTGGCTAATAACGTCAGGGGCATATTTTGTTCCCTTACACGGTTATAACCTTTAAAGTCATTGAAACTTACTTAAACTGCAACGCTCACGTACTCTGGCGATTAATATTTCCAATGCTCAATTTATACGGCATCTGAGGAGGCTTACAGTGTAAGTCGAATAATGGTAAGAACAAAGGGGCTAGATAGGTTGAAGCGCTATTGACTCGTGTAGGTCAAGTGCTGGACAAAGTATTCTAGCCCGCGTGCTGTGGAATAAAATGTGAGAGGTTATGAAATATGACAACCTCTTTGGACTGACATTTTAGTTTCGCCATAGAAGTGAAAAAGTACGTAGGAAGAAGTCTAATTTCCTAGAATTAAATTAAGACAGATATGGTAGTGGCGGGAGCCACTATCATACCACGCCACGGTGCCACGTGCCACGGTGGTTTTGGTCGTAGTTTTAAGACATAATTGCGTGCTAACTCGAATGGGTAGTTAAAGACACACATAGAAAATCAATTATGCTAATTCATGAAATTTACAAATATCTTTGATTCTAGATGCAGTTGTCAATCTTCAAAATGTATCTTACATTCTTCTCTTTCATGATAACTCTGATAAAACCAATCCAACCCGACGATCTTTTGCATTCGATATAACCGGGATTTCACCCTAATTACCTTTTTACTTATTCATTAAACTGCCTGTAATGTACAGAGTTGAGGCCAATTGGAGTTCTATGGATATGCCATTAGGTGTAGCGAGGGCACCGCGATTACATGTGTTGCGACTGCGATTTACTCACAAAACACAGCGAAGTCCACATCAGCCAATGTTGCTTTGACTAATTACACCACTATGGGCCAATAAAGTATTAATTTAGCCAATTATTCGCAAGGCTTTTCTGGAGCTCTCTCTGCTCTTTCTCCCATGTCATGTATGGGCTTTATTTTATTTATTTTGTGTGTAGCCTGAAAAGTAGTAGGGGCCATAAATGCCGAGGTGGAGATATATAGTGGTCACCGACACCGACATTGACACCGAATATAACTGCCAGTTATCTCGTACAAAAATTAGTTTAGTTATTCAGCGAGGTAATGCAAACTTACTGCCGGCATCTAAGAACCAATGCTGCCGGTTCATTTTTAAATTTAGTAAAGTTTAAATTGAGCCTTGTATTAGTTTTAAGTACTTGGCCGTTGGGGCGGAAAGGTTCTCGAGTGGCGACCACGTACCGGAAGGCGTAGCGTGGGCAGGCCCCCCACACGGTGGACTGATGACCTAGTAATGGTTGCGTGTGCCCGCTGGATGCGGGTGGCGCAGGACCGGTCATTGTGGAAGTCTTTGGGGGAGGCCTATGTCCAGCAGTGGACGTCATTCGTCTGAATGATGATGATGATGATTTGTTTTAACTATACTCAATTTTATTTTCGTGATATTTTTATTGCTTGAATGTGTTGTTGGAAATGAGTTTTGTCTCCGTTTGACGGAAAGTTGCATAAGTAGTTATACGGCAATTATGTGTTCAGTTATTATAAAATATAGGTAGCAGTGAATATTAATGGGTATGCAAACGACAAAGGGAATAGTTTTTAAAGCACATTTTAACAAAACCTATTCGTGGCACTGTCTTTATATTATGTTTTTGTGTCTTTTTTATACTACGACTTTTAATTATAATTGACTTTTAATTTATAGTACATTATTATGAGACAAATTCAAAAACATAAGTACTTGTTAATTTACTTTAAGTAATAAATACACAACAGTAAAAACACTTATGAAGACCAACTTAGAGTTAATTACGATACACATCATTTTGAAGAGAGGAGACACTAAATTAAAAATACCTCAAGAAAATGACCTCCGAAACCGATAAATTTGTTGTCGTCAACGTTGTGCTAAATACTTACAATTTAATTTCTCTGAACTGGGCAAATCTCATCTGCGGACGACGTCTCTTGACATCCGGAAATTGTATCAAACGAATTCAAAGGATTAATTCTATTGAAGAATCTTGATGACTTGACATCTTGGAAATAAGTAGATAAGGTTGTCTAATTTTAGTGGTTTTTTTTCATTTAGGACGTTGCGTGTTTTTGTTAATATATTTGTTTCCTTAATCGCCACCACAGTGGATAATCAAAAGCTTCTATGTTTGCGATTATTACACATTAAATGAAACTATTACTAACCTATTTCAGCATTTTTGGCAAATGGATAAAGTTTATGCATCGTGGTCAACTAAGCATTTCGCAAGGCTTACATGTAAATAAAGGTAATTTCACCTATCCCACTATAATATTATAAATGCGAAAGTTTAGATGTTTGGATGTTTGTTACTCAATCACGCAAAACCGGCTGAACAGATCAAGATGATTTTTTGTATACTATTAGTATGTAATCTGGATTCACTTATAGTAGACTTTTTGTCCCGAAAATCACCCTCTAACGGATGAAATCGGGGGCGCAAATATGGTCTATGAAACGGGGTGATTTAAATCCTCATACGCCATTCTAAGCTTTAAGTTTCAGCCAATTGGGAGTATAACGGCGTGTCAATAAATTTAACGTAAGCCATGGCAGAATTTGGCGTATTGTAAACAAGCTGACGTTTCAATATGTCAAAACCGAAATATCATAATTCCTTCTGATTGATGACGCTATTTTTGAGCATAACCTTTTAGCAATTAGGTCTATTATAGCGTGTAAATCAAAATAAATTTGCGATACTTTGGAATTATTTGTCTTCATATACTTAAATACAAAAACAGCTGCTTCAATTTAGTCTTTGTATCGTCGGTGTACAATTTAATTTTGTCGTGTATTATTGTTTACGTAATTGGTGACCCTTCGTACTATAATAACGAATTTATATAAGAGATCACTTGGACTGGGCAGCCCAATCGTCAACATTGACGGTTGAAGCATCTTAGATCTATGCACAAAGTACAATATATATACTGAGATAGAGATACCAGTGAAATACTCCACATAGATCGTAGCGCCGTTGTGTATTTAGTAAGGACTAACCGCTGCATCCCTGTCACTTCAATAAGCAAGTGCGATAGAGATAGCACCCAGTGACATCTGTTACAAACAAGTTAAACTAACATTTCCACAGAAAAAATCGTACTTCGAGCTCTAAGACCCCTGGATCTATGCTTATCCGTATTGGCTATGTGCGAAGTAGGTGGTGGGGGTAAGCTAGGCGATCGTAGCGCGCACCATGTCAGAAATGTGTACTTACCGGGGACCACTGTCAAATTTACTTTCACGTTTTCTATTGGTTTCTTAACGGTTTCCTACGACTCGTTTCGTTTGTATGTATTTATTTATTCTCTTATTTATTTCAGTAAAATTCCCAATACGGGGTCTTTCTCGTTTACTAAAGTAAATAAAATATTCATGTGTCATTATTTGACATCTCTGAGTTTTGACAATGTCTCGGGACATTTGACGTTTGACCTTTCAAACGTGCACATAGCCAATACATATAAAACTGCTGTAGGTCGAAAATCTGTACATTAAAGATATTGGATAAATCAATCGAAACAGAACACATTTCAACAGTTTTAAGAATTCGTGTCTGTTTGTCTATCGGTTTATAAGTCGAGGCATTATGACTCTCGAACTTCAGCCTCACGTTTATTGCCGCTCTGCTTCGGGCCTTGGGCCCTCAGCCTTACACTTCACTCTGTGTGAATGATCGGCATGAGGAGCCCGCTCTGTGTGAATGATCTGCCTTTGGACTCGCATGCCTTGCCCCTCTGCATCAGGCCTTCGGCCCTACATAAGAAGCCCGCTCTGTTGGGACTCTCGGCCTTCGGCCTCACGTGAACTGCCACTCTGCATCAGGCCTTCGGCCCCACATAAGGAGCCCGCTCTGTTGGGACGCTCGGCCTTCGGCTTCGCGTGCGTGCCACACGGCTCCGGGCCTCCAGCCCTTAGCCTTATATAAGGATCCCGCTCTATTTGAATGCTCGGCCTTCGGCCTCGCATGCCTTGCCACTCCGTTTCGGTCCGTTAGTCATCAACTTTACATGAAGAATCCACTCTGTTGGGAAGCTCGGCCTTCGGCCTCACGTGTCTCGCCTCCCAGCTTCAGGCCTTCTGCCCTCAACCTTACATAAGAAGCCCGCTCTGTGTGAATACTCGGCCTTCCGCCTTGCATGTTTTGCCACTCTGCTTCCGGCCTTCGGCCATCATACTTACATGAAGAACCCGCTCTGTTGGGACGTTTTACGGAAGAACTGCGTAGCGAGACTTTTACCATTGTACATGTAATATTTTACGGGCTTCATTCGTCTAGAATCGGTACCATTGATATTCTGAAATAAGCTTAGTCATTCGTTTTGAAAGCACGAGCACGTAGCACCAACCAACTCCCGTTACACTCGGACACTTTTAAGGATGATTCACAGTAGACCGTTCCGTGTCCGGGCCGGTCCGTTTTCTATGACAGCAAACGCAACGGCCGGCGTATTTCTCTAGAAGAAAACGGGCCAACCCGGACACGGAACGGCCTACTGTGAATCATCCCTTACTTGAAGTTGTAGACGATTATATATATCTAGGACAGACTGTCCAGTTAGGTAGGTCCAACTTCGAGAAAGGGGTTAATCGTCGAATCCGAATCGGCTGAGCAGCGTTCGGGTTAGCTAAGGCACATCTTTTCGTCCAATATTCCGCAGTGTCTCAAGATGAGGCTCTTTGACCAGTGTGTGTTGCCAGTGATGACATATGGCACTGAAACGTGATCGCTTACAATGGGCCTGATAAGAAGGCTCAAAGTCACCCAAAGAGCAATGGAGAGCAGGGGCCTTTCAGCTCGAAGTACGATTTTTTCTATGGAAATGTTAGTTTAACTTGTTTATACCAGATGTCACTGGGTGCTATCTCTATCGAACTTGCATGTTGAAGTGACAGGGATGCAGCGGTCGTGCGGTTAGTTCTTACTAAATACACAACGGCGCTACGATCTATGTGGAGTATTTCACTGGTATCTCTATCTAAGTATTTATATTGTACTTTGTGATGGAGAGGGCTATGCTGGGAGTATCTCTGCGTGATCGCATCAGAAGTAAGGCCATTCACAGTAGAACCAAAGTTACCGACGTAGCCCTCCGAACCGCTAAACTTAAGTGGCAGTGGGAGGGGAATATTGCACGTAGAACCGTAGGCCGTTGGGGAGGAAAGGTTTTCGAGTAGCGACTACGTACCAAAAGGCGCAACGTGGGTAGGTCCCCCACAAGGTGGACTGGTAAAGGTCGCAGGTGTCCGCTGGATGCGGATGGCAAAGGAACGGTCATTTTGTCACTCTTTGGGGGAGGCTTATGTCCAGCAGTGGACGTCTTTCGGCTGATATGATGATGATGATGATTCGTTTTAAAAAAAGGATTCCTATAAAATTTTGCCATGCGCGGTAAAGAGCATTTCATATTGAATGTAATAATTTCTTAAGGGGATGTAAAGAAGGGTGAATGATGTATGGGAAAACAAATAACTCTAAAGCGAGAATAGGTTCTACGCGGACGAAGTCGCGGGCAAAAGCTAATATTTAATATATTCCATAAGTTTTGCAATTACTTTGCTTTAGCCTGTGTTTTCCATAAATAAAATTTGATAGAAGTAGATACTTTAATAGTTTATGGTATTGAACATAATAGAGAACTGAGTAGTTCGGTGGAGATACTGCGATCGCCAAACCGCATGCCAAGCGTGGCGATTATAGTATTTACCTCCCAGGAAATTGGGAGAGGCCACCACAATATTACCCGAAGGACCTCCACTGCTAGACATCCTTCGGCTGTTATGGTGCTGGTGGAACTAAGCAAAAAGTAAATCTTGTAAAGAAGTATTAATGTATAATGCAAACATTGTCCTGTCCTGTCAGTCCGGCTGGTCGACTCTACAGGGGACCCCAGGGCTGGTGCGTACTTCTCTCAGCGTATCGCTCTAGCGGTGCAGAGAGGCAACGCCGCCAGCATAATCGGGTCCATGCCGCAGGTGGACCTGTTAGATGGGGTTTTCTTTTTATAATTGGGAGACTTTTATAGGTAGGTATTTAGTTTCTTAAAATTAATTTATTTTTAGTTTAATTTTAATAGTCGTTGTTTTAATTATCCTTTTTTCTTGTTTGTTGAATAAAATTATTTAAGCTACCAAATAAATAAATAAAAAAGAAAAAAAACATTGTCCTTAAGATAATATGAACAGGAATCTTCTTAGCAAGCGGAACGCGTGCCACTGCTCAGATCAAATCGCCGCTTACCATCATCAGGTGAGATGCCGATCAAACGGTAGCATATTTCAAATAATAGTACATTACTGCAAAGGTCTGGAAGAAAGGGATATCCTGCCTAGTGTATTAGCGGCCGAGAGTTAGTGAGTCCATCTAGTAATACGAGGCAGGCAATCCCTAAAGTACTTTTAGCTGCCAGTGTTAGTGATGGATAGGCATGGAGCCAGTGACCCGACCCGACTGTGGGCTTGAAACGGCCAAGGTCCTGTCTCAGGCTATCGCGCTTTCGAGAGGGGAGCATAGAGTTGAGGTGGAAGGCTAAGGTATTCCAGATCCTTTGTATTTTGGGATGCGTTGGAATAATTGGACTCAGTCCAGCTAGCCAGGCATTCAAGGCTTCAACCAAGCACGCAATCTCGCAGTTTGGAACCGGTGAGGCTTTAGTATTTTACTTGCAAGATTAAATGTGCTGTGGATTGATGCCAAGAATGCCGACAGAGCTATATCAGAAATTTTGCGGGTTCCCAAGCCTCCATACCTAATTAGTTTGTACAAAATAATTAACATCAGGCGTAAATAAATACGTATTTTTTCTATATTTTGTGGTAACTATTCCTACAACATTTAGCTTCATTGTGGATCGGCGATCCGTATTCGTGATATAGGGGATAAAATAAAATACATTATTCAAGCATCGTAGGCTTAGTAATCGAATCGCATTGGTACTCACTGGAACTGATGCTGGTGCTGGTGCGGAATGCTTAAATTATCTAAAGGAACTGTTACTTTGAGTTACATCACGGGTCGCCTAAAAAAATATCTCAATTAAGAGGGCGCAGTACGCTCGGTTCCCCATACAAACAAATTTATGCTCTCATTTTAAAACGCCATGCTAGAATAACATGAAACTTTGTATACACAATGGGATCCGGCATACCTAAGTCGGAAATTAGTACCTGTTGCTAGAAATTGTAAAAGAAAAAAAATACAGCGGCTTTTTAAGTTTTTTACTACTTGTATGAAAACCTTAATAAGCGTTGAATTTTTTCTCCATTATAATTTCAAGCAACAGAAACTTATTTCCGACCTAGATATGCCGGATCTCATTGTGTATACAAAGTTTCATGTTATTCTAGCATGGCGTTTTAAAATGAGAGCATAAATACGTTTGTATGGAGAACCGAACGTACTGCGCACTCTTAAGTATAGCGACTTGGGTTGAAGCTACTCATTAGTAGGCTGCTACTTTTATGTTCCAGCTAAAGTAGGTTTTATAGAAAAAAAATGTTTTATACCTAATATAGGGTGTAGCAGCATACTCTTCGAAGAACTGCCCCCAAAGCCTGGAGTTTAAAACTATAGCCAAACGATGACTCACAAGGGTATAACACCATGCACAACATTTCAACTTTTCCCCCTATAGAGAGCTAATGACAACCAATTGGATTGTCTAGTGAGATTGGAACTTGAACTGTTAGAAAATCTTAAGCCACCCGAAGGCTGCTGTCATGGACAGCAGCTGGGATCCACGATTTAACGTGCCTTTCAGGGCGCGGGAGCGCTTAGTCAGTAACTACCTCAAGCGGTCACCCATCCAAAAGTTGACCGCGACAGCGACCTCGTTAATATGAATATGAATTTGAATGAAACTCACATGGAAGCCTCGAATGTATTTAAATAAGGCTTAATATACATTGCATACCTAGGTATGGTTGCAAATGTTGAGCTGAGCGCGTCTACCCGGTCTCTTAACTCCCTGACAGTTACTCGGTTAGCATTGAAATATACGGAAATTCAGTTTTTCGGTGATTATTCCAACGTGGTATGTCCGATTTTCAATTATTTTTTATCTAAACCATCGTCGTGATGTCACCTATTGGCATGCAAAATATGAGCGTGATCGGTTGAAGCGTCTAGGAGTACGAACTCAAACGAAATATATCTGTCACCAATCTCTCTGTGTCCTCGCTCAGGGCTGTACTCAATAAATATGAATTTAAATGATACTCACATGGGATGGGAGTCTCGAATGTAGTATGTAAATAAGGCTTAACATTACAAAAGATAGCCCAAGTTTCCAATTAATTAGACCGTGACAACACTGAGCGGGTTTGTTCAAGTCATCCTGCAAACCGAACATGATGGATATCACAAACACGATGATTGATGCTCGGATGCGGAGGATGGGGTTGCTCTTGAAATGTTTGCTAATGCTATTGTGTGTGCGAATTTGTACCAATACAGGGTATAATCGTTAAGTATAACGATTATTCCGTAAATACAACATATACAATAAGACGATTATTCCGTAAATACAACATAATATGTATTAAATAAAAAGCTATATGGAGAGTAGGTATCGGTGGTAAGGTAACATATAACTTAAAAAACCAGCCATGTACTTACTATTGCTATTACGAGTATCTGTACAACATTAGTCACTTTATATGGATTACTTTGTCCGAAATAAATACTTTATTTTATTTTATTTTTATTATAACCTTTTTTAATTTAATTTAAAGAATTTTATTTTTTTAGCAATGAACGTTAAATTATATCATGTAGAATTTTGGTCAAGTGCGAGTCGGATTTTAGTTTTCCCATACATTTTAAGACCCAGTGACTGTCATAGAGGCAACAGAAATACATCATCTCTGAAAATTTCAACTGTCGAACTATTACGTCATGAGATATACGGACAGAAAGACAGACGGACGGACAGCGGAGTCTTAGTAATAGGGTCCCGCTTTACCCTTTGGGTACGGAAGCCTAAAAACTAGATATACCCAAAATATTAAGCTTGAACGCTCCCATACATTAATTAAGACGTTCGTCTAGCTAGTCTTTAATTTCCATACTGTAATAGTTAATAATAAGATTATTAATTTCAATTAAATAAAACGTCAATTTTGTTTAATTTTTTTATTACAGTTTAATCATGTAGATACGGTATAATGGATCGCTAATTAAATTTTATTCATACCAGTTTATTTTTTGTATCTGTTTTAATACTAGGGTGGTGGCCAACCACCATAGGGAGCGCCTGGTGGTACGCAGACGCTGCATCATATGGAGCCTAAGGGCGGAAACTAGATCTTATTGGAAATAGGCTAGTCAAGTGAGTGGGCAACTTGACTGTTAGAAGCTCTTAAGCCGCCCGAAGGCTTCTAACTTGGCTTTTAATTAATTTATTTATTTTTATATGACACACCAACAGTACATAAATAATGAAAATTGCATATTAATATTTATGGACACACAACATATTTATTTACCAATAACAGGTATGCAACAGAATTTAAAGAGTTTGAGGCTTTTACAAGAAACAATAGAAATAAAACTAAGTACAAATCAAATATGTGAAAGATACAAACATCACTATAAATCTTAAGCTGATTTAAGCATTCTACGTTTCAGAATCGATAAGGCTATTACTGAACCAGCGAGCAACATCCTTGTCATCGCTTTCCATCAGGTGAGACCAAGGCCAATCGCTGGTCAGCCTATCATAAAAAAAACCGGCCAAGAGTGTGTCGGGCCACGCTCAGTGTAGGGTTCCGTAGTTTTCCGTCCGTCACATTAAGTTGACATATTAAGTACAGAAACACAAAACCCTAAAAAGCACGTCATTTCATTGTGATTTTGTAGAAATGACAGGTACAATAAACACCTGTTTATACGGTTAAATTACAAACTTAGTTCAGAAATTATTTTTGTAATTTTTTCAAAAACTATTCAACCTATCAAGTTCAAAATAATTTTCCTACAAAGTTTTTATAAAGTTCTACTTTTGAGATTTTTTTCATATTTTTAAAACTTATGGTTCAAAAGTTAGAGGGGGGGACACATTTTTTTTTACTTCTGGAGCGATTAATTCCGAAAATATTAACATTATCAAAAAATGATTGTAGTAAACCCCTATTTATTTTTAAATACCTATCTAACAATATATCACACGTAAGGGTTAAAATGAAAAAAAAAAATCACTTCCCACTTTACGTATAGGGGAGGTACCCTAATAAAATATTTTTTTCCACTTTTTATTTTACCACTTTGTCGGCGTAATTGATATACATATTAGTACCAAATTTCAGCTTTCTAGTGCTAACGGTCACTGAGATTATCCGCGGACGGACGGACAGACGGACGGACAGACATGGCGAAACTATAAGGGTTCCTAGTTGACTACGGAACCCTAAAAAGGAGTCGTGGTATATATCTATTTCGAAATGATGAGCTAGAACCAGTTTATTCCATGCAGTTTGCATTCTGTACAGTGGGAGCGATTTGCCAAGTTTAGTCCTGGTTGAACTGGGACGGAACGTAGTGCGCCGGCAAGCCCTCGTGTTTGTCTTAGGCACAGTAAAGTTAAGATGCCCCGGCAAGCTCGGTTCCATAATTTTCCCGCTCACCAACTTATGCAGCAATGCAATATCCATGTAGGAGCGTCTGCGTTGAAGAGAAGCCATTTTGAAAAAACTAAGTCTCCTACTGTAATCAAGCTTATAATTGGCTTATCGACTGCTGTCATTGACAGCAGACGAGATCAGCGGCTTAACGTGCCTTCGGCGCCTTCCTGACTTGTCGATGCGGGGGCTACCATCGTCGTGCCCGATATGAGAAAACTGTCAGCTGTCAGTGTCAACCGATACTAATGCAGTACTGCCCCACTTCTGCGTATGGTATTACTACTGCGCGAACGTATTACTGACAGTATTTCGTCAAGTGATGAAATCTCACATCGGTAAATTCACGTCAAAGAGCAAAATGCCTATGACATATCGCTCCCGCCCCGCCAAATCAGGAAGTTGCCTTCCAAAGCACGGCAGAAAGCGATCATCCATGAGTTCCCCGGCCTGCGGTACGCGGGCGCCGCTGGGCCATGAGCGCTCTGCTTGCAGAGCTTATTAGTGATATTATGTAGAGGTATGTAAGGTAGGATCCGCTTAAACTATTTTAAAAATGACTCCCTCCATTGTGTACGGTCACGTCTGACGTAGGTAAGTAAATGCGCAATACTTTGAAAACTGCGCAAGTGCAAGTCGTACTCGCGCACCGAGGGTTCCGTACAACTAAGAAACAAAAGTTATTCATCAATACAATGGTATTTGTTTGTTATATAAACGTAATAATAAACATTATCACCTAATTTCAAGTTCGCAGGTCAATGGGAATTTAAAAAAAAAACGAAACAACATATGTGGCAAATGACAGCAATTCGGCTCCGTTTGGACCCTTCGGGTGCAGAACCCGAAAAAACACACATTGACGTCATGTATCCTAGAAGGGCATTCATTTTAAAATTAGTTTAATCATCTTGACATTTCAATAAAACAACTTATTTACAAATCAATCATTCAGCTTCATTTAGTCAACAAGTACTTTGTACATTAACGAACATTCAAACCATACATTAAGACTACACCTATTCTAGAAGCAGTTTCAAAAACAATTTATGTACACCTTTTAATAACAATCTATATAGGTAAGCATTTTTATTTTTATATAAGTACATACTTACAAAACAAATACTACGTACGGAATATTTGAATGATGTTTTGTAACGAACTAAAAATTTCAAACATTCATTTTCTCACGTGCATAGATTTCTATATCAGATCAAATTAACACACATAGGTACTAATATATTTCTATTTACAGTAAATTATTTTACTATGCACATAAGAAAATACTAATAAGTTTGGGATCCGTTTCTTAACCTTGGAAAAATACTGAAGAGTTTGTCCCTCATTTAAAGTATTAATCAATTAAAGTTAGGAGTGCCTGAGGCACCTAAGCAACTCCCTTTCATTTTAGGCGAAAATGTTTTCGTATATCCAGATGTCCTGATGTTTCGTTGTTCTCCTCTACATGTCGCATTTTTCAACCGATTCTCGTGAAATGCTATAGGCAGGCTCGATCATTTTATCGTATTTTTGGGTTGATTCAGTTTTTGGATTTTTTGAAATTCAAGAAAATTAAATTCGTTAGGTCTACTGCTTACAACGCCATTAGTGTTAGATTGCTTTAGAACTCATATATCTAGAGTCTATTTCACCAAATTAACAAGTGTCTCCTGACCATTACTATTGAGCTATGCCAACACGCTTGGAGAGATGTGGTCAAAGAGCCCAGAATTAAGAGACTGCGGACTTCACGGAGACCTCTGCTGCCACGGCGTTTCGGATGCACAGAGGGAGACGTAATTTGACATCCGTGTTATAGACATCAACTTGCTCCCTCGTACATTTCACGCCCGATCGCATCCGGACTGAAAGCCGCTGAAGAGGAAAAAAAAGAAAATATTCGACTGCCCGTGAGAAGCGTCATGTAACGTTCGTCACATCTGTCGACGGAAACTTCGCTCTACAAATACGCGCCTACATGAAACATCTAGGTGAAGCTATTGTTGACCGTTGGGATGAATCCCTAAGCGTTTGGTTGGTTAAGGTCTATAATTATAATTTCCATAATCCGAGCTACAAGTATGTGCACTCGCTGTACACGACACAGATTTAAATCGACGAAACATTTCTTTGGCTTCAACAACGACGGGGCACCCAACATCGAACTCATGTAGTATATTATATATGTGTACTGTAAGCCCTTTGAAAAAAAAATTGGACATGAAACAGACGCATTTTATTTTTAATTTAATTTGATGACAAAAAAATACGAAATCTCAAAAAACATGGATAATATACAAAGTTGACAGTGGGGGTGATCAAGTTGTATGAAAAAGTATTATTTCCCATTTAAATTAGGAAAGAAATCACTTGAGTTTTAAATCTTCATACCAACTGTGATGTTGTCAACTGTGTTTGAATTCGTGACCATGTGCAATCATTCCGGATCACGACCCCAAAGTCACCCTGTATATAATTTACATGTGAAAATATATATTTTTTTATACCACGTCGGTGGAAAACAAGCGTACCGCCCGCCTGATGGTAAGTGGACACCGTAGCCTATGGACGCCCGCAACTCGAGGGGTTTCACATGCGCGTTGCCGACCCTTTAAAAAATTATACACTTCTTTCTTGAAAAACCCCATACTGTAGTCCCTCGGGAAAACCTCGACAGGGAGCTCATTCCAAAGATGCTTACACAGTCAAAGTTTAAAGACGAACCCTTTGGCTGTTAAACTTGTGTGGCCGACGACTGGCAGACGGAATCGTGAGTGACAGCAATTCTGATGGCATTTTTACAGCGTCATTGAACTCTTGTAATGGCATAATTTTTGATCTTTCCCGTAGATCTGTTGGGGTCTTGACTCGAGTTTCTGTTCTCGGCTTTGAGCTTATTTTACAAGAAGGGCTGACAAATAATCTGTTTGGATCCTTCGGGCATGCAACCCAAAAAACACAGCTTCGGACATAGCAGGAACTTCTGAAACGTAAATATCCCCAGGGAGGTGTATTTTAAGAATAAAATCTTTGAGTAAAATGTTAGCCGATCTTAACGATTCCTCGACTTTAATTCGTTAATTTCCAAATAAGAACCAAACTTAGATTACATTGACCGCGGTTAAGAAACATTCCTCTCAAGACAAATTGGGTAATTTGAGTTTGAAATTTGGGCTCAATTGTTCGTTCAAAACATCAATCTACTGAAAGATAATCACATTTAATACATCTAAGTACATGTAGTACCTATCTTATTATTTTATTTTAATACTATTTAAATATAGGATTGATGTAGATTTTGTGCAATAGGCCTTTGGATACTTGCATTTGAATAATATTTACAATAATAAGGAAACATTATTTCGTTGGACTTTCAATGCGCGAGCTCATTTGTCTATACAATAGATACATATATTCTTTAATGCCAAAATAGTAGGTATATAAAAGAAAATATATATTAACCACTTAGTAGTCGAGACATTGTATTTTTTTTAACATTAAGCATGTTTAGTTCAATATATTCACTAAACTCGAACAGTTTCGACGTAAAGTTTATCGCGTTGCGGTTTGTCCTGTAAGTAGGTATATATTTACATTTTACCAAAACCTTTACTGTATGCATTATTTTTTTATTTTACATTACACTTTATTGTTCTAAAAGGTAAAATGAAATGTGTATTTAGTTTCTATCTTAGTTGATTTTTATGCAAAAAAAAATGGTTCGGCCTCTTGCGCATTGAACGCGTTACTTTACAGATATTTGCTTTTTTCGTATAGTACGTACAATTTTACATTTAAGAAGTAAACTATTGACGTTATTTTGTCGTCACAAATGAGTTCTTTGTACATTAATAATATTATATCGTCCTTAAATTTTAAATGTGAATAGAATAAAGACTGTTTTTCAATAATTAAATTAGATACAGGCAGCAGCAACATTAATGTTTGGACAAAATACCGCAAACATCTGCTCAGGATTCTAAGTTATCAGTTATATAATGGCGTGTTCAGATAAAATTGGCTTTGTCTTCAGATATTAACCTTTCTGACTGTGCATCACTATATCTGGTCTAAGTCTATATGTAAATTCGTATGACAATATTATCCAGTTAAAAAAATTCTAAATTTTCATACATTTAATCGAGACAGCAGTTTTAGTCAACGTAATTATACGTAACTTTCTAAAATAACTGCTTCGTTTTTTATCGTTACCCCGTGCTACAGTACAAAAAATACATTTTGTGATGTGACAACATTTTTAATTTAAACGGGAACATTATATATATTAACCTCGTTATTCATAAAACTTAACAAACCTCTTCTAGCTAAAATGTATTCTATCCCTTTCTCACGTACACATAGATTTAAATGCGATCTTTTTGTAACAGGTTTCCTGTTATACTTACGACTTACTTAAGATACATTGTTAAAATAAAACTATGTCAACTTGAACTCGGATACACTTGGTGACAAGCTTTATAATACAGTGGGTCACTGAAAACAATTACAAATCGTGACTTTATTATTAATCTTACAAATGAGTTCCCTTAATTGTTTCATGAAAACATTATAGTATATTTAATTTACCTATATCACAATTGAAACACAAAGTTATAGAAAAAATAAAACCAATTATAGTTTAAAAAATATACGTATGATTATAATGTAACATTACTATCGAATTTTCGTACAGTATCAAAACAACTTAAAATAAGTCGATGTCGGAAAGCAGATGACGCTCGTTGTGGTTCCTGAAACAACATAAATTTTCAATTTATAATTTTTAAGAAAAAAAAAACGACTTCAATGGGGGAGGCCGGTGAAAGATTATTATACTTAGATGATGCACTCTTAGATTCCATACAATAAAATAAAAATGGCTATAAGTATGTTTACAATGGTAGAAGACTAAGTACCCTCAATTCCTCATGGAATCCTCCATCAGAACTCAAGCTAGACGAAAATGTGTCCTGAAAACCTAGCTTGCTTGACAAACAAAACGAAGAGAACAAATCGCCAAACATGAACTACGCGTCGTTGAAGAGTTCCGTTCTGATCATCATCAACAGTTCCACTTCATAAAATGTCACTTTTTTGAATGAAAATGCTTGATTAGTTCATGAAAATACTAAAATTACTATTTGTGTGCCTTTCACATTTGAGGAATTCCCTCGATTCCTAATGGATCCCATCATCAGAACTCGAGCATGACAAAAAATAATCGTGAAAATAAAACTTGCTTAACAAACACAGCTAGAAGGACAAATCGCCATACGTGAACTTTTCGTCGTTGAAGAGTTCGGTTCTGATCATCATCAGCAGTCTCACTTCATCAAATGTCACATTTTTGAATGAAAATGCTCGACTTGTTGATAAAAACATAAAAATCACTATATGTTTGCCTTTAAGATTTGAGGAGTTCCCTCAATTCCTCATGAATTCCATCATCAGAACTGCGTTTTGACAAAAACGCGACTAATTTGGATATATATATTTACAATCAGAAAAAGAATTTTCCAAATCGGTTAAGAAATGACGGAGTTATGGAGTAACAAACATAAAAAAAAAGAAAAAAAAAAGAAACATACAACCGAATTGATAACCTCCTCCTTTGAAATCTTGAAGTCGGTTAAAAATAGAATGTTGTAATTACAAATCGCTGGAAAACTAGTAATAAAAAATAAAGAGAACAAAAGTGAACCTATGTCAATTGTGTCAAGTAAAACCCGAAGTTTAGATTTCACTTTCATGGGTATTTTTTTTTTTATATTTTCTATCAAATTTCACCAATTGTCTCCCCTTTGTAGCAATAAGAGAAAGAGATTTACAGTACTTCATCAACAAAAAAATCTTAAACATATCGAATGAAAACATATTATAAAAAGGGAAAATGAAATTGATGATGATGATAATAAAATAAGGGAGGCATAGGCGGTTTGTATGGGAGTTACTGTGAACGAGTCGCGGCAAATTGCTAGTGAATAATGATGGCCAGTGTTGTCGATAGCGGCATTCTGCGTATCTTGACCGCCTTGACAAAATCTCATCAACAGAAGGACGATATTAGATTCCATGTTCTGGTAACAGATTCCGAGCAAGATCATATATGAGATGCTTTAGATACTAGCCTCGTCTTTGATCTATTCGCGATTGGGTACTTGAGACATGTTAAAATTAATAACAAAGTGTTACTATATACATAAACCATCAAAATATTGCTATATATTGCAAAAAGATAATCAAAATTAAAATAATAAACTTAAACCACGACCACTTTGGCAGCGAAGCCGGAGCCGAATCCCGGCCAGGGCATTATTTGTGTATGTTTCACAAGAATATTTGTTCCTGGGCTTTGGATGTTTTCTATGTATTTATCTACATAAGTATGTACGTGTATATCGTCTTCTAGTACCCATAGTACAAGCTTTGCTTGGTTTGGGACTAGGTCGATTTGTGTAAGATTGTCCCCAATATTTACTTATTTTTCAACAAAAATTCTTTCGTATGTCTGTCTATCTGTCCGTCCGGATGTTCTCCTCTACAGATTCTCGTGAAATTTTGTGAGCAGGTTCGATAATTTTATAGATTTTTTTTGTCGAGGTAGTTTTTGGAAATTTTGAAATTTGATTTTTTTGTGCAAGGTCTACAGCTAACAGAGCCACTATAAGTAGATACTAATAGAATCCTTGTGTAAAAAAGTCACACTATGTACCTAAACGCAGTATTTCGCGACCAAACCAGCAATATACTTATTTTTCCATACAAAGGTTGGTCCGAATATTATTATGTGACGTCACAATGTATTATTAGTTTTTCGGAGACATGTGAACGGAGGCCGCTAGTAGCAAGCTGCGTTTGTCCCTATTTTTAAGATTTTCTTGTGCTCTTATTGTGTTTGTCCCATATAATTACTTGCTATGATGGCCCGGCGACCCAAAGTGGATTTTGGCCTCCGACACTAAAACACGCCACTGTGCTCTGTCCTGGGCAGCTTGTCGGCAATCTGAGTCGGCTGTTTGAAGCTGGCAGAGATCTTTTTGGACTTCGTCTATCCAACGATACCTTGGTCGGCCGATCGGGCGTCGACCATTTTGGACGTCCCAGGTACGCTCTTTTGGCAGCGCGATCCTCTCCCATCCTCTCAACGACGACAGTCTCACGTGACGTCTCAGAGACGGATACCAACCAAAGCAGGAGGAAATAGATATCCGGACTCAGAACGCCCTAAGATGCTCAGCGGCTCTCCACAGTATACTAGTGTCTAAACTTATTAGCAGAAGGACCAAGATCAGTCTACAATACGGTGATAAGACTGATTTTGATGTACGGATGCGAAACTTAGACACTGACGCTGAAAGAAGAGAGCAAGCTCTTAGTGACAGAGAGACAGATACTGAGGAAGATTCTGAGACCTACAAAAAGGGAAGATGGTTGCCGAGGAAAGCAAGTCTACCATTCATCGGGGAAAGCAAGTCTACCATTCATCGGGGAAAGCAAGTCTACCATCACCCATATACTTAGACTTTTATCCTCTCTTAAAACTGGTTCCAATGGCACCATATTGTACTGCCTCCGCACTCACAAATGAGCCCTGCTACGAAACGATAACGAACGAAGTTCCTCTATCTCTCTCTCGGTCGCACTTTTATATTCAAGCGACAGAGAGGGAGACAAGCATTTTTAGAAATTTAGTGTACCCAGCTAGCGTGAGTTAAAAATGAATCCATGTCAGTTTTGAGACTATTATTAAGCATTCAATATCTATGAAAACTTATTTTTAGTTTATTTTTATCAATTACATGCAATATCACAAATCAACAACGTGGAAATAGTTCATCATCATCATGTCAGCCGAAAGACGTCCACTGTTGGACATAGGCCTCCCCCAAAGACTTCCATAATGACCGGAAAATAGTTCATTTTTCTTAAACTTACATGATTAATTATCGTCACAAAAGTAACATTGATTACCTTTTTTTAACAAATTCGCTGATTTGGTACACTTATTTATGAAAATGCCAACTGACGAACTTCGTTCCTTTTCATTTCACGGTAGCAGCTAAGTAGCATGTGACTAAGAAAATTGATACCGTAGTTATGTCAAAAGGGATTAAACGTAAGTATTATACTTAATCATACGTATTATGGTTGTTCCAATTTACATTGTACATCCTATTTGATACATTACATAGTAACTAAGTAATTAAACTGTTTATAAACACGTATAATTAACTAAGCCGGCTCTAAATTCACTGGATTGCGATTAGTTCGGAGTGCTGGCATGCTATATGTGCGTTATTACTGTTTTGTCTAGTTTAAGTGCTAATTATACTTTAATTGTTTGAGGAATTTACAATAAAATACACATATTTTGTTGATTGTCAATACCAACTAGTTTCACGAGTCTTGACTGAAAAAAAAAAGGTTGGGCCGTGGTTAGGTCTTTCTCTTCTTACACGAAATAAATATTGGGGGACAATCTTACACAAATCCACCTAGTCCCAAACTAAGCAAAGCTTGTACTATGGGTACTAGACGACGATATACATACTTATATATAGATAAATACGAGGGCTGTTCCGAAAGTTTTTCGCTGCTCTCACTCTATTCATGCCATATATTTTTAATGATACTGTTATGCGGGTAATTTCGACACATATGTGTTGGGGTGAAACTATTGATGAAAGTCGCTTGGGTTTTTTTTTAATTGTGTTTTAAGTACGACGTGTCAACAGCCCTATCTAATTTGCGATGAACGGGTCACAATACCAATTTTGTGTTGCGGGCCAATTTTGATTAGGACGTCACCACAAACAACTAAACGAAATTTTATACACCGCAAACTGTGAATCTTCCCTGTCTCTACCCACGTAATCTGTTTCGATTGCATGTAAATTAGCGACAATGAGCAGGTGTGTCGAATATAAGTCTAGGTCGCGAGACTAGGGACTGGTCATCATCACAAAAAAACTTAAATCAAATAAAATCAGCAAAACTAAGTTAGGAAGTCATCCCGGGCAGTTTCCACTACAGCTGTTAGGGATTTCGTTGCCAAAACTATTTTTAGGTATCAAAAATAGTACTATTTTCGCAAATTTTTAAAAGCCCATACAATAGACCTTTTGGTAAAAGAAATGTTGTGAAAAAAATACTTGCTGCTTACTAACGATTTTATCTCAGCTCATAACTATTGAAATTACCCACATAATGGTGTAAATAAAAAATATACCGCATGAATAGAGTGACAGCAGCTAAAAACTTTCGGAACAGCCCTCGTACAATATACATACTTAAATACATCCAAGACTGAGGAACAAATATTTTTGCTAAATATACACAAATAATGCCATGACCGGGATTCAAACCTCCGGCTTCTTAGGCAGTCACTACCAACTAAGCCAAAGTGGCCGTCAAACAATTATACATAAGTAAACGACACGATTACGTTCAAATGGCGCATGTTTATTGGTGGCAACAGGCCGAACTGGGTGGTTAGTTGCAATCATCGTGGTCCATTTTGAAAAATAGCCACTGTTTAACATTATTACGTCCTCTCCCGGCGACTGAGGCGCATATACTGGACGCCCATAGCCGCCCTATGATATTATGACCTCGACTCGCGCGCATCACGCGAGCGCACGTCAAGAGTCTTTTTGGAACGCGAAATACACGCGAGTTTTTCGCTCGTGCGAGTTCATGTAGACGGATACTATGGGCGACAAGAACCTCGCCATCGCGCGAGTTGCATCGCGAGAACGCGCTCGCGCGTACAACGCCTCACCTGAACCATTTCTCAGCGGCTTAAACGCCCTACAAATGCATCGGAGTCCATTGGGACACATCCTAAATTAAAATAAAATCTCACATTGAATCAGTGGGGTCAAGGCCCCCAAACGTATTAAGCTATACAGAATAGTAATAACGCAAATGCGCCTGAAATAGACTACATACTCAAGTAGTTGAAAAACCTCATCTTGAGAAGTATGCGCAACTTCAACACGATATAGATAGATAGACTAGTTCTGCTGGCTAAGTATAGTACTAAACTCTGTAACAAGACTTCTTATCATTATGGCCATAAAAATCTACAACAACTTGCCAAATGAAATAAAAGAGTTAACTTAAGTACTCAAAGTTCGTAGAGAAACTGCAGAAGTGGTTAAAAGCATTTTTATCCGACCAAAAAATTTTCACAAATTGTAAGCTTATTTTCTTGACATTTTTTCTTTCTCTTTTTTTTATTAAAAATGGGATTGCTCTTGGCCAGCATCTAGCCGGGGGGCGAAGATGAGGCCGACGATGAAGCGATATATATTCTCTTATAGTAATAATGTGTAACATTGACTGAGATTTTCTGATTTCTGGGTAGTTTGTCATAGTGACTGAACAAAATAATTCTGTCATAAATTCAGAAAATTAAGCATTCACTGGCTAAGATTAAAATTTTCTCATTCATGGTCTTAAGTCACCTAAAAGTTTGTCGCCACAAACTTGTAGGTACAAAGAATTGACTGGTAAGTACTGTATAGAGGAAGTAAAAATATTCAACTAAGAGGAATCAACAACTAATCTAAATGTGCCCCAAAATTGCTGCACTCAATTTGTGATTCTCATCGAGTGAACTTAGAGGCCAATTATTTTCTGAGCACCCCAACTTCCTTATTTGATGCCTTAACTTGAAAGAAGTAACAAACTTTGCTTTTATATCCCAACTTCCACGCCCTGCCAACTACTTTAGAGTAGTTCAAAGAAATCGAGTCAAATCTCGTTCCTTACCTTGGGAAGAACTCACATAGATAAACAAAAGACTGCGATAAAGTTCTTGGAAAAGTTTCACATAACGACGGATTGCGTGACTAACGTAACATTATGTGATACCATGACGGTGGCAAACAAAACATAAACGCTTGTGACTCCAGCCCAGAATAATTGCTAACTACGGTGTCTGCTTACTCTGCCATCATCGTGATATTAAATTAGAAAAGATTTTTTCCAACATGCAATGAAATATGGACATTAAGTTCGTTATAATAGGCAGCGAAGTATCACGTTTCGGTTGCGGTTCTTTGGAATTTCATACAAAATTGGAGGCCTAGGCCAGCAAAGTAACCGTCTTCTATTCCCGGGGCGCGCTAGGGGCCGCTTAACGCCTGTTTTTCCTTGTATTTTTTTTAGAATAGTCAAAAAATAAGAACATTTTTTGCGAAAAACATTTTATACCCATATGCCAAGGCGGGAATGGCAATTCGTGGCTTCGTGGCGTCTGTCAAAATCAACATGTCCACAAATGGCTTTTTGCCGGCCTCTGCAGTAATGTACTTTTGTCATTTTGAATTGTGTCGCAGTAAAAGTTGTGGTGTTGTTATCTTGGTGGTGAGTAAATTGCTGGAGCTGCCGAGGATGTGTGGAGAGCAAGGAATTTTAAAACAGCTAATCTTCAAATAATAAGTGGTAGCTAGCACGTGGAGTTGCAAGCGTCCATAGGCTACGATGTCCGGTTTACCATCAGACCGTCAAAGTATAAAAAAGAGGTAGATTTTCCCGTCTCGAGATATGTCGTAGTGGCAATCAGCCATGTTACCTCCCTTGGAATTTTGACATACGAGTACAAGTTTCTGTCAAAGAAAATGTATTAATGGACCTGCTTTTACTGCCGACTGTACTTTTTTCCACAGTCATTAAATACTCGTTGAGTAGGTTCCGATTAGCCAAAATACGGCTGGTTTATTTCGTGTACCTAGTTTAGCATTTGCTATTGCCACCTTCTGTCTCAATCATCAGATCAGATCGGTGGTACCATAATAATGAATTGTCACTGAACTTCGTTCGTCTCGATTCGAAAGTGCTTGTTGCTAGGCCTATTTGAATAAAAAATATTTTGACTTTGACTTCATAAGCATGCCAAATTTCATATAAACAAAAAACAATAACAACATAAATACATACATACCTATATAGATAGTACTGCAAGTTAAATAAAAGTTAGTAAAGATAGCGGCGTTTTTGTGGGAGTGATTGGGGGAATTGAATTGAGAACCGGAGACTTTCTTATTATTCGCCTCGGGGCTGGCTGATCGCGTTAAGGCGAAGATTGATTTATAATACAACGAAATTAGTGGCCTTGGGTTGTGTCACGTGGGTGTAGACATGCTCGAGATTTTGTGTCGAGGGCAGATGAGGTATGCAATCGATATATATATATTTATGCTACCGTAAAATGGCAAATACCGTAAGGTTATCATCAATTAACCAGATTGTAAACTGTGGAAAGATTGTAATCTACCGAAAATAAATGCATATTTGCAATTTAGATTATAATCTAATCGTATTGTAAATAATTCTGCCCTCTTACGTAAATACAAAAACAATACAAACTTAGATTTGGGAGTCATTGGCGCTTCCCAAGAAGGCAAGATTGCTTGACTTTTCAAACGAACGTTATCGCGAATCAACTGTATTTGAAATATTAAAAATAGGACAATATTATATTTTAACTGAACTCTTACTTTCACCAATAACAAAAAGCTGAGATTCTTTTTCTTTAATTTTCACGATAAATATTGTTGGTCGTTGATACTTAACTTGTTCGTTCAAAAAGTAACGCAGTTATCTTGCATACTTCGAACCTAGAGCTTATTACGTTAGTCAGGGCTACTAATAACCAATGCCTGTGTCATCAAAATACCATAACATCAATAATCAATTTTAAAACAAATAGTTATGATTAGGGCGAGTAAATAATAATGTAAACAGTCTACAAAATGATTATTTCATAAAAAAAGATTTGTTAATACTCACATTTAAATAACAATAGACTTGTTATCCCTAGACTCACTCAGCTGCGATTCTTCATCTATTAATTGTAGATTGACATTTTCGTTCTTTGTATTGTACGTTGCAGAGATTGTTTTATCCTCTAGTATAATACTTTCTACTTCAACTCCATTATCCTTTTTCCCGTTTCCTTCTAACATTCGATGCTTCAACGATGGACCTCTATTGAAAGAAGACGCAAGTAAAGTTTCTTGGATTGTATCATTACCGTTGCATATTTTATCTGATTTGTGCGTAGGCATTCGTCCAGAATGGTAACTGTTTCTTACCCCTCCAGTGGATTCAAAGAAAGGTAATACTTGTTTGAATTCCTTCCTAAAGTTTTCGTTTAGCCAGGCATAAAGAAATGGATTGTAGCAAGTCGATGCCATTGCCATTGAGTGAGCGAGAAAGAACGACATGTAATAGTAGTTCCACTCAGTCATCGCTGCGTAGAAGTCATTGAATATATTGATTACGTTTATAGGAAGCCATGAGATGCCAAAGATAGCCACCATGGAAATGAGCATTCTGTTTGTCCTTTTCTTTCTATCTCTATCGGCTTCTTCTCTCCTGGTATTCTTAGCACCTGGTTTTGACCTGGCGCGGTCATTTAATCTAATACTAACGCATGTATAACATATGGCTATGACTAGAAATGGTATAACAAATTGCAAAACACTCGTGAAAACTCCGAAGATCTTTCTAGATCTGTCTGCGGGCCAGCTTTCTTCACAGTAAGTTTTGTTATTTGTAATTTGTATCCCCATGAAGAGGCCATAAGGGCAAGTGACTACTAATGAGAAGATCCAGATGAAGACTATGATAAAAATACAAGTGTTAAGCTTCATTCGCGGATGAAAGGGGTATATAATGACAAAGAATCTGTCAATTGCTATAGAAGTGAGTGTCAGCGTCGAAATATAAACGCTCGTCCCTTGAGCGTATGGCATTAAATGGCACAGCAGTCTTCCGAAAACCCATCGTCCGAGAAAGGTGTACATAGGAGTCAAAGGAACGGCAAAAATGCATAGTAGTATATCAGATAATGCCAGGTTGGTTATGAAAAGATTGGTTACTGTTTGCATAGCCCGGTTCCTGAACACGACGAAACATACTAAAACATTTCCAAAGACACCCAGAATGAAAATGACTCCGTATAAGAGGCAAAAGGCGACTTGCACAACTATGAAGTCTATTAAGTCGGTTGTTTTATTGACTTTCGGTTCATCGATAACGTTAAATACATCGCCGGCGAAGGTTTTTGTGAGAATTAGAACTCCGGTGTGCGAGGTGTTCATAATGGCCGTGGCATTTTTCGGATCGATCGTGGAGATGATGTCATCGTAGGTGGCATTCAGCATCATTTTACGTCATCGTTCTGCGTCGGTGGAATGGCTGCCAATCCATCTGTAAAGAAAGGAAAGGGTGATAAATTGTTAGTTAACGGACACCCTCGTAAAGAGGCAACTGGAAGATAGTAAAATTTTACTTCGATTGCTTCTAAAATTTAGTTCAAGGGCGATATTTTAACTAAATATTTTTCTGAGTACTTTTGGTATGTAAGATTTCGACAGGATTAAGTGAGAATTTCCAATGGGGCGTTGTAACAAAAACAACAACAAAATCAAAATTCATCTATTTTGTCAACATAGGTTTAAAATAAAGGTTTCACAATGGCGAAAACAGTACAGATAGCTGTACTGTTTTCGCCATTGTGCCTTATGGCATACGAAAATTTAGACATTTATTTAATACAATTAGAATTAAATTATAAATATCTGTCATTAAATGAAAAAAACATGTCATGTTTGCTGTCTAGCTTGCATGATCGCCTTTATGTCGGAGATTTTGGCAATTACCAGCAAGTATGTATGTCATTTATGCCAAAAGCGGTCATGCTAGCTACATAGAATGCTCAGCCTTTAAATATGCATCGTCATCTCTGTAACTAAGGGTTTTGCCAATTCGTCTGTAGCGTACTTAAGCGGTATTCGTTTCAATCTGATGGTATGTTTGACGAGTTACTAAGGGATAACAGGTTTCGGCGTGGTGTTCGTTAATATCTAATGAAAAATTCGACGAGTTGTTATGGGATAACAGCTTCCGGCGCGGTGTTCATTAAAATCTGCTGGAAAGTTTGACGAGTTGCTAGGGGATAAATATGATGTAAAATTTGACGAGTTGCTATAAGATAACATTCTGGCGCGATGTTCGTTAATATCTGATGGAAAGTTTGACGAGTTGTTATGGGATTACAGCTTTTGGCGCGGTATTCATTAACATCTGATGCCATATTTAGCTTTGTTTGGTTTGTAATTGTAAGCTGGTACAACCCACACCGCACAGAAAAGTGAAAGTTAAGGATTTATGAAAGCAAAAAGTAAAATAATGAACGTTTAATAACTTTATTGAGTTCTGTTCTCTGAACCCTTATTCGACATACGAAACCTAAAATACCCTCGAAACAATTTGTTCGCTAAAAGCGCGACAAAAGGACTAAATAAAGGTTTTTATTGGTAAAATGAGAGGTTACAGGTGGGAGGTAGCCATAGCAACGCTCGTAAAAGCGAAAAACATTAACGCCAGCTACTTCTAAGGCTTTCAGTGCCAAATGAGGAATGGCTTTTCAAATGGACAGATTTTATTGATACTGTACTGCTAATGTAGACCTTATATCGTGAATCACAGGGTATAGTTTAGTACAACTCAGAAATACAGATATGTAGTTTTAAATTGTTACTTTCAACTGTGTATCACATACAATGGCTGGTTGTTCCAGATAATGTTTTGCACCAAAATCTGTCAGGGAATGGTTTAGATATTATGATCGTTCAAGCGAATTCAGTAACGAAAATGAAGTTAAATAGGTTTAACATTTTGTGTTTCTGCATTTATGCTCAATGTTAGAATATTAAGTATATTATTACATATAACAACAACAAAAAAAATTATGTATACACACTAACATGAAACCATGATTCGCAGAGTAAAATATAATTGTTCGTCTATGAACAACTCACAAAGACTAATTTATTTTCGCTAGAATCTGATCATAAGCTCCTGGAGAAATCCAGGGAACTCTTCGAATATTTGAGGTGCACCTATAGCGATTTGGGTATTTTGTATAGTAACTCGTGCATTCGCTCTTAAAAAGCACCATTTGGCGAAGATTGACAAAAAGTAATGATATCCCATCAAAAACATAAATGTGAAAAAGGGAGCCAAGTTCAATATTAAAAATATGCGATGCTTGGTTGTCGTCTTTACCGACAAAAGAATTGAGATCTGAATGGGTGCCAAGTTCCGTAGATTCTCTGAAATGGTGCCAAGTCGGGCACTACATTGTTTACAGTAAAACTAATTTAATGAACGGTCTTGGCTTCCAACACAGAACACTTGCGACCCCCATGACCCCTTTAATCGCGTTTTACGATAGGCGGGGGAGCCCGAATGTCTATTCTGGCCCGAGCCTACAGGATTAAAAGGACCCTTGACTCAGTAATTATTACCACGCTATACAGTATACACCCACATCGCAATACCTACGTATCACACGAATATTGAGAAAAAAATCCAAACAATTCCGGAAACCTCTGTTCGCCTTTGTACTTAACCTTTTCATTTTGTAAATTTTATCTGCTGTGTATTTGTACAATAAAGAGTTTTACTACTACTACTTCTACCTCTGTCTATGCGAAATCTGTATCATCATCCTCCTAGCATTATTCCCAGTACAGTTGCATCCTGAAGAATGCCTGGGGTCCGTTACCTGATCCCAAGAATTGGCGTAGGCACTAGTTTTCACCCCTGAGGCCCTGCCCCTGAGGCCTCTAACTTGGCTTAACGATTGCTATCATAGACAACAACCGGGATCAACGGCTTAACGTGCCTTCCAAAGCGAAATCTGTATATAAATAATTTTTTTTAGTTGTTTTTATTACACAAATCGAACTAGTAGAATAGTAAACTCAATGAGACTTGTATTATTTGTAATGGATAAATAAAACATTTTTGTGACGTTTTCTTAGAAGAATTTATCAAACTTTTTTCTTAGCACCTTTTATAACTCACCGTTTAGCCCAATGGTTGACTGTTAGAGAATGTCATTTGGCATTAAACCCGCCATTTGTGCAATTCTTTTTGTGCAATAAAGTTTGAATACAAATAAATATATGCCCTGAATTAAGTATTGTGATAATACGTAACAGTCGCTACTGAAAGCTTAAGGTAAAAAGCCAGCCTACATTAAAATAATTTCAGACATCTCATTATTGTTAAAAATAGTTACAAATAAATCTTGTTCCCTAACGGTAATTGAAATTCCAGTGGAGTTCATCGAAATATATAAGAAGCCAAAATGTACACCTAATTTTCTGTTTCGAGGAAAATTGAATTACCCAAGTCACCCCAAGTCTATTTTATTTTTGGCCGACCTGAGTATTCCTCTTATTTCACGAGTCGAGAATGAAATATTGCATGCTCTGGCCATACGTTATTCGACGTTATAACAATGGGTTTGCGACGGCGTACGCAAAAAACGGCTGTGGAAATTCCAATAAAAGACTGAACCTGACAATGCGTTCCGATGTATACAGGGTGACTTCAGAGACGGTGGTCAGCAATTACTAGACATGATGAAGAAAAATAAACTTAATAAAGGTGGCTATAGCATAGCTTCTATTCACATATTATTTTTTAACTTTGTACAGAGCACATCATAGAGCGGTTTACCCAAGTACACGGTAGATGGCGCTGTTACGTGCGGACCGATTTCTACAACGCGCAAGCGTTTGTTTGCCGTAGTTTTCATAAGGTGTTAGGCTACTTTTGAAATTGTTGAGATTTTGTGTGGAGATAATGCGATGATGAGTCCCACACGTCAGACAACTGCTAAGCAATTTTAAATATTATAAATATAAAATAAATAATGGCGCAAAAGGCGCTTGAAAGTGCAATCCGCGAACTTCGGGAAACTGTCGTCACTATGACGAATAGATTATGTGTTCTAGAGGTGAGATTAGTGAACAAAACTGTTTAATTGTGGACCAGAGTGAAGTTATAAAATTACTAAAAGCTAACTTGGAGGGTAGCACAACAACCAGCAAGCCCATCACCAATACCACGCCCCCAGCAGCGCTGCAGCGCCCCGTACGCCAAGCTCGGTTGAAAGCCATCATGAATGCTCCAGCCGGCGCTGCTAAAAAATTAAGCGCAACAGCTGCTCGCGGATCAATGACTTCTAACATTGCAACGCATCCGACAATCCCCGAGGTAAGCCGAGCTGAGACACGAGCGAAACAGTTGACACAATGTGGTGTGGCCACACCACAGGCGACCGAGGCTCCAAGTCCAGTAACTATAACGCCCGATGTCCACATGAACATTGTATGCACACCTCCACCAAATACAACTCCAGCCACAATGATTATTACCCCTAGCATTGAATATAAAGCAGAAGGAGACGGCAAGGAACGGGTCCAACCTTTTCAAAGGAAGAATAACCGACTCCGAACAATTTTTACTGGGACAGGTACAATGGATGATGATCTCAAAACTATTGAGCGCCAAAAATATGTGCAAGCATGGCTATTTAGACCGGAAACTACCACCCATAATCTATTAAAGTACTTGAAAGATCACATGCAAAGTGAGGAAATTACTGTAGAAAAACGAACCATTAAGACTGACAAACACGCAGCGTTTATTATAGGTTTCCCCGAGCGCTTACAAGACAAAATACATACGCCTACTTCGTGGCCACCCGGCATAAAAATCTCGGAGTGGTTTCGCCGTCGAACTGGTGGGGCGCATAACGCGCGGCCCGCCGATACTCCCACCGCTGCCCCGGCCGGCCGCCGCGAGCGCACGCCTGAGCCCGCGGCCAGTCGCATCGAGTAGCGGGAGTCAACATCACATTAATCAACCGAATGCCCCACAAACACTTACGGTATGCCAACAAAATATAGCAGCACTGGACCATAAAACACTACGGCTAGAAGTGCTACTACAAGGTGAAATGCGGTGTGATATCCTAGGTATTACCGAACACTGGCTATCTCTGCCGAAATTAAAAAGTGTACAGTTAGATGGTTTTAAATTAGCGTCCTGTTATTGTAGGAGTAACGCGTTACACGGGGGCTCTTGTATATATACCCGCAATGGTGTTAAATGCATTGAAAACACTGATTTCACTAATTTGTCCATTGAACGATACTGTGAAATTTCAGCTATTGACATGATTGAATTCGATATATCCATACTGTGTATATATAGAACTAACTTAATAAGTGTAAATGACTTTCTAGTAGCATTTGAACGGGTGCTGGACAATGGATAAACGAGTTAGAATTACATTGTATTATAGTCGGAGATTTCAATATTAACTGCTTAGGTGATGCTAATGCGCCCCTAAAAAAATGGTCAGATTTACTCTGCTCTCATGGATTCGAAAATACGGTAGACTTTCACACGCGTGTCTCCAGTACCACTGCGACATGCCTTGATCATTTGTACTCAAATTTGTTGCCAGGCTCAGTTAACGTTATGCCAGTAACGTCCAACTTGAGCGACCATCTCGCAACTAAAGCTGAAGTTCGATTACAAAATAAAAACATTGTAAACAACAACTCCCATACATACAGTAGGTACTTCTCGGAAAATAATCAATTAAACTTCGCTGCAGCTATCCTAAGTGTAGACTGGAGTAAAATCCTTGAGGAAAAATTGGATGCTAATAGTTTGGCTATGTCTATTATTAATATCATAGTGAATAAGTATGAAATTTGTTTTCCACTTAGGAAGACAATAACTAGAAAAAGCCACAACGCATCATGGATCACTCAAGAGGTTAAAATGTACAAATCGCTTCGAGGAAAAAATAATAGTCCGTCGCTGGATGTCGCAGAGATGATCCTGAATGAGGACGGGGCGAAATTTGCCAGTAAGAAACATGCTATGAACGCAATTAACTCTAGGTTCTTGAGCGCTGCGGCGGCGTGCGGCGCGCCGTGTGCCGATGTCGCCCGCGCCCTGCGTGAGCTGAGCGCAGCACGGCCAGCCTCGTCGTGCTTTTTTGCAATCCAGATGTTTACCGCAAATGAGGTGCATCGCCTGATAACGTCACAGATTCCACCAAAAGCCTCTAAAGACGTATATGGTATCAGCATGAGCCTAATAAGACTAGCGCCAGTTCCCCTTGCTTTTGCTATGACAGAGCTATTTAACCGCTGCATAAAAGAGGGCACTGTTCCCGTGCCGCTCAAAATAAGCAAAGTGGTACCTATATACAAGGGTAAGGGTAGGAGGGCCGATATGAATGGTTACAGGCCTGTCTCGATTATCCCAGCGATGGCGAAGGTTTTTGAGAGTGGCCTTAGTAGCCGCCTTACAAACTTTTTAACTACAACGAATGCCCTGTCAGACTGCCAGTACGCCTACCGCGTGGGTAGATCTACGACATCCTTAACACGTGAACTAATTCGTCGCATAATGGCTGCCAGAGAGAGTCAACAGCAGGTAGCAATCTTATGCTGTGACCTCTCAAAGGCGTTCGATGTCACCGATCACGATCTGCTAAGCCGTAAGCTGCAACATTATGGCATTCGTGATTCATCCCTATCCCTATTCAAAAGCCTGCTCCAAAATAGATCCCAAATTGTAGTTGGTGACGGAGGAAACGTCAGGTCCGATCCACTGGATGCAACAATGGGTGTCGCGCAGGGATCATCAGTATCCAATATACTGTTTTCATTACTCCTGAATGACCTACCGGATGCGATAAGGTCTGCTGAAATACTAATGTACGCTGACGACGTCGCCGCGATCATAATCGCGCCTACATTAGATAGTGTCGAGCAAGCGTTGAACCAAGCAGCCGCAGAGCTGGCCCAGTGGTTCGGATGTAACGGCCTCGCCTTAAACCTGGAAAAGACCCACTACATACACTTCAACCTGTCGGGGCGACGTATGAGGCCATTGTCGGTACATATAGACGGAAGACCGCTAGGACAAAGCGCATCCACAACGTTCCTAGGATTTGAAATCGACCAAGGCTTAAAATGGGAACAACACGTAGATAAACTGTGTGGAAAAATAGGGAGTGCGTGCTTTGCCTTAGGACGAGTTGCGAGGACGGTGGCTCCAGAGGTTGCCCGATCGTGCTACTTTGCCACAGTACACTCACTAATCCAACACGGCGCTGAGCTCTGGGGTCGCTGCGCCCAGTGGGAACGCGTCTTCCGGCTCCAGAAGCGGGCCGTTAGGAATGTCGCTCGGGTGCCGCTTGACACACCAGCAAAGGCATTATTTAAGAAGTTAGGGATTCTTACGCTGCCTGCAATAATAATAATGCAGGTAGCTATGTACGTGAGAGAGAACCTAACCACCTATAAAACAAAAGGGATGGTTGTCAGTTTTAATACAAGGAACCCCGATAAACTTGTTGGCGTTAGTCGTAAGCTGACTAAGTCAACCAAACTTACGCATGTGATGGGACCTACCGTATATAACAAATTACCCCAGTCCATAACGGAGGCACCGAGCCTATGCAGCTTTAAATGTCGCCTGAGACGCTGGCTTGTCCAGCGCCCGTTCTATACCTACGATGAATTTATTGATAACACCTAATAAAATAAGACTATAATTTGTTAGCTTAATTGCATGTAGACTGTGTCATGATTGGAATTAGAATACTATATATTATTGTTTAATTTATTTATAATTTTATTTTTTTATTACGAGTACAAGCCATTGAATTCTTTTAATTTTTATATAATATAGTTTTAATAATTATACTGTTTAAAAAATTGTGTTGACCTGTAAATTAGCTTTACAAAATAAATTAGTATGAGTATGAGTATGAGTAAATATACGACTGTTTATTATTAAACGCGGTATTTATTTCTTGCATCCTTTTCGAGACCCTAGAGTACGTGATTGTACAAACTTTTTTATTTAATGAAGCAGGTTAGGTTTTTACAAAATCTGTAAATAGAATATTAGAATAGAATAGAATATTATTTATTTCAGTATAAGTACACAGTGGCTATACACAAACAAAGAAAGAAAACAATGGTAGAGCTTACACTACTTACTAAATTGTACACCGATACTGAAAAAGGTGAACACTCAGCATAATGCCAAGGGCTACTAGAGTACCCGACGCTGGTCTTCTGTGAACACCTGTAAGGAGCGCAGTTGCGCTCAGCCGCTACTCGTACGCCGCTACACAATTACGCGAGCTAAATCAGGAAAATATAGAAACAAGCTTACATAATATTAAAAAAAACCGGCCAAGTGCGAGTCGGACTCGGGCACCGAGGGTTCCGTAATTTGTGCTATAAGACTTTGCTTTGTACCAAATTTCAAGATTCTGAGTTCACGGGAAGTACTCTGTAGGTTTTGATTCTCTTGCGAGTGTCGAAAATTTGCGGCATAAACGGCTGTATCTTTTAATTGCGTTGACTTAGAAGTTTGATTTTTTTACAGCTCTAAGGGACAGTAGACTTTAGTATTTGATTTAAATTCCAGCTTGCTACCTCTACACGTTCCTGAGGAAAAAGGGTCTTGACGGACGGACAACAAAGTGATCCTATAAGGGTTCCGTTTTTTCCTTTCAAGGTACGGAACCCTAAAAATATCCAAAAAAGACGGGCGACAGAGGAGTCTCCGGGTGGATCGCCACGTGTTCAGAAGTAAGTACCGTCTCTGTATCTATCTGACCCAGTCATCTAGCAAGATTTTCTTACGATGTTGGTCGAGACTCTTCGCTGCTAGACCGTGTTTAATATTACCTATATTATAATTTCGACTATTGTTTATTTTAGTCAAAAAAATGTATTACAAGCTCTGGATGCGTTCAGTTCAGCAGTTCAGTGTTTCCAATGTAAATGCATTGTTTGTGCAGTTGTAGGGATCTGTCGCGCAGCTAATTTTTTATCGGAACCCACAGAAAACCAGAGTCGGGACACCTTTTGTGACCCGACACATGCTGAGTGGGCTCCATTTTGCGCAACTGTTTTAGTATTAAGTCATTTGAATCTGTATAATTATAATATTTGTAATTTTAGCATGTTGTCAAAAAAAGTTTTTTACACCACACCTTGCCAAAAAGCGCGTTTTTCCGCATGCTGCGCGTCTGGAAAAACTCACTTTTTGGCCAAGTGGTGACGTAAAATTGTGTACAAAACACGGGTCGTAAAACAGAAAGCCCTCTCTCGCATATTTACGACACTCGCCTGCGGCTCGGACCTCAAATATCAGCGATATCGGTCTTTCTTTGTTTTACAACTCTTGTATCGTAAATAGCTATTGTATTCTATTCTATTCTATTTTGGCGCAGTGGCAGTTGTCGACCTGAAGCTGACGTCGATCCGCCTCCACACTATCCTCCCAGATACCTTGGCCGACCGACTGCGCGGCGACCATTCGGGCGGCCCAAGTATGCTCTCTTGACGGCTTGATCCTCCCCCGTTGTGAGTAGATGACCGAACTAGCGGAGTATGTGTGCTTTGGTCTCGCCAATGATATTAGGTTAGATTCAGCACATTCACCCCTCGATCTCGTCGAATCGTCTTTTTTTTATTATTCACGAAAAAAAATGTCTTGCTCACTCTACACCACACGACGTTTCGTCATTGGGGAATGAATTACAGCGTGTCATTATTGGCCGTGCACGTCTATTAAAAGATGATTTAAGCATTTACGTTATGGAGTTGTAGGACTTCTTACATGGCTCAAGTCCGAAACGGGAGCGAAAGCTAGAACAGCATACTGCAATGGACATACAAAGTGATACCATGATTTTTGCGTAACAATTTACGCAATTTCGGCTGAATATTTTTTTTTTTAAATTAAGATAGATATTTAGGATTTTACCCTGTATATACAGTCAAAATACAGAGAGAATACGCTGCGAGGTTTTCGTCCAAAAGTTGAATGCCTTTCGACACGTTGGTTTCCATCGTAAAACAAAACACTCTCGTCGTGGCACTTGATCGGAAAAAAGTTACGTGAAATGTAGATTAACCGATCGATTGTTTTGTAGAGTAAAACCATGGCTATTATATAGTTTTTGATTTTATCCTTAATCTCAATAATGGGCGTAGCCACTAGTTTGCACGGAAGTGACTGCCATCTATCTGACCTTCCAACCGAAGGGGAAACTAAACCTTATTGGGATTAGGCTTGTCGAGTAGTAGGTGGGCAAGTTGACTGTTAGAAGTTCTGAAGCAGCCCAAATGCCTGGAACTTGGCTTACCAGCTGCTGTCCATGACAGCATGGGTTCAACAGTACGGGAGAACTCAGTAACCACTCAAAGTGGTCACCCATCCAAGAGTTGACACCGGCCGACGTTGCTTAAGCTGCTTAAAATGGCTGACGGCTTACCGTAAACGACATCCTTAACTTGGGCGAGTCATCGTTTCTTTGCCTCAAAGTCATTTTAAATAGTTTGAGGTAAGTAAACAAAAAATAAATACAAGACCGCGAATGATGTATCTTTCTATCTCGCTCTTATTAATTATTATATGCAATCATCTCACTCGGTAACGGTACATACTATTATTTTCTTTCGAATCTGGTTAGTCTGAGCTAACTAAATATCATCCATAATTAATGAACTGTTACGTCAACGGCAATGTCTTTGCCCGATTGTTTGCACTGTCAACTTAAACAAAATGGTCAAGATTAATGAAGGAAATTGGTTTCTGTTTATAGAGTGATTGTCACTTTTAGGATTTTTACCGACTTCAAAAGAAGGAAGGAGGTACTCAATTCGTCTCCGTGTTTGCTCGTTTTTTTTATGTATTTATGTTCCCCGATAACTCTTGACCACGTTGGCCGATTTTGATAATTCTTTTTTGTTTCAAAGCAGGTACCCCGACATTGGTCCCGTATACATTGGGTGAAGGTGTGATGATGGGATCCAGGAGGAATCGAGTTAACAACTCGAATTTGATAGGCACGCATATCCCGATTTCGTAATTTCTGTAGGTAACCAAGCATTGGCTCACGGAAACCACAAATTGTGGCATAGCCAGTACAATATTGGAGTCGGTTTTTTTGGTATAAATTATATACCTTAAGATAATAAAGCTGTATCTTGGGGGTAAAAATGATCTCTTCTTCAGTATCAGCTAACAGAAATACAGTTCGGATAAGAAAGGTCTGCATGCAGCAAATGTATGCATTTAGAATGTGTGTATGCATTTAGAACAAAACTCGAGTAGGTACAGTAAAGAGCAAAAGTAAGTTAACACTTTTTACCTTATCACAGTGTAATTATTTAACTTTTCATGTTTTGTTTTTATTTCACTCAATCACTTTTAAATAAATAAATGGAATAAGTGCAAAAGTCTTATCTTACTTTTGTTCTTGACTGTACCGCAGAGTAATCACATAACTTTTCGAACTTACGATAGGTTTATCTAACTGTCATTTTTACTATGGAATATGTCATTTAGATGTACCTTACGTGAGCTCGATAAGGTTGCATGAATTACCCCGCTATCACCCGAGCGTCGTCAAATTTTGTGACGAATTTATGAGACTAAAAAATTGTGGCATTTTATTATTTCCTCTTAATATGGACTTTTTGGGCTCTTTCTATTCAGAATCAATAACGCTATCGATCCTCGAAGAAGAAAAAAGTGTTCCCAAATTTACCGTTCTGTTACCGCTATACAATAAATCTATGGAAAGTAACAAAACCGTTCTAGGGACACTTTTTTCCTCGTCTAGAATCGATAGCGTTATTGATCCTTAGTCGAATGAGCCTAAAACGTCCATGTTCTGAACGAAAAGTTCAATTAGCACTTTTTTTATTCCCCTAGTACTTAATGCAGAAGTCGGGAAAAAGCAATTCATGGGCAAGTTGATTTTACGATAATACTTATAGATACAGGCATCCATAAATTGCCATTGTCACCCAGGCTTATATATTGCTTTTCTCATAAAATGCAATAAAAAAATTCAAATATAATTCTAAAGATTCAGTGATAAAACCCGCACGATCGAGCGCCCGCCGCCCCCGCTGCGCCCCGAAAACAAAAGCCTGTCTCTTTGACTCTTTGCTTGCCTAAGGCGCTTTCCTCATTTGTCGATGCGGAGGCGGTACGATATGAGAAAACTGTCAGCTGTCAGTGTCAACCGATATCAATGCAGTACTGCCCCACTTCTGCGCATCGTATTAGTACTGCGGAAACGTAATACTGACAGTAATTTGTCAAGTGAGGAAATTTCACATCAGTAACTACATCAAACAACAAAATACTTCTTGATATGTCTTGATATCCCGCTCCAGGAAGGAAGTCGCCTTAGCCTTAAATTTTGTATGAAATTCCATTATAGGCCGCTCGTCTCGCCGCACCGAAACATGACACATCGCGGCCTTTTATAATGAATACAACGTCAATATCTCATTGCATTTTGAACAAAAAAATAGATGTATGAAATAAACATGAGGTTAATCGGTCAAAGAGTTGTCTTTATATAGGAGATTGTAATATGTAGAAAATATATGGTCTCTAGGAACTAATTAAATATTAATTAGTATTAGATCACAATGTTTACCATGTTTTTGCGAACCACAAGTACTTATACCTAATTTTCATTGAAACATTTCATCAATTTAAAAGCTTGTGTTAGTTTTTACTTGCAAAACGTTATTTAATTCATTTTCGTAATGGACAGACCGCAATAACAAGTACAGTCAGCTGGAGTATAGATAATATTTGAATGGGTTGGAATGTCAGATGGTTTGGAATTTTTATAACACGACGGTGGCGAATAATCTCATGGCCTGTCTGTAAGCAGACACCGTAGCCTATGTAAGCTTGCGATTCTGAAGAATCATAAGCGCGATGCCGATCCTTTATTGACTAGATGAATGACGGCCTCTTTGGCTAAGTTGGCAGTGACCCTGCTTACTAAGGCGGAGGTTCCGGGTTCGAATCTCGGTCGGGGAATTATTTGTGCATTTAGGATAATTTGTTCTTGAGTGTTGGATGTTTCCTATGTATTTAAGTATGTTTTTATCTATATATAAGTAGTATTCGTCTAGTATCCATAGTACAAGCTTTGCTTAGTTTGAAACTAGGTCGATTTGTGTAAGATTGTCCCCCAATATTTATTTATTTATTTTATTTTTGACTAGATGAATCGTTGAGTTTCGTAAAACTAATGCACGAACAAAACGTCACAGATGCCAATTATGGTGGTAAATGGGACAGGTTTTTATTTATGTACTAACTACAAAGCGAGCGTGTAATAAATCGAGCAAATTTCAATTTTATATTTTTTTCGTTCATCGATGGTTTCTTTAACTGAATTTAATCTATACTAATATTATAAAGCTGAAGAGTTTGTTTGTTTGTTTGAACGCACTAATATCATTAACTACTGGTTCGAACTGAAAAATTATTTTGTGTTGGATAGTCCATTTATCGAGGAAGGCTTTAGGATATGTAACATCACGCTGCGACCAATAAGAGCGAAGACGCGGACGGAGTCGCGGGCAACAGCTCGTTTAATCATAAAGTGAACTCGTCAGTTTGCAGTCTATATAGGCACAGGCATCCTCTCAGAGATCAGAGGGGACGGACATTAATCCCCACTCCCCAGATTCCCACGCTGGGATCGGTGATTTAATTATAATATCAAAATGATAATAATCGTGCTTCAGATCTATGTGTACTTAATTAATGTTAGTAATGACAAAACGTACGTAAATTTGTTGTTGTGCATGACAAAGTTAATTGCAATTCACTTAATTACATTGACGCATGAGTTTAACAACCCAATGTGATATATTTAATTGACAAAGGGTCGGCAGCGCGTTTATTACTCTGCAGTTGCAAGCGACCTATAGGCTATGGTGTCTGCTTACCATTGGGTAGGCTGTATGCTAGTTTGCCACCGTCATAGTATAAAAATAGTACATTATTATTGAGGCATGGAAGGAGGCAGTTAAAGGTTGAGTATTAGGTTTAAACGGACGACCTTGGGAGTTCGTTCAATTAATACGAAGCCTGCAATTGACATTCCAGTCGAGACTAAAAGTTCTTTGTTCAAAAATGGGGGAAAAAAAGACTGTTAAAAGAAATGGAATTAAGTTTTGATAAACGTAACTCTTAAACATTCAATGCTCTCCCGCGGCTTTTAAAACAGAATCGCTATTGTATTTTCTCCCAAAACGCCAATTTTTTTCAGACACATACTAAAATGTCGCGTTTCTAATAGAAAAATACGACTTGAATTAGCTGTATACTATACCTGTGCTGTTTGTTCTGTTTAAAAAGTTTGGGACTCGACAATTGGTGGAATTTTTGTACTTAACATTGTAGTGACGCGGGTCGAGGCTGTAATGTTGATATTATTTTAAATTTATGACTGACCATAAACTTCCACCACCACCCCAACTTCCAATTCACCTTCAACCACTTCGCCTTCCAATATGTAGTGAGTAACGTCCCTTTTTAACCGACTTCAAGATTTCAAAAGAGGAGGTTATCAATTCGGTTGTATGTTTTTTATATTTCTTAAATGTTTGTTACTCCATAACTTTGTCATTTCTTAACCGATTTGGAAAATTCTTTTTTTGATTGTAAGTATATATATCCAAGTTGGTCCCGTTTTTGTCAAAACGTAGTTTTGATGAAGGGATCCATGAGGAATTGAGGGAACTCCTCAAATCTTTAAGGCAAACATATAGTGATTTTTGTGTTTTTATCAACAAGTCAAGCATTTGCATCCAAAAATGTGACATTGAATGAAGTGGAACTGCTGATGATGATCAGAACAGAACTCTTCAACAACGAAAAGTTCACGTTTGTTGATTTGTCCTCCTAGCTGTGTTTGTTAAGCAAGTTCTATTTTCACGATTGATTTTGTCATGCTCGAGTTCTGATAATGGGATCCATTAGGAATCGAGGGAACTCCTCAAATGTGAAAGGCACACAAATAGTGATTTTAGTATTTTCATGAACTATTCAAGCCTTTTCATTCAAAAAAGTGACATTTGATGAAGTGGAACTGTTTATGATGATCAGAACGGAACTCTTCAACGACGCGTAGTTCATGTTTGGCGATTTGTTCTCTTCGTTTTGTTTGTCAAGCATGCTAGGTTTTCAGGACACATTTTCGTCAAGCTTGAGTTCTGATGGAGGATTCCATGAGGAATTGAGGGTACTTAGTCTTCTACCATTATAAACATACTTATAGCCATTTTTATTTTATTGTATGGAATCTAAGAGTGCACCATCTAAGTATAATAATCTTTCACCGGCCTCCCCCATTGAAGTCGGTTTTTTTTTCTTAAAAATTATTACGGCCATTTTTGGGAAAAATACATAAAGACTATACCGTCTTCCAATTATTGTCCCACTTGCCCGATAGGGTAAGCCCGATATGCTTGCTGCCCGGTCGAAAATCGGTATAAAACAAAGTTATTATTAGATATAAACCGGCCAAGGGCGTATCGGACCACGCATAAAGAAAGGTTCCGTACCGACTCTTAATCTAAATTTAAAACCACTATACAATATATTGAATCAAAAAAGGTCGAATTATTATAGGAAACTAACGGCACTTACGCCCTTTTGTTTAGGCAAGACAGTTTTTCAGCAATAACTATACCGTTAAATCTATCTTATTCAAACCAAAAATCGTTGAAAGGATTTATTATTGTATATCAACTTGTTTTCTTTTTTCATAATTTTAAACTTCATAGTTTCGAAATTAGAGAACACACTTTACAACTTTGACAGCTAATATCTCGCTTAAATGTATTTTTTTAAAACCTCTATGTCATATTTAACGGCCTATCTATATAGAACCCTAAAAGATAAGACAACTAAGTTATTGTACATTATTTTTAAAGGAAGGTTACGAAATTGTATATAGCTAGTTCCGATAAAAAATGCACTAGTAAAATGCTTACAAGTGGAAAAATAAAGGGGACTTAATAAATTAATTATATACAGGTGGGCCCTGTAACAGGAGTAAATAATCAAATGGTCCACTATTGAGCGAGCCAGTGATAATTTGCAAGTGGTTTCAATTGGAATAAGTATACTCGTGTTTCGTCCTCGATATAAGTAATTTCAAATTATAATACACAATGTAGTAACGCATAAGGGTTACCAACTTACCACTCGTCACTTGTTGATTATATGCGACTTATTTTATGTAAACAATATAGTATACATATTAATGGGGTCAATGTACTCTTGGCCAAGATGGGATTACCAGACAACATAGATTGTAGGATTTGTGACGAGGATGACGAGACAATGGAACACTTGCTGTGTGAATGTCACGCCCTTACAAGACAAAGAATGAATGACTTTGGCAATAGTTACCCAGAACCAAAGGAATTCAGGGTACTCCCGCTGAGCTCCATCATCCGGTTTACGGAAATGTTGGAGAACAGCTTAGATTAGATTGAAGAAGAATTAGATAGAATCGATCCTATTGGGTCGGAGTAGATCCGCAGGGGCCCTCGTCTAGAAAAGATAAGATAAGATACGTATTAAAGGAAAGAATATATATTTGCTTCGCTTATAGGTTTTTTTTACCAGGAACTGGCTGATTAGGGGTAGGTGCCCATTTAATCTTAATCTCAATCGCAGCGTGTTTCCATCCACTTCAGTAAAGACCTCTTCACGTTCACGCCACTTAGATATTGACTTGTATAAGTACCAATAAAAAGTAATAAGGACTGCGACTTAATTTAGGGGCAACACTTGACGAGGCGAAATCGGTATTTGTTTTTTAGGGTTCCGTACCAAAATGTTAAAAGGAACCCTTATGGTGCCGCTCTGTCTGTATGTCTACTAAGTAGAATGTCTTTCTACATCGCGTTGTTAAGATTTTTCCTGAATGAATGGAGCCGGAACGAGTACACGATTTGTACGGAACCTTCGGTGCGCGAGTCGGACTCGCACTCGACTTGTTTTTTTCTTAAAGGCACTCGATAGGATATTGCCAGTATTGTAATTACGAATATCATATGCGGAAGTGGGGCCTAGTACTGCTTCGTATCGCTCGCTTGCGCGCATCCGGCGCCACGTGGGCGTATAGTTACTGACTGAGACTTAAGTTTTCTGCCAACAAACTGTCATGCAGTTTGGCAAATAAGCGTATTGTACTCTGTAATTCTACTTTTGTATAATATAATAATAATAAAAAAGTCGAGCAGTAAAGAAGAGGTACTAGATGAAAGTTTTTAGGGTTCCATACACGAAGTGTCCAAACAGGAATCTATTACTGTCACTCGCGTGTCCGTCTGTCGTCTGACACACATTTTTTTCCGTAGTTATTTTTAACTTCCCATTGACCTATGAACTTGTATACTTCAGTAGGTAACTAAAACGGTTTATCTTCACATGAGCACTAGGTAAATACCTCGTTCACATCTATTCCAGTCCTTTCACGACTGGAACGACAGTCTACTGTATATGTAGGGTTGCCAGGTGTACGGCGTTATCCGGACATATACGGCTTTTCACGGTCCTGTCCGGCCTGTCCGGCTTTTGTCCGGCTTTTGCAAATTAACCATTGACTAAAAATATGTAGCATACAAATAATACAACAAAACAATAACAAAAACAACATCTAGATCGGCTTTTGAAATTTAGCGCCTGATAAAAATGCTAAGTCCGGCGTTTTGGCCATTATATCCGGTTTCTGAATACCATGTCCGGCTTTTGAAATTTAGAACCTGGCATAACTGTACAGTACTGGAATGCTAACTGGAAAAGATGTGAACGGGGTATGAATCCAGGAGCATCAAACATCGGTAATGCTATGGATCGGTATTCCAGAGACACTGGGTTCGATTCCCGATCTGCTTGTTTGCGCGGTTTCATGTTTCTTTGTGCTGTGATCTTTGTATTAATAGGTAGATTTTTTGAAATTAATGCGGCATCGTTTGAAAGCGCGCTCCCAAGATTTTCCGATAATGACGCAACTTGACGCCATCACGCCAGTTGGAGGCGTGACGCGCTTTAATTGCTCAGATTTTGTTTAAATCCCTTCAGCGTAACCTGGCACTCTTATATTTTTAATTAAAAATTATTTTACGGAACGATTCAAGTTTTCCCGATTTCGTACCTTTAATTAACGATTGAAAAGTAATTATAAAAGTTGATTACAATCTTGTGTTTCTAAAATAGAAACATTGTTTCTTTAAAAAAAACTTAATTAAAAAAACAAGGTACTGCGTTCTAAACCCAACTTGTAGATCGCTAAACTGTGGGACTGGGCTGGACATGTCTGCCGTATGCATCCGGAAAGATGGGCCAAAGTAAGTACGGAGTGGACCCCTCGAGATGGCTACCGGAGCAGAGGCAGACCAAAAAGGAGATGGCGGGAGCATGCACGCAATAGGGCCGAGTGGAGGAAACGAGGGGAGGCTTTTGTCCAGCAGTGGGACACCTAAATGGGTTGTGAACAAAAAAACTTTGTTTATATGAGGTAAACGTCTCATTGCTCGACCCCTTAATCCAGTAGATGACAGCTATTGATCACCTCTGTCATTATGCCACAAGGTTAAAAAATGTCATTGGTCAGTGTCAAGCACTGGGACATTTACCTTACGTGAGCTTTTTTTGATCAACATCAATATTATATAAATTTTATACATATTTTGATGACTTCATATATGAGAATATACATAGGTAGGTAGTATGTAACTTAACATACATATTTTGCTGACTTAACATTCGTAGGAGAAGGCTAAGCATCAACATACGTGGCGATTCTACAAAAAAAAACGAAATAATGTCTCCAAAAATATCATATTTTCAATATTAAAGGTATTTTTTCTATGTCTCACTGCCATGGCATACCCTGTATACTATTCAATTTACCTGATAGTTCACGCAAAAACACCCAAAAGTTCCAAACAAAAGCGTCTATCCATGGGCTATTTTCGTTCTATTTGATGTTGTGTTTACACTGGCCCCGTAGAATCCGTAACAGCAACCACCCAACTCTTTAATGCCAAATCAAACAAGTTATTTTGGAAGGAAACTCATCAGTTTTATGCAAACGTGTAGTAGTATAGTTTACGCCAATTTTGAAAGGAATAGGAAATTTGCGTTGCGTGTCTCGCACAAGAATACGACATGCAACTCTCTTTGGGAAAACCTTTTTGAACACGACAAATGTATATTTCATAATTACTTATTTTTAAGTTTTATTTTCCTCCCATGAGATTTTAGACGAGGCAAAATACTATATATAACTAACGCTAACGCAAAGTACCTACTATTCGCGGGACAGATTAATTAACTGAATATTAGACTATAGAATAATCAATCTGAACCGTATGTTTAAATAATTAAAATATTTGAAGAAAGGTTGATCCTCACCGTTACTGCATGTTTAGCATGAACGTGTTTGTAAAATTGTTTACTGGCTAGTTCCTTTTTCTTAGAGCAGTCTCTTTATGATTACGTTGTATACATTCGAGTAGTTATTATAATCGAAGAAACATTTAAATTGTGTTAAATGATATTTAGATTCTAAAAAAGCGGTCGTGTCGTCACCAATTAGAATAATTAGCTTAAGTTTAGTATTATATTTCCGGTTGTCCTGAAAATCAGCGTCACGATACACCAGTTGTGGCATATGCTGAGTGACAACCTTTTTGGTGTATATGTTTCCTGTTCTGTATTCTCTTTTTTTGTACCATTTTATGCACTAAATAAACGTTATTTCATTTCATTTCATTTCATTTCATTATTCGTAGTAGGCAGAGGTAGAGAAAGAGAACAAATACCCAACTATGGAATTTTATTATATTCTGTAGAGAAAATATTTAGCATCACGTGCATGCCAAGCGTGCATGGCGATTATCCTAGTTAACCCACGTAATTTTGGGGAATTGGGGGAGGCCTATGTCCAGTACTGGACGTCCTTCGCCTGATATGGTGGGTGGTGGCATAATAAGAACAGCGGCTATAATAAGAAAAGTAATCAGTCAACGATTAGTCCCGATTTTTTATTATTCTAATCTGGTCAATACAGCGTTTCATAGAACGCGTAATTTTCCAAGGTACGCTCTAAGGTGGGTTGCATCCACTTACGATTACAGATCAGATACAGTGTGTGGAGCGTCATGTTCTATTTAACTGACTGCCATATTAATATACGATCAACAATCAATAAACTAATAGTAATAACTTTTTGCAAGTGAAAAGCGAAAGTTACCCTTGAACATATCGAAATATATCGTGATAACAAACAGATAAAATAAAATGTGTTCGCTTTCCCACACGCATTAAAAGGAAAATGTTTATTGAAAATAGTGATGTTTCAAGAATCAAACATCACTATTTTCAATCCTCTTTATTATATAAACATATTTTTCCCGCGACTTCGTCCGCTTGCAACTCGTTATATCGCCGGCTAATACTATAAGACATGCTAACGTCAAATTATGGAAGTTTACAGGAGAGACAAAAAAAAGATTGAATTTAAAGAAAAAATAATACCATTGGGTTATTTTTCCCCTAATTCCAAAATAAAAGGCAGCGTTTTGATTTTCTGTTTTTTACAATGGTTTTTGTAACTTAACTGTATTTTGCAATCAAATAACGTTTTATATTATAGTTTTAGCAGTTTGTCAAGAAAAAGAAAGTAGTTACATCATGGTAAGGAAATATAAGTACCTAAATTTTATTTTTATTATGTGATGCCAAATAGCCAATTCTTGGGATTAGGTAGCGGATCCCCAGCATCCTTCAGGAACTTCCTGTACTGGGAATAACGCTAGGATGATGACGTGATACCAAATTACAATTAGTCATATGACAGTGCTTAAATATATCTACAAATAAAAACTAAGATATTTATATACAACTGCAAATCGAAAGGTACTTAAAATACAAAGAAACTTCTTGAAAGAAACTAAATGAAATATACGGAAAAAAAAAATACATTTATATATATATTTACATATATATTAGGTGTTCGTGGCCCAGCGGCGCCCGCGTACCGCGTGCGGTATGCGAGGTTAAGCAATGTCGGCCGAGGTCAGTCCTTGGATGGGTGACCGCTTTGAGTGGTTACTAACTGAGCGCTCCCGTGCTTTGGAAGGCACGTTAAGCCGTTGATCCCGGTTGCTGTCTATGATAGCAGTCGTTAAGCCAAGTTAGAGGCCTCCGGGCGGCTTGAGAACCTCTAACAGTCAAGTTGCCCACTCACTTGACAAGCCTAATCCCAATAAGCCAATAAGGCCTAGTTTTCCCCCTCGGGTTGGAAGGTCAGATGGCAGTCGCTTCCGTAAAAACTAGTGCCTACGCCAATTCTTGGGATTAGGTAGCGGACCCCAGGCATCCTTCAGGATGCAACTGTACTGGGAATAACGCTAGGAGGATGAGGATGACGATATATATTAGGTGTTGTGCGAAAATATTCATCATCATCATATCACCCGAAGGACATCCACTGCTGCTGGCCACCCGCATCCAGCAAACTACATCGACCTTCCGGTAAGTGGTCGCCACTCGAGAACCTTATCTCCCTAACGGCCATCGGTTCTACGTGCAATGTGCCCCGCCCACTGCCACTTAAGTTTAGCGATTCGGAGGGCTATGTCAGGTAATTGGGTTCTATTGTGGTGGCCTCATTTCTGACGCGATCACGCTGATACTACCAGCATAAATATATATATATATATATATATATATATATATATATATATATATACAAATATAGCTTTTGTGTTATTGCGTATATTAGTTGTTGTGCTTGTTTTTACTCTACTGAACACTAAATATCTCTGTGAACCCCAACATGCGCCCTTTCAGACATGCTACAGATGCCTTGCTGCACCGCCTCAGTCACCAGGTCTATTGCTGTAGTGACAGTGCCCGCCTTCTGAACCGCAACAGGCTGATGCACGTTGTGGGGGGATTGTCCCATTGCACCACTTCAGATAAGGAAGAAGCAGCCCCTTCGGTGGGTTTAGACCGCGGATCGACGCGGTTACCCGGGTGTGGCTGCTGCATGCAACACAGCTACGTCGAGCCACATGCGAAGAGTTTATGAAGTATTTGTTTCTCAATGCAGTAAATCTCCTAATCACAAAAGGTTCTGGATTCGTGAGCGTACATAGGCATTGCTTACCATCAAAAAGGCCATATGCCTGTTTGGCCGCCGTCGTATATGATAAAATAGAATTTTAACTGAGGAACAATTTGGAAATGATAATCCCTCCGTATCGATTTTCATATTTGAATAGAATCAATTAGATTAAAACAGATTTGCTTTCCGACAATCTTAAAACTTTAAAGCTATTGAAATTGTAGTTAACCATCTCAAAGATAATAAAGGGATGATTGAAAGATGTGCCAACAAAACAAAATTACGCCAATCCATTACTAACCATTAAATTAATCAAAATAATGATTTCATAGTTATCTGAGTGCTATAAAAAGCATTTTGGAGTTTGGGTATGATTATATGGGCAGTAGAAAATAGTAAATTACATAACTAGGGTGGTAAAGCAAAGAAAGGCTGAGATCGCAGGTTTTGCGGCCCGAGCTGTAGGCGAGGGACGTATATATATGCGATCGAGGGCTTTAGTTATTACCTCCCGTGTTGTGTACATCATTTTATTACTACACTTAGCCAGAAAGCGGCTTTTTCCGTACGCGTAGCGTGCGGTAAAAGCCACTTTTTGGCCAGGTGTGGCATAAACTACTTTTCAACACATTTGCTCATAAAGTAGCTGTAATTACTTTGCTTTTAGGCTCATAATCCAGGATATTTTATTATAATACTTATGCCATACTTAATCGAAATATATTCAGATTAAGATAATGTTTATTTAATATTATGTTTGCACCTCGTACCAAGGTATTAACCGGGTTATACAGTTTTTATTTAATCCCGGAAAACGTAGTCTAAAATATTTCAAGCGTAGTTAGAACTACGCTTGAAATATTAAGAAATAAATAGTGTTGGTGCCGACACTAATGTATGGTAGCCAAAATTGGGTGTGACAGAAAAAAACATCAGAGTCGAGTGAATGCAGTAGAATGAGAGCAATAGTGACAAAAATTGAGAAAGGTATGTTAAAATGATTTGGACATGTAGAGGATGAAAGAAAATGGAAGGAAAAGTGGATGGAAAAATTGGAAGGGGAAGAAGTTGTGTCAGGATCGTATGAAATGGAAATCTGTGATCTCTGCCTACCCGTTTCATCTAAATATTATATACCTAAAGTATCGTTACCCTCTGTTCTAAATAAGATCAATTTTTACTTTTATCATTATATCTTATTGACTCTGCAGTCAAATCAGCACAAAACAGCGCACTTTCGCCTGCTAACGAAACATTTTACTTAATATTGTTCACGAGTAAATGAACATGAAAAGGTTACAAACACCAATCCATGACAAAAGTTGCAAAACATTTCGTTATTCGGTACACGTGGAACTTTGTCTCATTTAATAAACACGTCACTCGTAAATTGTGAAACTTTCTCGAATCGAGTAAAGTTAAGACTTCTAACCGAGTGTAGAAACAGAGAAACATTGAAACTCTGTGTTTAAAACTCTGAAATTGGCTTCAATGTTAATTACACTATCGCTGATAAGTACTTTGGACCCGGGACTATTGGACCCGGGTATGTCCTTAAACTACGACCAAGACCACCGGGGAATGGGCAGCAGCATTCCTAGAGTGCGGTGGAGATACTGCGATCGCCAACCCGCATGCCAAGCGTGGCGATTATGGGGTTTACCCCCCATGAAATTGGGGGAGGCCTATGTCCAGCAGTGGACGTCCTCGGGCTGATATGGTGGTGGTGGATAAGTACTTAGGCACACATTATTTTTCCATACAATCATATCGAAGACAGTTGAACTGCACTTGCTTGCAGTTTTCGGTGCAATTTGCATTTTTATTCGCTTTCGCTTGAACTTCGAAATGGTGTGAAGCATATCCTTAAAAAATCTATTTACCGAGACAACCGTTCCAAAATCCATAGACCTATTTCTAGTATAAAATTGTTTCATTTTGTATGAATCGGAAAATAATGGTTTTTTTTTATTTGCTTTTAAAAAAGAACACTCAATTTAAAAAGGTCTTCGGTGCTCCACCCCGCCAAGTCACCTAAAGTTGGCTTTTTGGGTAAGTATAGATTACATAAGAGTATGCAGTACGTTCGGTTCTCCATACAAACGTATTTACGCTCTCATTTTAAAACGTCATGCTAGAATAACATGAAACTTTGTATAAACAATGGGATCCGGCATATCTAGGTCGGAAATTAGTTTCTGTTGCTTGAAATCATATATGCGCAGTCTTAAGAGGGCGCAGTACGCTCGGTTCTCCATATAAACGTATTTATGCTCTCATTTTAAAACGACAGGCTAGAATAACATGAAACTTTGTATACACAATGGGATCCGGCATATCTAGGTCGGCCCATAGTTTCTGTTGCTTGAAATTATAATGGAGAAAAAATACAGCGATTATTAAGGTTTTCATACAAGCCGTAAAAAACTCAAAAAGCCGCTGTATTTTTTTTCTATTACAATTTCTAGCAAAAGAAACTATGGTCCGACCTAGATATGCCGGATCCCATTGTGTATACAAATTTTCATGTTATTCTAGCATGACGTTTTAAAATGAGAGGGTAAATACGTTTGTATGGAGAACCGAGCCAGACCGAGCGTACTGCGCCCTCTTAAATCCTTTACTTCATTCGTAACGTTTGAATAAACTGGATTATATCCAAGTCTAAACAAGCATTTTATAATCCCGAGGCATACCTACTCGAAACCATATTTTTATAGTGCTAATAATATATTAAAAAGACCTAAACTAGCACATGATTTTGCCAATCCCTTATTGCCATTGTGATAAGAGCGAAAATGGCATACTTTCTCCAAACCATATTTTTTATAGTGCTCATAATATATTAAAAAGACCTAAACTAGCACATGATTTTGCCAATCCCTTATTGCCATTGTTATAAAAGCGAAAATGGCATACTTACTCCAAACCATATTTTTTATAGTGCTCATAATATATTAAAAAGACCTAAACTAGCACATGATTTTGCCAATCCCTTATTGCCATTGTGATAAAAGCGAAAATGGCATACTTCCTCCAAACCATATTTTTATAGTGCTCACAATATATTAAAAAGACCTAAACTAGCACATGATTTTGCCAAACTGCTGAGCACCCATTTATTTACCCACTCGATGCTGAAGAACGTTACATGTACCAGTGTAGTACGGAAATGTAAGCACCTTTTTAACCCTTATTGCCATTGTGATAAGAGCGAAAATGGAATGTGTTTCTATTTACTTAACTGTACGTCGGTGAGCGAGGCAGCATTTTCCCGATTTGTACCGAAAATGGCACGGAGAGGCACCACACATAGGTGTCTTCATGAGCCTTGAATGGGTTTAAGATCATTAACCCTTAATTGCACTGACTATATTCTGATCACTAAATTTATATTGCAATGTGTCTGCAAAATTTTTATGTCCCATTAAACGGTAAACAGACGGTAGTAAAACATGATATTAACCCTTTTGTTTGCTAACGTAAACTTTAGAAATATGACGATTATATTTGTCGGTATTGTAAACATGACGTCGATAAAATTGGTCCATTTATTTCAAACACGTTGCAGTCGCTATAAAGCTTCAGTACGCTTTTTCGTGCATTTTAGTGTTTTGTTACTTATCTGTAGGGTCGTATAAAATAGTATTTTATGCAACTGTTGTATAAGAGAGACCACCGGGGGATGGGCAGCAGCATCCCTGGAGTGCGGTGGAGATACAGCGATCGCCAACCCGCATGCCAAGCGTGGCGATTATGGCATATACCCCCTGTAAATTTGGGGGAGGCCCATGTCCAGCAGTGGACGTCCTTTGGCTGATATGGTAGTTGTATAAGAAGGGTCTTAAAACGCGAGTGACGTGTGTTGCGTCGCAAGTAAAGACGCCACGAGCGTTTTTAGACCACTTATACACCGTTTCATACAATACTCAACTCATTCTAAATCAATATTGTTTGTTAGACTTTTTCACCATATTTTTTCCTTGGTATTGTACTTACGCAATTTCTTCGGAAGTGCAGTATTTTTCTTCTTCGAGCATTTTTAAAAGAATCAACGTACACTTTATTCTTCACCAACACAAATAAAATCGTTTTATATAACTAATCTAATAGTTAATCAGCTTGAATAATTTCGCTTTAATTGGAATTTTGGTGGGAAATCAAAAATATGTCACTTCTTGTTTAGGGTTTGATTTGTTTTTAATTTACTGCACTTGACATCCCGACCAAACTGAATGGGGCCTTTTACACGGTTATTATTATCACGGAATACACAATCACGATACGTATCACGTGAATATTGATGAAGATGAATTTTGAATACGGCGATTATAAAATTATGAATATGTTTATTTATATTATTAAATAATATAATATAGAACTGTTTGATTTGAAAACTAAAATTATTATTTTGTTTGTTGTTAGTGCCACTGTAAGTATTGAAGAATAATTAGGACCGAAGCGTTACTTAAAAAAAAAAGTTAACAGTGCTTTTATGAAAAATGTATGCACTATAAAAGCACGCTAGCGCTAGACAGTGGTTTTATAGACCAGAGAGCATAGAGTTTTCACTGACTTATTATTGGTGTCATTGTCATGTAAATGACAGATAAAAGTTCAGGAGTAGAAAAACGATCTTATAGAAGGAGGATTAGCGTATCACCAAAAGAGACGGGCTTATGGTAACCTGACTGAATTGAGATGTATCAGAAGACTCTCTCTCTCTCAGATCTTACTCAGATCCTATAGCACGATTATGACATCCCATCTTTAGCCGTGTTATATGTGGTGGCAGTTTTTTTTTTAATCGTATGGCATTTATTTACGAACCGTGAGATCTTCAAGAAGACAAGTACGATTGCCAGTTTTTGTTGCACTTTTAGCACCACCCAGGGGTCACGTGTAGGGTAACGGTGGTTACTCCCTACGGACGTGGTGCAACTTCGACCCCCTTGTCAAGTGAGTGGCTAACTTGAGTATTAGAAGTTCTCAAGCCGCCCGAAGGCCTCTAACTTGGCTTAACGACTGCTGTCGTAGACAGCAGCCGGGATCAACGGCTTAACGTGCCTTCCAAAGCACGAGAGCACTCAGTTAGTAACCACTCAAATCGGTCACCCATCCAAGAACTGACCTTAACCTCGCATATCGCACGCGGTACGCGGGTGCCGCTGGGCCACGAGCGATGTAATTCATCTATGACGTTATCCGTGACGGCGTCAAATATTACGGCCTTATACCCGATGAGGGACAGGAGATATGTCAGTGCATCTCGCTCCCATGTGTAGTCTTTGGGTACATCTCTTTCAGACATCTTTGTATTGTGTATCTCTGGCTTCAGTCTTTTTTTTTGATAAAAAAGGGCTTGTCGCCAGGTGCACATACCGCTCCGTAAGGCCAACAAAATTATTACATAAAAGAAAAACTAAGGCTGGGTTGCACGGACTTACGATCACAGCCTGATCAACGTTAAATATGGCGCCGGCAGCTGTCATCACATAGAAACTTGTCAAACTTTCCATACATTTAAATTTTAACGAACACATCTTACGATTACAGACGGTTTGATGCAACCCAGCCTTAAGCTCTAGATCTCAAAGTTACCTCTGTTAATTTGTACAAAATCTCGGCTTCTTCCGATATAGGAACAGACAGAATACTATTTAGGAATCCCGTGTCTAACTGATTCCTCTAGAACCAGGCAGCTCTCACAGGCAACACACTGCATCAGTACACGTAAGGTGCCTTCCTAACTTGGCGGGGCGGGATCGATATGTCATAGGTATTTTGTTGTTTGACGTAACCTTACTGATCTGAAATTTCCTTACTTGAGTAATTACTGTAACTATTACGTTTGCGCAGTACTAATAAATACGATGCGCAGAAGTGTACTGCATTGATATCGGTTGACACTGACAGCTGACAGTTTTCTCATACCGCCTCCGCATCGATAAATCAGGAAGGCTCCTAAGTCTTAGTCTTACTTCATGTGCGGGGTACTTAATTACGTCAATTTTAGAAGGTACGATAGGTTAATCTTACTGTCATTTCTGCTATGGAAAATGCCATTTAAATCTTCCTTGAGCACGCTCGAATACGTCGCATAATTACATAGCAGATTTCCTGACCCGTTAGGAGCGCGGTTAGGAAACGTGGGTGCGAATTTCTGATGTGATTACGATATGAAGCGACGACCTTAAGTCAACACTCAAGTAAAAAAAAAAACTTACATCTAATATGTCATCTCTGTTATGTTCCTGGTTTCGAATAAAGGATATTTTCTACCCACGCGCGCATCGAATCGGATTGAAACGGATTTTACAATCTTTAAACGATATTTAATCACGTACCTACACAATATTTAAAGGAGCGCTCGTGGCCCAGCGGCGCCCGCGTACCGCGTGCGGTATGCCAGGTTAAGCAATGTCGGGCGAGGTCAATCCTTGGATGGGTGACCGCTTTGAGTGGTTACTAACTGAGTGCTCCCGTGCTTTGGAAGGCACGTTAAGCCGTTGATCCCGGTTGCTGTCTATGATAGCAGTTGTTAAGCCAAGTTAGAGCCTCCGAGCGGCTTGAGAACTTCTAACAGTCAAGTTGCCCACTCACTTGACAAGCCTAATCCCAATAAGCCAAGAAGGTCTAGTTTCCCCCTCGGGTTGGAAGGTCAGATGGCAGTCGCTTCCGTAAAAACTAGTGCCTACGCCAATTGTTGGGATTAGGTAGCGGACCCCAGGTATCCTGCAGGATGCAACTGTACTGGGAATAACGCTAGGAGGATGATGACCTACACAGTATTTAAAGTCTATATTAGCAAGCCGCGCACAGCAACTCACCCGCGGTCGTCTTCCGCGACACGCGATCGTAGCCGAAAGTATGCTGCTGTGCGCGGCTTGCTAATATAGACTTTAAATACTGTGTACACCATTTAATATTGTTTAAAGATTGCAAAATTCGTTCCGATCCGATGCGATGCGAGTCGTTTGATGGAAACTATCCTTTAAGGTTCAAATAATTAATTGGCTAAAAGCGCACTAAATCGTTCACCTACAACGATTTAGTGCGCTTTTAACCTAAAATTACAAATGGTTATTACTCGGGAGTTCTGGCGATCTTTGACACCAGGAACACAACACCACATACCTACACACACATCACAGCGTGTCTCTGTTCCAAATCAAATGACATGGAATTAGGACATGTCCCTTCTCCCAAATATTGTGAATGGAATAGCGGCCCGCTGAAACGTCTCCTTAATTATGACATAATGGTGACGTAATCACATTCGGATGCGATCCGGATTAAGATAATCAATCAGCCACGACCTCCAATCAACTCTAATATTGATGGGGCAATTTGTAATCCGTTCCGAACACGGATCAGTGGTTCAATGCAAATACGATCAGCATTACGAAATGTTCGGAGGTTCGTAATGAGGTATTTTACTCAGCAGGAAAAATTAGTACTTAGCTGATTCTTCCTGCAGTCGGAATCGTACGTAAGTCTCAAACTTATCACTAAACTACTACTTGCTTTGTAGGAAACGACCAAGAGGAGGCAGCCCAATCTGTTTTATTTGGTTGAAGTCAAGTTGTGTCTTATATTTAATATGTTGTTTGTGTTTAATAAACTGCTAACATATCATAAAACAGGTTTATATTTTCATTGCGCGCCGGACATTTTCCAAACTCTATTTATATGAAATTAAAGCGTTTTGCGAAAGCAGCCTAGTTAGTTTAAACTACCATTACAGAATATTCCAGACCGATCAGCGTTAACTATAACACCGGCAGGTGTCACATGTAAACTAAATACTTAAGTCACTTTAGTTCTGAGGGACAGAAATGTCAATTTCGTCAGAGCTTAACCATGCAGACGTAAAAAATGATCAATTCATGGCTATAAAACATTTTTGTGACGGGAAACAAATAAAACGGTTTGTTTGTAATTTATCAATCATCGTTAATCCATCGTCAACTGCCCACGGAATTTCGGGCCTTAATTCACTAAAAAACACATGACAAAACCTGTATAAATGTAGGATTTTAGGTTTAAATTAGTACCTTAGTAGCATTAACGTGAAAGGGAACGTCGCAAGGAGAGAGTTTCTTCCATCGGACTTCCAGACGTACGGCTGGCTACCATCCTTACCTGGTCGAAATTCCTCTAATTCGAGCCAAGCGCTTTGCATCTTCTTTTATACTCGTAATGCGCACTTCTAAGGTTTGGAATTGTCTGCCGGCGTCTGTATTTCCGAGTTCATATAACCTAGACCTTTTTAATGCACGAGTGAATAGGCATCTTCTAGGTGAGCTCGCTTCATGGTCGGCCTCATCTTTGTCCCCCGGCTAGATGGTAGCCAAGAGCAATCCCATTTGTAATTAAAAAAAAAGAGTTAAAGAGATAGATGAGTGAGGGAGAGGGAAGATCCAGAATAGCGGGATTGTAATGCACGACTGGACCTGAGACTAGGGAAGTGTGCGGATAAATAAATATAAAAGAAAAACACGAGTTTCATCAACCGAAGATTATTATCGACCTACATATATTTCACCTTTCGCTACGTATACAGGTTGTATCACGACTTCACGACTACGCGACATTATGAATAAATATTAGGAAACAAATTTATATAGTCCGAACTAGCCCCATCGGAAGGATACATGATTATTTTTTTTATCTAATGTTAAAAATCGTAAGCCATTTATTTTTCGAACCGTGAGATCTTCGAGAAGACAGTACGTGTTCAAACAGTGTGTTTCCTGACGTGCTTAAGCGGGGCGTTACAAATAAAGGTTTTTTTTACCATTTAACCTTTTAATTGGCATTTTTGTTTAAAAGTGACCTGACGGCGGCGTCGCCGTGCTGCAAGCTAAAATTTGCAAGCAATGTAAACAACACCTGCAGGTGCAGCATTGTCAGGCCATTGTGACGTCACGCCACCACCTGGTGCCATTACCTTAATCAAAGGTTATAAATATACTGATTGTGGCTGGTGGGGGCATTCTTGCATTAGAGTTGGCCGAGTGCACTCGTCGTGCTGCTAAAATGTCTGATTATTTATTGTGAAAATATGTTTTAATTTATTGTCATGTTGGTTCGACTATTGTAGATTGATATTAAAACAGTGATCTAACTACTAAATCTAGTTGTTTCTATTAAATTGGAACCTCCACCTTTTACTGTGGGAGACGACTCGCCCATATCTATATCTATATTAATAATTTCGTGCAGGGGTACGGTAGACCCGAACGAGACCTGTCTCAAATTGAAGAACGTATAAAAATAACGATTTTTGAGTTGAACATATGTATCCGCAAAATTCGGATTGTCGCGTATTTTGCATTTAAAAGTGTTAATTTTACGACAAAAGGTCGGCCATATTAAATTCGTTGGTTGACAGCTTCGGGTAGGGTACGTTCGGAAATTGTAAACTGTGTTTGCGTCCGGTGTGTTGGCCAGATTGGATTCGGCAAGCCGCGTCTGCAGCGTTTTGTTTTTGTAGTTTTTAAGCGTTCTATACACCTATCAGCCTAGCTAGCACGATAACTTATACCGTCACGTTATATTATATTATATATATTATATTATATATTATATACCGTCATTTTATATGGCCGAACCAAAAACGAAGTATCTGCCTCTCTCTCGCACAAGTAGATTCGAACGACAGAGAGGAAGATAGTTCCTCAGGCGTCAACTTTAAAACGAATAGGGTATTTTACTATATGAGAAATAAAATTCAATATGTAAGAAAAACCGGCCAAGTGCGTCGGACTCGCGCACTGAGGGTTCCGTACAACCAAAAAATAAATGTGATTTATCAATATATTGATATTTTTGGTAAAATAAACTTCATAATAAACATTATCACCTAATTTCAAGTTCATAGGTCGAAGGGAAGTTAAAAAAATATTGTGTGACAGACAACCCACGGAATGTTCTTTGACTTTCTTCGACCATCCGCCGCGCTCGGACTAAAGTGAAACCTAAATATATATGCCTCTCTGTCGCACTTGCATATTCGAGCGTGGAGAGGGAAATACTTCGTTTTCAGATCGCGGTAGGCCCTTTGATCTGACGGCTCCTATTCCTGGATAGTGCGCGTATCGGAATGTGAAATACCTTTGGCAAAACGGAACAAGTTGTTAAATAGCTTTTATTAATTGGAGAAAATATTACCAACTGTTATTATTATCACGCGAAACACTGAATATTGAAGCAACATCCATAGGGGCCTGTTACATGGTTATTATTATCACGTGATATACTCATATCACGATCCGTATCACGTGCTGTTTAATGAATATTGAAGAAAAATCCATACGATTTTGAAAACCACGATAATCAATATTATCGTGGTTTTCAAAACCAGTATTTTGACAATATTAAGCGTGTAACAGACCCCATACAATTTTGAAAATCGCGATAATATTTACACATAATATTGAGTGTAAAGGGCCCCACTGAATAGAATTTGGCGGAGAATAGAGAGCTGCTACCGCGAAACGAAAACGAACGAATATCGTGTATTTCCCTCTGTGTCGCTCGAATTTGCAAGTGGGACAGAGAGGGAGATACACGAACTTCATTGGTTTTCGATCACGTTAGCAGCTCTGACTTCGCACCAAAATACTGACTGGCACATCAATATTTAACAATTGCACATCTGAACTGAATTTTAATGAACGATTAGTATTTTAGCTATACAAATTAGTACTGATTACGGTGTCAAATTTATTATGTGCCTTTAAATACTACCCTTATAAAAATGCTTAGGATTAACTTGCAAAGATACTAGCCTTTGCCCGTGACGTCGGCAGCGTAATCATTTACTCCCAATTCCATATGTTAATCCAGACTACAGACTATATTTCCATACGAAGTTTCATCATAATCCGATGTTGTAATGTTTTTATTTTATACATTTTTGTACACTATTTCTTTCGTCGTTTGCATAAGATAACTGTCACGAATAAATGTTTACTTCATTTCTTTCTTATTTATTTCACCCGAGCGAAGCCGGGCTTTCATCTTGTAACTATATATTTTTTACTACGTTGGGTTACCAGGTGGAGTAACCAATTATTTTTTTGTATGGAATAGGAGGCAAACGAGTAGACGAATCGCCTGAATGGTCAGCGATTACCCCGCCCATGGACAACCGCAACACCAGAGGGGTTGTAAGTGTGTTTCCGGCCTTTACGATGGGAGTACGCTCCTTGAAATCTTCGAATGTAGTATTACTGATTAAAAAATGTCTCAATAGAGTTAAATATCACTATGTATCTCCAATATTAAAGCTACATTCCTTTCATGTCGGATAGCCGTGTGGCACCGCGTATAAATAAGGCAACAAGCATGTACAAATACAAAATTATTTATTCATAATAAACACGTGGTACATGATCAGAGGGATAGGGCCTCCCGGTAAGCAATAGATTGCTTGTGTGAGTGCCACCGCTCTTCCTCAGCTATTATAACAGTACTAATAGGTGTATCTTAGTGATTTACAGAAATGCGACACCCCTGGATTTGTAAGCACCCATATTACTGCTGTGACCGGTTACCATTAGGCGGACCGTACGCTTGTTTGCCACCGACGTGGTATAAACCAATTTGTTAGAAATGTCGGGACCAAGCTATACTGGTGTCGAGTACACGAGTCACGTTGAATCGCATGGGTGTTATCAGGATGTTTACATTCAAACGGGACTAAATGAAATTAGACCCAGACGTGATGGTAATTAAGCGCAATTTTGATTGGCCTTCTTATGTGTTTGCTTTGATGATCAATGAGATTAATTAGGAAAGAGTATGCGTTCTGCAGGGACATTAATGTTAAACAGGTGTGTGTAGGATAATTTACATAGACAATTTTTTTGTTCAGAAAACCAGCCTACTGCTTTCGCTCTCGACTCGTACAAAATCTAGGAGAAAATGGTATATTTTACCATTCTGCTACTCGCTATTCCGCTATTATAAATTTAGTTATTCTGATATTCGGAGAAGATATCAAGGGAATTTCAAAAAATCTAAGATAATAAGAATCGGTCCAGCCGTTCTTGAGATATGATTTCATTAATGGTGTAATTTACTTTCGGCTACGATCGAGTGTCACGGAAGACGCCCGCGGGTATGCTGCTGTGCGCGGCTTGCTAATATAAACTTTAATAACTGTGATGATTTAATATCGTTTCAAGATTGTAAAATCCGTTCTGATACGATGCGATGCGAGCCGTTTGATGGAGCCGTTGGGTCGGCAACGCGCATGTGAAATCCCTGGAGTTGCAGGCGTCCATAGGCTGTGGTGACCGCTTACCATCAGGCATGCCGTACGTTTGTTTGCAACTTGTTTTTTTTTTATACAGAGCTATATATACATATACTAAACACTGACTTTCTGCTCTATGGGGCAGGTCTATGTACAGCAGTGGACCTCGTTCGGTTGCCATGATGATATAATTATGATACTTTGATATATTGATGTTATAATCTTTGACTGCACTGACATTTCTTCACTTCTACTATCTTTAGCCAAAGTTGACCCCTTTGATCCGACTAATAAGCCACAACTTAGAAAAGTTGATAATACCCCGACATTTTCATTTTAAAGCTCAATATCTCAAAAACGGCTGAACAGATTCATGAAACATGGCTAAGAACACTCAGAATAAAATTATCGATGACACAAAAAAATACTAAATGAAAATCAGTTCATCCCTTTGGGAGCTACGATACCACAAACAGATCCACAGATACACAGACACACAGACACGTTAAACTTATAACACCCCTCTTTTGCGTCGGGGGTTAAAAATATGAAGTTTTCTGCCACAACAACATATACGTATAAACTCAAACATGTTTTCCCCAAAAAGGGTATACAGATAATTTTAGGTGAATTAAAAGATGGAGAAAACATGATAATCCAATGATAGGTTGCAAAGCTCATCGCAGACAACACTCCAACTCTATTCGCATAGTCAATACCACTCCTTCTACCTTAACCCTTTAACCGCCATCTTTTCATTCATCAGACAAAGTGACAGTGTAAATGACACCTTCTTGATTACGACAGGGTTGGTAACCTTTTTGACGTGTGACGGTTAAAAAAAGCTATGTTAATATTTCCAAAATCCAAAGCCAAAATCTCCAATTTTATCCACAAAGCATGTACGTACAGTCGGCGTCATAAGCATTTGTTTTTATTTTTTACTCCGGATAGGTTTGCGCTTGACCACAAATCACCTGATGGTAAGCGATATTGTGGTCTAGGATGGAGCGCGCTTACCTAGTAAAAACCGGTTCACTCTCGTCTTGAAGACCGTAAGGTTGTAGTTTTCAGGGAACAAGGATTCCGGCAAGGAGTTCCACAGCTTGGCTGTTCTCACAATAAAAGAGGAAGCGAAACGCTTCGTGCGAGTTTTTGGAACTGCCACCGTAAAACGATGTCGCCTTGCCGTATCCCTGGTCGTCCGATGGTAGAAGGGAGCGTGGGGTATTATACTGTGCAGTTCCTCAGCACACTCCCCGAAATGCAACCGATAGAAAACCGAAAGACTAGCAACTTTGCGGCGATGTTGTAAACTGTGCAGTCTCGCATTGCAAAGAGAGTCTTTTCCTATGGGCTTCTTGGCACGTTTTTAGCCAAGCTGGTATTTAGCCAATCCATCCCATAAATGCGAACAGTACTCCATGCACGCTCGTACCTGTGCTTGATATAGTAGAGTAGCTGGAGACTTACCCCCTTATTCATAAACGTCCATCAAGCCTCTATTAGTTAACAAGCCGCTAAAGTTGGTTTGTCCTTATCTGTCACTTTGACATTTATGTTTGTGAGAAAGGGACAAAACAACTTTTAGTTAACAGAGGTTTGTTAAGTTTTATGAATAAGGGGGTTAGGAACTTGGTCGCTTTTACCCGTTAGACGTTTAGTATGACAGTTTAAACATGACGTTAAAGCGACAAGGTACAAAGGTGTTCAGTCCCATGTGAGGCCGTATCTATAACAATTCGCTAGGTACCTCAAACTATAATTATCTCATTTTAGCAGCGGGATTTAATTCGAAACTTAATAACTTCTCTTAATTCTCTCATAGTAATGCTTACTAATATTATCGTAACAAGAACTGTGTCATTACGGAACTTCGCTAAGAGTCTCTTTAAAAAACTGAAACTTCATTAATTTAATTTTGCCTCCTCATTTTACGGTTTTATTTAATGAAGCAAAGCTTGTACCGTAACTTTAATAACAGGTAAGGTAAATGTACCAGAGATACTTGAGAGTTTCGATCTATGTCAATTCAATATCAATTATAGGGGTGAATAGATATCAACTGTTTGGTATTAAATAAAGTAATAAGAGGGGTACAATATTAAGACAACAATAATCCAATTTAGAAAACAAATTCTAAGTGTGCTTACTAAAATTGAATAAAATAAGTGTCGTAAATTGTTTAGTATTTATTCAATCTTCTTCTATCTTCGACTGAAAGTTATCAAAATGTTAACCTTTTGTATTATGTCGTAAGATATTCCAACCTGGCAACACATAATTTTTGTGTACTTAGTAGGAACTAGTGAGGAGGTCAATGCATGTTTAGTTTAAATTTATATGTACATACATACATACATACATACATATAATCACGCCTGTTTCCCATAGGGGTAGGCAGAGATCACGGATTTCCACTTGCTACGATCCTGACATACAACTTTCGCTTCATGAACTTTCATAACATTCTTCATGCATGCGCGCCGATTTAGGGTACTCCTGACCTGGCCTTTCTGCAGAATGTCTCCGATTTGGTCGGAGTACGTTCGCCGAGGTCTTCCCCTTCCAACTTTTCCATCCACTCTTCCTTCATACACTCGTTTTGTCAATCTTCTTTCATCCATCCTCTCTACATGTCCAAACCATCTTAGCATACCTTTCTCAATTTTCGTCACTATATCTTCATTCACTCCACACCTCCGTCTTATAACGGTGTTTCTCACTCTATCTCTCAAAGTAACGCTACACATACTTCTCAGCGCTCTCATTTCCACTGCATTCACTCGACTCTGATGTTTCTTCTGCCACACCCAACTTTCACTACCATACATTAGTGTCGGCACCAACACTCCTCTATGCACGGCCAGCCGCGCCTTTTCTGACACTTTCTGGCTACTCATAAAGGCGTGAATTGCCCCATTCACTCGATTCCCAGCTATCACTCTCCTTTCAATATCTCCTTCATGCTTACCGTCTCTCGTGAACAAAGTCCCCAAATACACAAACCCATCCACTTGCTCCAACCTCTCTCCATCTACAGCAATTTCACAAACTGTCATACACTCATCTCTTTCAAATACCATCACTTTCGTCTTGCTTACATTCATTTTCATTCCTTTTCTCGCAAATAATCTGTGCATGCTAGTTACCATCTTCTGTAGCTTCTCAGCCGATGACGCTAATAAAACCTGGTCATCGGCGTAGAGTAGACATTTGATAAGCAACCCATTCATTTCCAACCCACATTCATCGTCTTTCAAATCTTGCAAACAACTGTCCAGAAATAGATTAAACAGCCACGGTGACGCTACACATCCCTGTCTAACACCCTTTTCGATGCTAAACCATTCAGTGTAGGACCCGTTTACTCTCACGCAAGCAGAGGAATCCTCGTAGAGAGATTTCAGAGCTTGAATGAGATGGTCGCTCACTCCATATCCGGACAGTACCGACCAAAGTTCATTCCTCACCACTCTGTCATAGGCCTTCTCCAAATCCACGAACGCGCAATAGACCTTTTGACCTTGGGCCAAATATTTTTCGGCTATGCATCGTAAAGAGAAGACCTGATCCGTACATCCCATACCTTTCCTAAATCCCGCTTGTACATCCCATATTTTCTCATCGGTTTCTTGCATTACCCTTTCAATCAACACTTTCGCATATAATTTGCCAACGATGCTGAGTAAGCTAATGCCCCTGTAGTTCTTGCAGTCAAGTTGTGAGCCCTTTCCCTTGTACAGTGGCACGATGACCGCCTTGCACCAATCTTTTGGAACTATGCCGGTATTAAAACATAAGTTGAAAAGGCGATACAACTGACTTGCTACGACGCCTTGCCCAGCCTTCAGCATCTCGACTGAAATTCTATCATACCCCGCTGCTTTTGCTAGTTTCATTCCTTTCAAAGCTTTTACAATTTCATCCATACTAATACTACACTCCTCATGTGGCAGTGCATTATCATTCACTCCTGACGTATTTTCCTCTTCTCTCTCAAACAAACCTTCAAAATATTCCTTCCATCTCCCTAATATGCATTCCTCATCATTCAATAAACTTCCATGCTGGTCTCTAATCGAGGTTAGCTCTGAGGTCTGAGTTTTACCTCTGGCTAGTCGAATGGCTTTCCAGAAAAACTTTATGTTTGCCCGGAAATCCTGAGACAACCTCTGATCCATCTCATCATTCTGTTCATCTTTCTTTCTTTTAACTACCTCCTTTACCAGAACATTCAACCTTTTATAGTTACTTTTCCTTTCACTCACGTCTTCAAGCGTGGCTTTTTGACTTCTTTGGTCAGCTCTTATCGCCAACCAATCTAGCCACGCTTTCTTCTTCTCACTTACTGCCTTTTGTACCTCTTTATCCCACCATACATTCTTCTTCTTCTTCCCTTTGCTCCTTTCTTTCACACCACATACATCCCTGGCTGTACTTACAAGCTTATCTTTAAAACCATTCCATAGTTGATCAATCTCGCATATATCATCTATCTCTCTAAGATTTTCCTTTAGTTTATGAATATACTCATCAGCCACACTTTCCTCTTGCAAATTTTCTACTTTTATTCTCTCCAGAACACTAGTGAATATACGAGGTCGATGCCGCCATCCTTGAAACAGCCCTTTCATTCGGCTCATCACCAGGAAGTGGTCTGTATTTATTCCGGCCCCGCGATACACCCTAGTGTCCAGAACATTCTTCCTCAATCTTTCGTCCACTATCACAAAATCAATCATACTCTTTCTTACGTTCTCCGCCTCACGCGTGTACAAATGAATCCATTTGTGGGCAAACATTGTATTTGTCACAAAAAGATTTCTCTCGAGGCAAATATCTAACAAACTCTCACCATTCTCATTCACTCTCTCGTCACCGTGAGTACCCAGAACCTTTTCAAATCCATCTCGCTTTACCCCTACCCATGCATTAAAATCACCTAACATAATCAACCTTTCATTATCCTTACATCTACTTGTGACATCCCTTAATTCCTCCCAGAACTGTTTTCCCTCTTCCTGGGTCGACTGTGATGTTCTCGTACCCAGGTTTACAGGGGCATATACCCCAACAACAAAGATTTATATGTATAGTTTTTAAGTCTTTCATGTACAATCATATCACTTTGTTCTCCAAATAAATAATTAAAAAAACAGACTAGCCTCATAGGAAGCTCAATACGGCTTGTATTGTGGGTATCAGTCGATACATTTAATAGATACGAGTAGATATAGAAAACATAGTAGACCCAGAAACAAATATTTTAATCACCGACCGGGATTTGAACATTGTCAGTATTATTATTAAGAGCGAAGTCTTTTGTGTTTGTGAAGTGGCCCCTTAACGTTACGTTTTCGTTTTATTTGTAGCTTAAATTAAGGCATTTTAATGACACTGATTATAGCGTTTGTGTTATTTTTTTTATATTTTTACATAATATTTTGCTATGGCAAGTGTAAGGTGACTTCTTGATTTGGCGGGGCGGGAGCGATATGTCATAGGTATTTTGCTCTTTGACGTGAATTTACCGATGTGAGATTTCCTCACTTGACGAAATACTGTCAGTAATACGTTTGCGCAGTAGTAATACCATGCGCAGAAGTGGGGCAGTACTGCATTAGTATCGGTTGACACTGACAGCTGACAGTTTTCTCATATCGTACTGCCCCCGTATCGACAAGGCAGGAAGGCGCCTAAGGTTTTTTTTTTTTTTTTATTAAAAATGGGATTGCTCTTGGCCAGCATCTAGCCAGGGGGCAAAGATGAGGCCGACGATGAAGCGAGCTCACCCAGAAGATGCCTATTCACTCGTGCCTTAAAAAGGTCCAGGTTATATGAACTCGGAAATACAGACGCCGGCAGAGAATTCCAAACCTTAGAAGTGCGCATTATAAAAGAAGATGCAAAGCGCTTGGTTCGAATTAGAGGAATTTCGACCAGGTAAGGATGCTAGCCAGCCGTACGTCTGGATGTCCGATGGAAGAAGGGGGAAGGCGGTGTGTGGTGCCAATGTATGTGGGATTAACTGATGTTGCACAGACTTTCTCAGTTGACGGAATACTGTTAGTATAGATTTGCCCAGTGGTAATAATTTGCGCGAAGCGAGGCAGTACAGTACTGCATTCGCATCGCCCCGCGTCCGAGCATCCCAATGCCAGTCAGAAGGGATATTGACTCGAATAAGAGTTGACACTGACAGCTAAGTAACTAAACTCCACGGTTTTTGCAGTAGCAAGCAGCGTGGTTCCACGAATCTATCAACCCGTTTACAAAAAAAAACGTGTTTACGAAGCGCTCCAGTTTGTGCATCGCTTAGGTACTTATCTGATACCTTTAAACGAGGAATTATTGCATATTTAGGTATATATTTGGGGATCTTTTTGACAGTTCCAATAATTTCGCATTTTTCGTCGGCTTTTTTCTCTTCGTTCAGCCTGGGAAATAAAAAAAAGTACCTCAAGCTTTTAAAAAAAGCTACGCACATAATGATGTTACTTTGAAACCACTAGTTTTTTCATTGACAATATTAAGTAAACCCGCTAAAAAGCCCCTAAAAATAAAATAATAAATCGGTTGTGTACTTTTTGTTCTTTTTTTTATGTATGGGATTAATTTGATACCTTACTAAATGATAAAATTTTATAATTTTAAGCGCTGTATTTTATTCTCTGTTAGAATCGTAACTTTACCTTTAAAAACCTTTTAAACATAGGCTTTCTAAAAAAAAAACATTAACGGGCTACCCTAGAGAATTCAACCAAAATTAAAGCAATGCTGCGTGATAAAATATAGTCATCGTCCACACAGAAAGTCCATCTACATACAAACAAGTAAAATATTTTTTGAACGGATAAGTAGTTTCGATGATCTCCCCCTACGTACAAACTTACAATGCTACAACCTCACAAAACTACAAACTCACAAACGAACAGATTATTTATTATAATAGTATGAAAAGTATCGATTCAAAACAATGGAAATTTCTAATAAATAATACATTTGATTTCGGGGTATTTTCATCATTTGATCAATTTCACCACGTAACGACGCGCGCTGATACGTAAAGACGCGCAAAGACACCCCAACCCATGGATTCCCTGACAACGTGCGCATTTATAAGTTGTAGGTTTAAGGTTTGTCTTTGTAACTATGATATTAGTCATAGTCAAAATCATTTATTCAAAATAAATTCTTGCCGAACACTTTTAGAATTATTGATTTGAAGTACTTTTTGAAGTACAGTCAAAGTTTTACAGTCATAAAAATAAAGAAAAAAAGTGATCATATCATTTGAAGGGTCCACGGGAAGACCGTCCATGTCTAGTCCTTTGAAATTTCAAAGGCAATTTGCACCTTATGTATTTATCAGTTAGGTTGCTTTTTGTTATGAAATTTAAGTGGTTTGGACATGATTTTTCTGTGGACCCTTCATTTATACAACAAGCGCACCCGATGACTATGCGGTGAAGCAACTACCAGTGTTGCCAATAATGATAAATAACAACTAAGGAGTTTTTCAACTCGTTAAAACAAGTAATATAGTAGCGGATGAAAGTTATCAAAGTCGTCCCGCAAATCAAAGTAAACTCAGCTTACGGTATCTTTAATATAATAGTTGACATCAATTTTTCACCTCTTTGGTCATTAGGTATTGAGTCATACGTAATTCCATAATATGTTTATGGAAAATGACGTGAAACCATATCATTATCAATGTCAACTGGTTGTAGCTGCGTTTACTTGAAGTTATGAAAACATATTGCTTACGGTTCAGTAATGATCCGATAACATTACGATCCTACTCGTGTTACATAATATTTCAGGTTACGTAAATAAATCACGGGCAATATGACACCTTGTAGACATCGCTTTTATAATAAACAAATAAGTATTAGGGGGACAGATTTACACAAATCGAACTAGTCCTATAGTAAGCTCAGCAACAAGGCTTGTGTTATGGGTACTGGATGACCATATATTTAGATATATGTATTCTTAAATACAAAGAAAACATCCAAGTATTATTGCTCATGATATAAAAAAATCCTCTTACTGGGATTTGAACCTGGGTTCTCCAGCTTCGTAGGACCACCAACCACCACCAACCAACCAAACAACCAACCTCATACCAAACTACGCGCGTGTCCGCCGGATGCACGGGCTGACATGCTGATGATGATGATCATATCCAGCAAGATAACCAAGGTGATTATATTGGAAGCCATATCTATCATAAGCACAAACTCCTGTGTGATTTTAATGGTGATCCGTTCAGGTGATTTTAGTCAATGATGATGATTTTAGCAGTTAGGTACTACGTATGATGGAATCTAAATGAACCGGATTATTAGGTGAATATGATGAACTAACGGCTGGGCTATTGAGTGAGACAACGGACGTCTGCGTAATAAAACTGTCTCACATTTTTATCTCAGGCAGACGGTGACTCGCCGTCTGCTAGATGGGCCCCTATAAATAGGGACATTAAAAACATGGCCTAAGGGCAACACCGGTGTAGAGGGCTGGGGATAGGAGAGGTGGCACTGGACTTTAAACATATAGCCAACTCGCCACTTAGGTGACCACATATACCCTTGAGCAACAGCTCTTGCGACTCCACTCTGGACGGCCAGTTAAGGCAAGCCAGAGGCGGGAGGGCTCGTCCAACCAACCAACCGATCAATAAACGCCTGACCCCAGGCGCACCCCCAGGAGCACTCAGGTACGTACGGTGGCTGCTCCCTAATAGCCCGCCACAAGCTGCCTTACAATGACTGATTACACTGTAGAACCAGTGGGCGATGGGGTCGTCACATCCCTACGCCTATTTATTGGTATTATTATTATTAGTAATCTAAAGGTGAGACATTTAAATTGAATACTTATATCGATTTATCTTTGGTAGCGTGACTCTAGTCATTGATTGGTCAAAAGATAGGACAAAACCAGAAATTCACTTTTATCGATGACAACACGCGATTGGGTATAACTATATTAAATTATACTTAATAGTACTCGATGAATTTATCGTGTTATAATAGTAATTTAATTTGTGTAAAAAATTGTACCCTAATATTTTTATTTTATTTATTATTCACGGAGCGCGCGTAAAGCTCGAGTCTCCGTATATTCAGTTTGGGTAAAAATGCTTTCAGTCTGGTGGATGTTTGGCGGTTATTCGGCTGTTCCCTTTTACAGATTGCATTTCTCTATCAATTACCGATAAAATGTAATTTTATAGTCAATTCAGTTTTCAGGTGTTTTTCCAAAATGGAGGTGCCATCGTCGTTGAATACGTAAAAAAATATTACTTTCGAGGTTTACAACTCACAGAGCCAGTAGTTGCTTTGGTTTGTTCAGTAACATTAATTGTCTTGGAATATATCTCATAAATTAGGTACATTGAAAAAACAATCTCCAGGTTTTTTTGCAATAAATAAAATATGTTAAATATTGTAAGTAGATTAAGTATAATTTGCAATAACCCTGCAAGCTTTATGTTGAAGGATTGTAAATATTTTGAAGAACTATTGCACAACATAAAGCCATAAATAAGTATGAGTAGATATACAAGATGACCCAGTTGAAAATTAATATACACCTACAAGGCAGGAACAATACCACGGACTTTCCTGAAAGTATGTTGGCATTTAAATGATATACAACTTCCTTGTAATTATTAAAAACTTGTGTTAGAAAGAAAAAAATATCATTATAATAATTACTTTTAATATGAGTAACAACCCTATTGTTTTAACATTACGATTTAAACATTTGTATTTTGAAGTGCCACATGTCACTAGCTTTCTTATAAGATAGGGTTGAAACATGCTGTTTTTTTAATTGAGGTTAAACAAGCTATAACTCGAAAACGGTTACGAATATTAATATAGTTTATTTGGCAAAAGTAGAGTACCAAGGCTAACCTATTCCCTGTTTACAGGAAAGTCCATCGTTCTGTTCCACCCGGTATTTTATTTATGTACTAATATAATATATACAAAATTATTTAACCAAAATACAAGATTAAATCTCACAGAATTATTGTTACGTACGAGAAAATCTCGGTCACCCATGAAACGGAAGCGCTGAGTACGCCATTACAAAAATAGGTTTATGATCAATTAAAGCGCTCTTTACTCGTTCACTTCCTGTCGAGAATGTAAATTAGTATTGAACGCGTCGTGGCAATAATGATGTTCTCATCGCTATGTGTAAAATTACAATTTGTTATATCAGAAAGTAGTTACTTAGGATAGCCTAGCGGTTTATTTAGTTATTTAAGCTTTATTGCACAAAAAAAAACCAAATGTAGAAATGGCGGACTTAATGCCAAAGGGCATTCTCTGCCAGTATACCACTGGGCCAAACAGAGACACTTAAAATTAGCGCTGGGTAAATATGTAGAAACGTTGAGAATATAGAGTTTCCTGCCAATGTGAATTTCGGAACTTAAGTTTGGAATATCATTTGATCGAATCAATGAGATTAAGGTCTCCGCTTCAGTTTCAACAAAATGATTTTGTATGTCCGTATGTCTGAATTTTCGGTTATTTTCCTCTACATGTCCTATTTCTTAAGACGAGGCAACCTAAAATAATTCCCACGCTTGCTCCGCCCATCACCCGCGCCAACCCGCCACCCGCTAGATACACTCGTTCGTCATGCTCGTGCGGCGCGTGTAGTTTTCAAAACAAATAGTGGAGCAAGAACATAGAATGAATAGAGATTTTTTTTATTGATATACGTTAACTTTTTTTTTTGATGGTGCCATTTGAACCAGTTTTTGATGACAATCAAATGTCATTATTGTAGTTGGTCAACAAACAAAGGACAAACCTAGCTCAATGCTAGTTGCCTCCGAAAAGGCTCCTACAATATGACGTCACGTGCCACTTATCAAACCAACAGGTGCCAAGTTTACGCTCAAAATGCATTAAGCCGCAATAAATTAGTTTTACAGTAAACAATCTAGTGCCAGACTTGGCACCTTTTTAGATAATCTATGAAACTTGGCACCCATTTAGATCTCAATTCTTTTGTCGGTGAAGACGACAACCATGCGTCGCATATTCTTAATATTGAACTTGGCTCTCATTTTCACATTTATCTTTTTGATGGGATATCATTCCTTTTAGTCAAACTTCACGAAATGGTACTTTTCACGAGCGAATGCTCTAGTCACGATCTAGATACGCGGCAGCGTGTCCAGCCAAGTTCACCCTAGGAACTGGCGGACAGCAGCCGTGTGTTATATTACACGAACCGTTTGGAGCCACTTTTGAACCCCCAATAACTCCAAATCTATGTAACATAAAAAAAAAATTGGTACATGTATTAAGACCCTTTAGAACAACAAGAAACCCAAATGTAAACCTAACCTAACCTAACCTAACCCACTTTTAGGTGACCTAGAAAGCTAAAATTTGGCATGCAGCTTGATAATTGTGTGTGTACACCAGAAAAAAACCGAAAATAGTGATTGTTTTATTAGTTTTTTTATTATTATTATTTATGCTAGTTACCTCAGAACTCCGTCATTTATTAACCGATTTGGAAAATTCTTTTTTTGTTTGAAACGGTATAGTTCAGGGGTAGTCCCATAGATATCAAGTAAGATTCTGATCACAGGGTCCAGGAGAAATCGAGGGAACTCTTTAAATATTTGAGGTGCACCTATAGCGATTTGGGTATTTTGTAAAGTAACTCGTGCATTCGCTCTTAAAAAGCACCATTTGGCGAAGATTGACAAAAAGTAATGATATCCCATCAAAAACATAAATGTGAAAATGGGAGCCAAGTTCAATATTAAGAAAATGCGATGTTTGGTTGTCTTCTTCACCGACAAAAGATTTGAGATCTAAACGGGTGCCAAGTTCCGTAGATTCTCTGAAATGGTGGCAAGTCCGGCACTACATTGTTTACATTAATATTAATTTACTGCGGCTTAATGCAGTTTGAGCCTTAACTTGGCAGTTTTCTATGCAGTATGTTATAATACCATAAAATCTGTAGGGTATTTAAGAAAACTGACTCAAATCTTACACTCTGACCTGATGACAATGGGACCACCCCGAAAGTATACCAATTCAAACATAAAAAGAATTTTCCAAATCGGTTAATAACTGATGGAGTTCTGAGGTAACAACAACTAATAATAATAAGAAAACTAATAAAAAAATAGAGTTTTCTGATTTTTTTATGTGTATGTACACAATTACCAAGCTGGATGCCAAATTTCACTTTTGTAGGTCACCTGAAAGTGGGTTAGGTTTTTGATTACTAGTCAGTCAGTCAGTGGTAAAAATGCCGTTTTTTGGACTTTAATATCTCAATAATGATTTTACCTATATTTATGAAATTTGAGGTTCTAGTTGTTCTAAAGGATCTTAATACATGTACCAAATTTCATTCTTTTATGTTAAATTGACGACCTGTTTAGCCTAGTTGGTAGTGACTCTGCCTCCGAAGCTAGAGGTCCCGGGTTCGAATCCCGGCCAGGGCATTTATTTGTGCATTTTTCACGGATATTTGTTCTTGGGTCTTGGATGTTTTCTATGTATTTAAGTATGTATTTATCTATATAAGTATGTATATCGTCGTCTAGTACCCATAGTACAAGCTTTGCTTAGTTTGGGACTAGGTCGATTTGTGTAAGATTGTCCCCCAATATTATTATTATTATTAAATAGACTTGGAGTTATTGAGGGATCAAATATGGCTCCAAACGGTTCGTGTAAAATAACACACGGATGCTGTCCGTCAGTTCCCGGGGTGAACTTGGCTGGACACGCTGCCGCGTGTCTAGACACGGCTGCTGTCCGCCAGTTCCTGGGGTGAACTTGGCTGGACACGCTGCCACGTGTCTAGATATTGCTGTGTCAGTCGTGAAATTCTGCGTTAAGATACATAGTTGTGATACAATTCATATTTAAGAAAACGATTGTATTGGTACCTATGTATTGAACACATGAATGTATTTTAATACGATGTCAAACATTCAGTTAAAAAAAAAGTATTTAATCATAATAAAGTTTTATAGAAATATATATTTATTGTAGTATACTACTCGCGTAAACTGAAATGTATTCACCTTTTTTGGAGGTTTGGCCGACGTTTCGAATGTATTACAACATCCGTGGTCACGAGCCGACATTAAAAAAAAGTCGAATGCATTTCAGTTGTACGCGATTAATTCGGTTCAGTAATAATGTGTAAAAATCGCCATATCTATTCATTACTATTATTTAGATACGTATATTGACATGATGCTTTTTTTTAATATGCTTTTGATATGAGATTATGCTTTACATAATCTATATATATAAATACCTTTTGACTACTGACCGACTTGTATCGACAGAATAGTTGTCCAAATTTAAAACTGTCAATGATGATGACTCCATTGGGTTTTTGCTCTGCTGTGCTCCGTCCGCTTTCATTTACGAAATCAGCGCAATTTTGGCACACATCCGTCGTCGGCAAAAGCCACAGGCGTCTGAAGGCGGAGTCTTGATGAGATAGCGTCAATTGCTTTCGCGCGTAAAAAAAGAGACAAAAGACAGTGATGGCGCTCATGAACACAAAGGCGTATGCGGCATAACTTCCGAATTTATAATATAATTCATATAAAATAAACTACACAAGTAAATAAAATGATATATCCCAGTTTGCTAGATAAATAGTATTACCGTCGTTTCTGAAAATTTCAAAGGTTGGATGCTTATAGTTCCGGAATAATTAGCAAAAGAATAAAAAAATGGACCATAGTTTGGAACGAAAAACTATCGAGAAAATTTTCACTTTGCGTGTTGTCCGATCCCAGTTTGTTAGATTATATAATGAAAATTAACATACCAAAATTTCATATGCGTAGATTAACTGGTTTGCTTACAATATCGAAAAGAACACGACCAAAAATTCGAATGCCTCGTCTTAACCGATTCTCGTGAAATTTTGTAAGCAGGTTCGAAAATAATGGTTTTTTTGTGAGTCTTTTTTAGAAACTTGAAATGTTTTTCGGTGCAGGAAAACGGTATGAGGATACCTGCGTACATCTGCGAAGAAAATCTAAGGTATATGTGAAGTGCTTAAAGCTCACGAGGACGGCTCGGGGTCTACTAGCAGATCCGTCTAATCCATGAAGAGAAGGCTTTTGCCCAACAGTGGCCCGTCTGTAGGATGACGCTGATATGATAAAGTCATAAGATGGTGTCCGACGAGAACATGTTATTTTTTTTTGCCGAAACCGAGACCTATGGTTCGGTATTGGCCCAGGTTTCGGCCAAAACCGAAGTACTAATTCAGTGGCAATCAACATTTTAATTGCATAGCATGTTTTAATTCTGGTTTTTAGTAGGAGTAGTGTAGATATGGATTAGTGAGGGTTAATGTTCCAAAAGTGAATAATTGACACTTTAAAAAGAGGAAAAAAGTCCCGACTTATTTATTTCAAAATTCTGTCTCAAAAACAGCTAACCCGATTTTGATAAAACATATCTAAGAACCATTGGTAAAAATCCAGCCCCTAGATAAAATAACATTCAAATCGGTCATTCAAACCCGTTTACATAAGAGCCACGATGTCACAGACAGACACACCTATACAAGGAGGAAGGAAGGAAATTTTAAACTTATAACACCCCTCTTTTGCGTTGCACAGAAAAAAATATTGTTTATTTGTTATTGGACAGAAAAAATTATAATGCTTTTAAACTTAGTTAAATTTGCAACAAGTTAAGTCCATTTGCAGCTCTTTAAGCCATCTAGGGCCACAAGCTATGGCTATGTCATTGCCGCTGTGCCGAGCGCACCCGAAGTTAGACAAATGCGATCGGAAAGTATAGGTACAAGTTGTCAGTTTCGGCGAGGCCGAAAGGTTCGGCAAGTTTTTAACTGGAACCGAACCTTCGGCCGCATACAAAACCATAACAGAAACTTTGGTCATACACTTATATCAATTGTCTTTATTATAAGTAATAACTATAAGTGTTTGTGTAATTAAAATTAAGAGTTGGGTTTCCTTTCCAGATTTTTACTTCTCCTATTTGAAATAGTAGATTATACAACAAGTGCATAAAACGAGCCATTTTAACCGAAGCTTTGTAAGTGTTATTTAAATAATCTCAAATTACAGAAATCGAGCCCAAAAGATTACCACAGCGGGTCAATGTTGTTTCGTCAGTACTTCGCAAAACGTTTAGCTTCTATGTAATCACGTAGACAACCCTTGATGAAGTTTGTAATACGATTCGGGTCTGTTACCGTGGATTAATTAAAAGTTACTATTAATTAATTTGTATTCACGTGCAGAAGGTAGATTCTATCGAACTCAATCGATGTTTGACACATATCAGAGTAAGGCGGCTTCCTGACTTGGCGGGGCGGAATCGATATGTCATAAGTATTTTGTTGCTTGACGTAAGCTTATAATAATAATAATAATAAGCCTTTTTTTATTTCCTTAACTTTACAAGCAACAAACTTAAATTTTTTTTCTAATTGTAAAATATCTTACGTACTAAGTTAAGGCCCCTTTCTGGGTATAGGCCTCCTCCAGTTGTCTCCATTGCTTACGGTCTCCTGCTTTCCTTTTCCAGTTGTTTCCGGCTATATATTGTATGTCGTCGACCCACCGCTCTCGGGGGCGCCCTCTGCTTCTATGGTTGCTAGGTCCCAGCCATGTAGTGACCCGTTTCATCCATCTGTCGTCTGATGCGCGAGCAACATGGCCTGCCCACTTCCACTTCAGATGCTGGGAGTGATGTAGAGCGTCTATAACCTTGGTCTTATTTCTGATATCTGTACATCTCTGTCTATCGCTAAGTTTTATATTTAAGATGCTCCTTTCCATCAAACGTTGACATGTCTGTATTTTATTTTTTATTTTATTGTTGAAGGTCCAAGTCTGTGAGCCATATGTTAAGCAAGGCAGTATGCAAGAGTCCATCACTTTTTTCTTTAGTTTCAGCGGTAGCTTAGATTTCAGAATTTCCTTAAGGCTCCAGAATTTCTTCCAGCTGATTTTTATCCTTCTTTCCAATTCATCTATGTGTCTGGAGTTTTTAAAAGATATTAGTTTTCCTAAGTATACGTAGCTATCTACATACTCCAATTGAGTTTGATTAACTGATATAGGAATTGGAGATCTATTTGTTGTGACTTTTGTTTTTGCAGTGTTAAGATGTAGTCCAATATTTTCACTTGCTCTACACAGTTCGTCTATCATTGTTTGTAATTGCGTTGGCGTTTTTGAAAACAATACAATGTCGTCAGCGAATCTAAGGTTAGATAAATATTTACCATCTATGTAGAGTCCTCTCCGTGCCCAGTTTAATTCTTTCATAATATCTTGTAGTACCGCTATAAATAGTTTTGGAGAGAGTGGGTCTCCCTGTTTTACACCTCTTTTTATATTTATAACGGGTCCTATCCTGTCCAGTTTCACCCTGCTTATGCTTTTTTTATATATGTCTTTAATTATATTGATATATGTGCTTGGAATACCTTGGTTTTTAAGCGCTTGCCAGATACTCTTATGTGTAATGGAGTCGAAGGCTTTCGCGTAATCAATATATGCTAGGTATAGTGGACAGTTGAACTCCTGGTATTTCTCTATGACTTGTTCGAGTGTAAAGATATTGTCGATAGTAGAGTATCCTGGTCGGAAGCCCGCTTGTTCGATTGGTTGATTTTCTTCTATTTTTGGCTCTATCCTCTTTTCCAAACACATAGCGAATAGTTTGTACATTGTGGGGAGTAGACTGATTGGTCTGTAATTATTGATGTCTGCTGGATCTCCTTTTTTATATAGAAGAATTATTCTTGATTCTGCCCAATTTTTAGGGACTGTTTGTATTTCAAGTATTTTATTAAACAATGTGGTAAGAGGTTCAATAAGTATGTATTTTCCGATTTTGAGAGCTTCGTTCGGTATGTTGTCAGGGCCAGGACTTTTTTCATTTTTTAATCGCTCTATGCTTTTTAGTATTTCTTGGGTAACGAAGGGAGTGACTTTTACCATTACGTCTGTCTGTATATTTTTATGCCCGTTTTCATTTTGTTCGTAGGTAGAGAGGTCGTCGTTGTAGAGCTTTTTATAAAAATCGGAGGCAACTTTTACCAATTCACGTTTTTTCTACGTTTAGTTGCTTATAGGACCTTTTTTGACTTCCAGTCTTTAGTAAATTTTGTTCTAATATTTGTATTCTGTAGTTTTGACGTAAGCTTACTGATGTGAAATTTACTCACTTGACGAATTACTGTCAGTATTACGTTTGCGCAGTACTAATACGATGCGCAGAAGTGGGGCAGTACTGCATTGATATCGGCTGACACTGACAGCTGACAGTTTTCTCATATCGTACCGCCCCCGCATCGATAAATCAGGAAGGCGCCTAAAGCAAATCCGCTCATTTAAGTTGAATGTTTCCTGTACATCTGATCTATTCTCACTAATGCACAAATCAGTAAGTTTGAGAGGTATAGATAATAAATGTCTTCAGGAAATAAATGTCTTCAGGTAAATGGTCTCCATACTCGTACTATTACAAAGGCAGGATACTCCCGTATTAAAAGCCGGCAATGCAACAACCCCTCTGGTGTTGTGGGTGTCATAGGCGCCGCTAATCGATTACCGTCAGGCGTTTCGTCTTCTCGTTTGCCTCCAATTTCATAAAAAATAAAAATCGGCCAAGACCATGTCGGGCCATGCTCAGTGTAGGGTTCCGTAGTTATCCAATAAAGTTATGAAAAAAAAAAACAAGCAAAAGGGAATACCTTCGCAGCCTTTCATGCGGCTTTTACTAAGAAGGACTTTTTACGATAACTCAAAAACAGCTTAACTGATCATGTCCGCTATAGTTTTCGCTGGAAATCTTTATTTAGCTTTACTTTCATGATTGGTGTTTTTTTTTGTCCATCTGTCCGTCTGCCCGTCTGTCTGTCTGTCTGTTCATCTGTCTGCCGAGGCTTTGCTCTGTGATTGTTAGTGCTAGAAAGCTGCAATTTGGTATGGAATCCATAAATGTAACAAAGTGGTACAATACAATTTTTTTTTTGAAGTGGTTATGGAAAAAGTTATAAAAGTAAAGCTCAATAACGAATTCCACCTATACCTTACCTATATCACAGAGTTTTATTTTGTTACTAAATATTGTTGGGATTTTTTTTTATTATTATTACTACTAATTATGTCTGTATTACCATTTTTAATTGACATCTCTTTTTGTTTTTGTTTTTTGTTTTCTTATTGGATGCATTTGTCAATTTTATTACGGTTTTGCATAGTTTAACTGCACTTGTTTTATTTTTAAGATGACATCTGTATAATGCACTATTATTTCTAAAATTTTGATAATTAGTAGGATGTAAGATATTTTAGTATGTATTTTTAATGTATTTCAAACACAATGAATTTTGTTACTGAATAAATAAACGAAGTGAAATGAGTCTTTCCTTCTTAGTTAAGGACGTATGTAACGCTGCGAAGGTATTCCCTTTAGCGTTTCTTTATTACATTGTATGTCAAAAAAAACATTTCCATTTATTTTTCACATTTTATCGGTCCCTGAGGTAGAACCGATAAAATGGGAAAGTTGACGAAAAAAATATGAAAATCGGTCAAATACAGAAGACAATTTGCTTAAAATATATTTTTCATAAGAATACACTATAATACTTGTAGTCTTAAACTCTCACTTCTTCATACGTCGAGCTGAACGTTTCAGAAAAAGTATTAGCACCAAATTGATATCACGACTATGGGAAATTTTGAGCTAAATCGACCACAAGGCACGTGTTGTGTACAGTAACGCTTCCGCCTCTGAAATGCTTTTTTCACGTGTAGGTAAATTAGACATCTCACAAGTGACTATGACAGGGGAAGTGACATTTGATTTCCCTAAACCGTGATATGAATAAGCAAAAGTGTTTATCGACACAGATAACTGAACATTTATGAAGCTAAACGCCATGAGGTCTATTTTTTAACGATGTTGCGTGTTAATGTTTGGACAGTCCTTGTCAAAGATATGTACACTTTTAACGTTGACCAACCAAACATCTGATATTGACCGTACAACAACAAAGTACAATACATACACTGAGATAGAGATACCAGTTAAATATGCCACATAGATCGTAGCGCTTCAATATGCAAGTGCGATAGAGATAGCACCCAGTGACATCTGGTACAAACAAGTTAAACTTACATTTACCACCCCTGCGTACAACTCTATTAATTAATTGTCTGTATCGTAATCAAAATTTACCTGATCCCAAACTGAAATGTTGAGTTATCCTAAATTAATTTAGGAAAATCAAAGGGATATTGTAAATTGCAGAACTACAAAACAAATAATTATATTATCTATATGATTGTTCCAATCAATTATCGTTCGCGGAAATCTTTACTAACCAGAATACGGGAAATTGTGAAGTAATTTTTAGGAAATAGCAATATTAAATAAATTTATTGTTCTTATTGTTTGATTTTTAAAAGAGCGTAAAGGCCTACTTATAAAACAAAAGTTTTTTTCATATCAATATTTAATTGTATTGCGTAAGGAGAGTTGTTTTTTCTTTCTCTTTTACGTCAGCCTATTCATTATTAAAAGAAAACAATAAATTTCTAATGATGATATCATATGACGAAATACTCGTATCAACAAATATTCATAAAGTTAAATATTTACCGCTATGTACCCCGACAAGCTATTCCCGGAGAGCCATTTTGTTTTCTCGTGAGCAAAAAATTTAATAAATGGAATGTTGTAGGTATTTCTTAAAATATTTCATTTTCCTGTAAATTACCTTCTAAAACAAGTTTTAATTCACACTCTGAAATAATTTTGTATAATTTCAAGGGAGTTGCATATATCATTGGCTATACTTATACCTCCTTATTCATAAACGTCCATCAAGCCTCTATTAGTTAACAAGCCGTTGGTTTGTCCTTATCTGTCACTTTGACATTTATGTTTGTGATAAAGGGACAAAACAACAATTAGTTAACAGAGGTTTGTTAAGTTTTATGAATAAGGGGGATAGTATATAAACATATTCTCTGTAAACGCACTAATTAAAAAAAAAACAAGTACCTCTTACACGTGGGAATATTTTACAGGGCTCGAGGCAAGGGATATCTCCAATACCTAAGGAAACATTCCCATATAAATAAATTGATTCGCTTTAGTTATTTATTTTGGTGAGAGATTCGTAACTCGAATTGGAAACTAAAATGTTCGAGGAGTTAGTAATGACTCAAGCTTTTCTCATTGAAGATTGATGGAATAAAAAAGATAATTACTTGATTCGGTTCTTAAAGAAATGAGTTTTGCAATTTCTTTTGTATAATAAAGTAATAACAGTTAGACTACTGAGTGTTCTGGCGTGAGAGCTACTCAATATGATGTTCCATAGCTTTGTTCAATGCTCATAACCTACTCATTTAATCGACTGATCAAGCAGATTTCAGGACTGGCCCATTTTACTTTTATAAAGATGGTCGTTCTGGGGTAGAGGCAGTTATGCACCTATGTGAAGTCTCCAAAGTTGTAAAAAAAATTCTGCGGAAAGTTCTCAAAACTTCAAATTTAATAACACCGAAAACATGTCAAAAACTCGCTGGGCTCTCGCATGATCAGTTGTTTTAATTGTCCGCCTAAAGTATAATGAATGCTTCACAGTAGACTATTCCGTGTCCGGGTTAGCCCGTTTTCTATGGCAGCAAGATGACGGCTTTTGCTCAGCCGGGCGAGTCCCTATATTGTACGGCCATGATAATGCCCGGCCACAAGAATGTCCGGCCCAGTAATCCGTGTCCAATGTACATAGATTACTGGGCTGTGCATTTTCTGGCCGAGCATTATCGCTCTGAGCAAACTTGGTGCGGGGCAATATATGGAAGCCACTTTTGTTAGGGTCGATAATGCGCGGTCCAGTAATCCGCGTCCAAAAAAGTGGACGCTGATTACTGGGCTTTACATTCCTGGGCCGCGCAATATCATTCTGAACATTGGTTCGGGGCAAGAATTGGAAACCAGTTTTGTTTGGACCGATAATGCCCGACCCTGTAATTCGCGTCCATCCATAGACAATATATGTAAACTTAAAGGGGTAGTCAGAAACTAAGCGATACGACGGAGCCGGGCGGTTTGCCCTTCGGGCATCTGAAGCTACCTAACAAACCTAACCTACCTACTTTTTTTTTTAGTGTTAGATTGATCCTAGTAACTATTTTTTATCTGTTAAAAGTGGACGCCCATTACTGGGCTGGACATTACTGGCCGTGCATTATAGGTCTGAGCAATCTTGGTCCGGGCCGACAATCGGAAGCCACTTTTGTTCGGGTTGATAATGCTCGGCCCGAGAATCCGCATCCAAAAAAGTGGATGCGCATGCTCGGGCCGGATATTATTTGGTCGTGCATTCCTGGTTCCCAGCCGGGCCTCGTCCGGGTTCGGTGAAGCTCGGAAGCGGCCCGGCTTGCCGCTGTTTGGTCAACACAAACGTTTGGCGGCATATCTAGCTACGGCCGAAGCTCGGAAGCAGCCCGGTTCAGCTCGGCCCGGAAACAGAATGGCCTAGTGGGTAATCATTCTTAAATTATAGATGTAACATTATTGACACAAAGTGAGATAATAGAGTAGGTACTCTATTATAAAAAAAAAAAATAGGTATTTATTGCAACGAAACACAGTTGTTCAAAAACTCTGATCCGCAACGTAGACACACTCATGACACATTCATGAAAAAATACCGTAGGAATCCTTCTGAGGAATTTTATGAAATTTTGAGAATGTTCAGCAACTTCAGGCTATCTCTTATCGCGATACTTAGCAATGCACAAAATATATACACGACTTAAGACAGCGCAGTACGATCGGTGTGGATCGGTTCTCCATACAAATGTATTTAGGCTCTCATTTTAAAACGCCATGCTAGAATAACATGAAACTTTGTATACACAATGGGATCCGGCATACCTAGGTCGGAAATTAGTTTCTGTTGCTAGAAATTGAAAAAGAAAAAAAATACAGCGGTTTTTTGCGATTTTTACGGCTTGTATGAAAACCTTAATAATCGCTGGCGTTTTAAAACGAGAGCATAAATACTTTTGTATGGAGAACCAAACGTATTGCGCCCTCTTAAACCTGTATATGTAAGTGAAAAACTTAAAGAAGAACAGGCCCTCTTGCATGTTATCATCATCATATATTATAAGCCGAAGGACGTCCACTGCTGGACATAGGCTCCCTAAAGAGTGCCACAATGACTGGTCCTGCGCCACTCGCATCCAGCGGACTCCTGAAATATTTACTACTTGATCATTAGTTCACCTCATGTCAATCTTGCATGTAGATGTGGCATATTTGAATAGCCATTTGTGTTGATTGTGTTTCTAATTTTATGTAGGTTTGTAAAGTCAAGTAAACTACATATATACAAGATGGGCGTTACTTTATTTACCTATACTATTACCTTGAAAATAAAAGAACAAACACTATACAGGATGATTCAGGAGACGTGAGCAGGACCAACACTACATATATAGTAAATGGCAATTAATCGTTCACCATTGTATTTAAGTGAAACACCCATAACTTTTCCCTGTATTTTAATTTTTGTTAAGTTAAAGTTTAATTCTCTACAATCATGGTCACCCTACAACAACTGGTTTATAAAGATTAAACCTCTAACTGTTCTGACAGCACTTTGATTACGAAGAAAGTAAATTGTCACATTGAGTGAGATACGATATTTCAAAAGTAATCGGACTCAGATGACATTAAAATTTTAATTTGACACGTATCACTTGACTAAAGTATTCTTATTGTAGAGTGACCATGAATTTCTTAAATAATTCTATACATTTTGTTTTCAACACCAAAGATAAATGAACGTTAATTTCACTAATAGTGGCACGAAGCAGTAGCTTATGATCTACTGAATCTGTAGTGTTGATCTTGCTCACGTCTCCCGAATCACTCTGTATATCAAGGTAAGCCTAGGGTTTCTACTGTAACATAACACTGAAAGCAAATAGTATCAGATAGGCATTAATAGAAGACTTTGACGTCTGGCGAGCTCAATTACTAGTCGAAAGGCCTTCAATTAAGGAATACCGGATTTCATTAAAATTTGGTGGAGGCGAAAACCGGTTTTTCGAAGAACTAAAAACACAGTCTGATTTCAGTTTGAGTAAGGTTGCAGGCTTTCATTTGTTTTGTTTGAACTTTTTTAACATTGTATGCTTGGGAAATATTACACCCGAATCAAATATTAGTAACATCTTATTTAAAAAAAAAACAGTTAGCTTTTTTTACACAATTTATAAAATGTTGGGTGAGCGGAGTAATTACTCGTACACAACGATTACGAGCATGCGTAAGGTAAATCTAAACGTTGTCCATAGTAAAAAGCCGAGCCGGACTAGCGCATGAAGGGTTCCGTAACATTAACTATACGGTATTTTTTGTTATAGCGACAACAGAGATACATCATCTATGAAAATGTCACGTAGGAAGTGTGATAAAACCGTATCTATCTATCTATATACATATATATTTATTAAATATATCGTCGTCTAGTACCCATAACACAAGCCTTACTGAGCTTACTATGGGACTAGTTCAATTTGTGTAAAAATTGTCCCCTAATATTTATTTATTTATTTATTTATAAAAGGCAAAAATGATTGACCAAGGATCAACGCACAGGCCAAACTCTAGGGCTAGAAACTTAAAGCTTCTCACACGTATGCCTCTTATGACGTAGGCATCCACTAAGGAAGGATTTTTCAAAATTCAACCTTCAAAGGGTTAAAATAGGGGATAAAAGTTTGTTCTACTATGGACAAATTTGCATGAAATTTCGTATGCACTTAGTACGGCAAAAGTAATAAGTTATGTAATTAAGTGTTTTTCAAAATTTAACAACTAAAAGGGTAAAATAGGGGGTGAAAGTTTTGTATAAATGCACAGGCCAAACGCTTAGGGATAGAAACATAAAATTTCGCACACGTATTTCTCTTATGACGCAGGCATCCACTAAGAAAGGATTTAGCAAAATTCAACCCCCCTAGGGTTGAAACAGGGGATAAAAATTTGTATGAAACTATTTATTCCTCGGACATATTTGCATGAAATTTCGTATTAATTGAGTACGGCAAAAATACTCAGTTATGTATTTCAGCATTTTCTAAAATTCAACCCCTAAGAGGGTAAAATAGGGGTTGAAAGTTTTATATAAACGCACAGGCCAAGCCCTTAGGGATATAAACTTCAAGTTTCGCACACCTATTCCTTTTATGATGATGGCATTCAATAAGTATTATTTTAAATATAGTGTATAAAGAAATATTATGAATTACCCCCTACTATGTAGAGTTTTTTTAAATAAAGTACCTATAAATAAAGGTTAAAGAAGTCCTAAAGTAAACGTGCGCGAGCGAAGCCGCGGGTTAAAGCTAATTTCATAATTGTTCAAAAAACAACACCTTACGTCTGTTTTATGATGAATCATTTATTTATGTACAACGAAAATATATTCAAGAATACTTAACCAAAATAATATAAAGAAAATTAAAACTAACTTAAATCTAAAACGGGCCCTTGAGGCATTGTACCGAGGATGCTGGCGGCATTTCCTCGCTGTATCGCAATGCTGATACGTTGAGCGAAGAAACCGCCAGCTCTTCGGTCACAGTCTGTTTTTGATAACAAAGATTTGAATATGATTTCCATTATTACCGAGTTAGGTAAATAGTTATCAGTGTTTTTTTGCATGAGTACATTTATAATAATTCCTGATCAGCGATTAAAAATCATCGTGTAGACTTAACAAAAATTGTCAACATTAAAAAAATCCAAGTAGTATGTAATCTAAACTCATCTCGTTTATTTGTTAACAAGAAACCCATTTTAATATAATGTTTTTAAAAAAAATTATTGCTCTGTGTACGAGATTTCCATGAAAATGTAAAGAAAGCCCACCACCACAGATATCAGAGTAAAGCAGATCCGCAGATTTGAGTTGAACGATTTAATATATCATCTATTCACACAAATCAGTAAGTTTGAGAGAGACAAACAAGGGACATCTGACAGTTCTATACCTGTCAGTGTCTCCGTTTTCATAACTGAAAATTGTACTGAACTAACGTTATGGTGTGTTAAGTCTATATGGGATTTAACATCATGGTGTGCTTTCAAATGCAGACAATTCGTTAACAGCAGAAAATGATCGTGCTATCTGTCGCATTCTAATCCCCTTATTCATAAAACTTAACAAACCTCTGTCAACTAAAAATTGTTTTCTCACAAATATAAACTCGCCTCCTCGCCGCTCCACACGGCTCTCACCCTACTTAATGACATTCTGGACAGCGACAGCCAGCTAGATATTTTTGAGGTCATCGAGTCACTATTTGGAAAGTGTGGTAGCCACCAGTTCCATCCAATATTAATAAAATTAAATTTATTATAATAGTAGTATATTAATGTATTATCAATAACGCCTATTTTTTATGTAATTAACTTATTTAATGTAATGGAGCAATACTATTCTATTCAATGAAATGTGTAATTAATATTGAATGTAAATGAATTATATGTGTACAAAACATAAATTAGCACGTAAGGTTCAACTGTCAGTGTTAATTTTTATCAATAAATAAATAAATATTTAAATGTTAAAGTGACAGATAAGGACAAACGAACTTTAGTGGCTGGTTAATATAATATACAATTAATATATGCTTGATGGACGTATATGAATAAAGGGGTAACTCATTTTCGTCCACCATAAGGATTTAACGAGACAACTATATGAAAAATCATGTGGCTTAATACTGCGAGTCTGCTTTTCTCTGATGTCTGTGGCTACCAACGTCTATTTGAAGTCACAAGGCTGAATTGTGTCAGTCACAGCGCACAAAAAGAAAAGCAGTACACTTTCTTTAGTTAATTTGCCTTACTAATAGTAACGTTTGTATGATTTTTTCGAGCATTTAAAAATGTGATTATAATTATTTTTTTATCGTCTATTTTTTTTTTCAATTCATTGGAAAAAAGCCCATTTCGAAAAATGAAATGTTGTCACATTATGAAAGGTTAAAGTAGCCAGAGAGAGGTACCCGACACACATGCTTAATAAAATAAAAGTGAACTACGGGTGAACGATATGGGTCAACTATTGGGTACTAAAGGATCAACCATTGGGGCATTTACCTTATCTCATAACAATCAATGTTACACACTTACACGAGCCCTCAGATTATCTGCACATCGGTTTTATATACCTGAAAACAAAAGAGAATAATAATTTATCAAAAGATTAATGCAGATATAAAAAACACTTAAAACGATCAATAAAAAGTAAAGTAATATTGATTTGACAGGTAATATACTTAGGTTGGATGGCACCAAACTGTCTGTAATCGTAAGCTGTGTTCGTTAAAATCTGAATGTAAGCATAGAAAAAATAAGTAAGAATAGAGAGCAAACTCCATACATCATGTTTTACTTATTATTTCGTAGTCAACATCTAACGTCAAATAGCGGAATTATCAGTACTGCTATAAAGATACTAGATGTCACGTATGTCGCTACTGACGAAATAGTACATTACTACAGAGGCCGGGAAGAAAGGCGGGCAACCCCAAATTTCCCGCCGAGGTGTGTATAGTGCTTTTCTCAAACATGCAATGAAATAAACAACAAAAAAAAAACAAAATTTTATTTTTAATACGCATAGTGGCAGAATGTCATGAGCCTGTGCCACAAATTTATGTGGAATGGAATTAAAAAAGAGGACTTTGCCGGCCTAGGCCTGCAAGTATTGTATGAAATTCCATTAACGACCTCTTGTCCTAGCCGCACCTGAAACGTCATACTTCGCAGCCTATTATAAGGAACATAACATCAATATTTCATTGCATGTTTGAGAAAAGTGTATTTCTCAACAATTTACTACTAATATTTAAAGCAGAATGAGTTCAAAACAGAGTTCCGGTTATAATATTAGCTAAAAATGGTTGAGCATTCGATTATTCGTTCGTCATGGCGTCTATTGTCGAGTAGCAGTACTGATAATTCCGCTATTTGACGCTAGATGTCGACTACGAAATAATAAGTAAAAAATGATGTATGAAGTCATATGGAGTTAGCTCTCTATTCTTACTTATTTTCTCTATGATGTATGTGATCGTCAGTTGGTGCAACTCAGCCTTAGACCTTAGACTAAGGCTGGGTTGCACCAACTTACAATCACAGGCTGATCAACGTTAAATATGGCGCCGGCAGCTGTCATCCCATAGAAACTTGTCAAACTTTCCATACATTGAAATTTTAACGAACACAACTTACAGACGGTTTGGTGCAACCCAGCCTAAAGTAGTAATGTAAAAGTATGTAATTCAAATTACCAAACAGTGAGGCTGAGGATGCATTCATGCACGCACATGCGTGAGCGTTATACAATACTAGCTGCCGTGCCTGGATGGCTTTGCTCACGTATAACAAATAACACAGGTGGAGTTATCAAATAAAATGTAACCTATTTCCATCCAAAAGATATCCTATGTATTCGTAAAAGAATTCTTCAAATATGATGACTAGTTATGAAGTTAGCTTACCTACATAAAAAAACTTACAAACTCACAAAGCTAAGCTATATATTAAATAATTTTTAAGAAAAAAAAACCGGCTTCAATGGGGGAGGCCGGTGAAAGATTATTATACTTAGATGGTGCACTCTTAGATTCCATACAATAAAATAAAAATGGCTATAAGTATGTTTATAATGGTAGAAGACTAAGTACCCTCAATTCCTCATGGAATCATGGAAAAACCTTGCTTGCTTGACAAACAAAACAAAGAGAACTAATCGCCAAACGTGAACTACGCGTCGTTGAAGAGTTTCGTTCTGATCATCATCAGCAGTTCCACTTCATCAAATGTAACTTTTATGAATGAAAATGCTTGATTAGTTCGTGAAAATACTAAAATCACTATTTGTGTGCCTTTCACATTTGAGGAGTTCCCTCGATTCCTAATGGATCCCATCATCAGAACTCGAGCATGACAAAAATCAATCGTGAAAATAGAACTTGCTTAACAAACACAGCTAGAAGGCCAAATCGCTAACGTGAACTTTTCGTCGTTGAAGAGTTCTGTTCTGATCATCATCAGCAGTTCCACTTCATCGAATGTCACATTTTTGTATGATAATGCTAGATTTGTTGATAAAAACACAAACATCACTATATAAAAAGAAAAGAAAAGAAATCGTTTATATGTTTGCCTTTAAAATTTTAGGAGTTCCCTCAATTCCTCATGGATCCCATCATCAGAAATCAAGCATGACAAAAATTAATCGTGAAAATAGAACTTGCTTAACAAACACAGCTAGGAGGACAAATCGCCAAACGTGAACTTTTCGTCGTTGAAGAGTTCTATTCTGATCATCATCAACAGTTCCACTTCATCCAATGTCACATTTTTAGATGCATATGCTTGACTTGTTGATAAAAACACAAAAATCACTATATGTTTGCCTTAAAGATTTGAGGAGTTCTCTCAATTCCTCATGGATCCCATCATCAGAACTGCATTTTGACAAAAACGGGACTAACTTGGATATATATACTTACAATCAAAAAAAGAATTTTCCAAATCGGTTAACAAATGACGGAGTTATGGACTAACAAACATAAAAAAAAAAAAAAACATACAACCGAATTGATAACCTCCTTTTTGTCGCTAGAATAGGCTAGTTTCCAAAAGATATTAACGATACCATTCAAATCAGTTTTTAAAAGACATGAAATAGTTTTATAGGACCAACTTAGATTAGAGTACAACAAAGCCGCAAATGAGAGACAGAAAATTATTACGTCAAACGCACGAGCCCCGAACATGAGCTCGTTACATACAACGAGCTCATGTCAACAACATGAAAATTGCTATTTCATCGTGAAATATTGCCTTTTTATTGAGCCTTTAGTTAACTTTTAGATGATACTTGTTTATAATTTTCAAGTTTTGTATTTTATTATCATACTGATTTTATTTTGTAATTTTCATTGTATTGTGTTATATTTAATCATTACCTGAATGTATTAAGTTGCTTCAAGGTTGCAGTTTATGATGAAACTTAAAGAGAGGCTAGGTACTAGATGCTTCTATAATTTAACTGAATTTTTCAAAACAGTTAATAAAGTTTAGGCTAATTTTAAGTTAATCTGTTATTGTACCTCCGAAATGGATAAACTGTTCGAACTATAATTTTTTAATGTATGTATAAAATACACAGTATTGAGAATAAGTTAATGATTTTCGATTTAAGCTACAAACGAACTTTACCTCTTTAAATATTAATAACTTTAAACAGTAATGACTACATGTGAAATTTTCTCAAGCACAATAATTATAATTAGGTAGATAGTTTCAACTGGACAGTTTTAGAGATAAAAGCATCATCATCATCCTAACTATGTCCCACTGCTGGGCACAGTCCACTTCTCATCGATGAGAAGGGATCAGAACTGATGTGTGATACTACTTAATGTAACCACCACCACCATATCAGCCGAAGGACGTGCACTGCTGGACATAGGCCTCCCCCAATTTCATAGGGTTAAATGCCATAATCGCCACGCTTGGCATGCGGAGTGGCGATCGCAGTATCTCCACCGCACTCCAGGGATGGCTGCTGTCCATCTCACGGTGGTATTGGTCCTAGTTTTGGACATACCCGACCCGGTAGGGTGGTCCAAAATTTTTTATTTCGATTTCCGGATTGAAAACTCATTTAATCTGTTGTTTATGCCTAATGATTTAACGTCCTCAAATATTGTCTCACTAATCGTCGTAGAACTTGGTGATAATAGGTTGTTAAATACAAGAACTGTGTGATTTGCTGTCTCTGTTACTTACAAACAGCTAGTCTTTTAGTGAGAATTGTCTCGTAGAAATAAAATTGGTGAGGTGTCGTTTTGGGTGCAGTTGATGGAAAGTCGTTTAGTTGACCGAAGAACGCTCTATCAGTCCTTTGAAAAGAGATCTTTGAGGCGGAAAAGTCTTGCTTTCTTTCTGTTGGATTTCAGAATCTGGAGCTTTTTCAGTTATCAACTGTCAGTATACGTCTATACAAATCCTAAAACATTATCATCAGCACCTAAAAGTAGCCAAAATGCGTTCAATTAATCGTCCCACTTTAAGACGTAGAACAATACCCGGGTCCAATTATAATTAGGTAGTTAGTTTTAAATGGACAGTTTTAGAAGTAAAAGCATCTTCATCATCACTATCATACTTCACACTGCTAAGCACAGTCTACTTTTTTATCTTTGATACTACTTACAGTAACGTATATCACCAATGTATATAAAACATGAATGCAATAAATTACTTGATTACAGATATAAGTCGGCAAAAGCATGTTATATTATTTCAGTAATCATTCCTGAACGCTTAATGTAAGAATATTCTCCATTGTATCGATATTTCTAGATCACTGACCACACATAATGAAAGAATTTTCCCCTCAGTCTGAAGACATCAACGAAAAGTATTCGTCAAACATTTTTTGTTGGAAAGTAAATCTTTTCTGTCGCCCGATTTTTATACTGTTCTATATTAAAATTTGCCGACTCATATCTATACGTACTCGTTGACTATTAGTTGATTAAATTTTGTGCGATTATGGAGTTTATGAATTGGATAATCCACTTAACATTTTTAATAAAACTGATTGAATTTATTCCGTTCAAGATAGCACTTAATAAAATGGTGAGTGAGTAAAACACTATTTTGGTGGGTACGTTGGATCGACGTTTTGTACTCAATATTATTAGGTATTTAGTTTGCTTAGTGTGCCCTTAAGAGGCAGACAATAACCTTGGATATTTCTGTTTGCGTATATCTGCGCCGGAGTGAAAGTGAAACTATGTACCTGTATACTATACAAGCAGATAATCAGAAATTAAATCATTTGAAAAATAACTACGCATTATATGTTAAATCCAAAACAGTAACATTTTTCATTTAGATGTAATATAATTGTGTTCTTAGTGATAAACAGCTATTGTTAAAAATAAAAGAGATAGGATTGTTTAAAAACATTAAAAGACCCAACTTCGTGTTGTTTTTTTACATCGAGCCGACTTCATCAAATCGTGTTTTGGAAACAGTAAACTTTATAATTATACAATATACAGGATGATTTTGAGGTCATTTTAAGGAATGATTGTACATGGTCAAGAATTCAAACTAGACAACATCACAGTCGGTATGAAGGTTAATAATAACTCTTTTTTTTTTCAAATTTAATGTTTAATATTACTTTTTCATACATGAACAATCGAAAGTACGTCATATGAGTTATCTACAAAACAATTTATAAATCTTCAACAAATAATAGACTTTTAAAATGTACTTTAATCCTAATTCAAAAGATACAGCATTTACTTGCACGTAAATACGTGCAACGACGAAACGTGACGTGCATACCAGACAATATTCCACCACCACCACCACATCAGCCCTAAGACGCCCACTGCTAGACATAGGCCTCCCTCAATTTCATGGGGGGTAAATGCCATAATCGCCACGCTTGGCATGCGGGTTGGCGATCGCAGTATCTCCACCGTACTCTAGGAATGCTGCTGCCCATTCCCCGGTGGTCTTGGCTGTAGTTTAAGGACATACCCGGGTCCCGACACAACCGGGACAATATTCCATTTGGGTTTAATTCATAAACAACACGAATAAATTCGGTTATGAATATGTTTAGGCAGCATTATTTTAGGTTCAATTAAATGTTCATTTCAACTTGTCCTCAATGACTGTAAATCCCCAGTAATTATAAGCGAGCAAATAGTCCGCTGCGCCCTACATCACTAAAAGACCTGCCCTGCTCTCGCTTGGTTTGACAAAGCCTTTAAAGCTTATTGCGAATGCAAACCTCATACCGGACCGCGCAACAAATTACCTACAAACTAATCTGGCTTCAAAGCATTCCTGCAAAGATTTTACAACAGTGAGAGTAAAATACGGAGGAATCTACTTACGACCACTTGGTCCCGGGTTCGAATCCCGGTCAGGTCATTATAGTGTCATATCCATACAGTTTATAATCTCAAAGTGACTTTTAGGTTATAAACTGTATGGAAATGACAGGTGTCAGGATTGACTTCTTAACCGCCGACTATTATAATTTGTGTGATGAACACAAAAAACTGTTTTCCTCAGTCGTGGATGTTTTATGTGTATTTCAGTATGTTTTATCCATATAAGTATGTAAATCGTCGCCTAGTATCCATAGTACAAGCTTTGCTTAGTTTGGGACTGGGTTGATTTGTTATAAGATCGTCCACAATTATTTATTTTAACTTACATTACGAAAAAATGCGAATGAGTGCCGATGAACGCCGTGGCAGTGGCGTATGGAAATAGGCCACTGTTGACATAAAGCCACTATTCTACTGGCTGATTGCTTGGAGGGAAGTGCACAGCGTCTATCTAACTCTGTATACCTGAATCCAACAATAATTTATAGATAAATGATATGTCATTCTCATTCTAAAAATCAACCTTTCCCGATATAACATATATTAACAAGGACCATTTCTCATCATATCGTTCTTAATGATCCAGTCAAAGTGATCGATGTTTGTTGAGAATAACACTATTTATGAATGTTTGTGAGAAATGTTATTCTGTTGAGAGTCCTTACAAATGAATAAAAAATAGTACCCAAATACCATTTTTTTCCTATTAGTATTGATTTTTTTAGCTAGTGAATTTTTAGACAGAAACGAGAGTATGTTTTGGCTTTTATTATACGTAGTAGTAGAATTTAAGAAAAAACAGTTACTAGATTTATATTGGCCAATTTGAAGTGATGTCTGAAACGATGTCTATAAAATTAATAATCGAAAAAAAATTCTTTTAAAAATACAGCTCATGTCTATGAAATGAAAATGTATACGTGTCCATTCACGCAGAAAATAGCCAAAATATATAAACGCTTGTAACCTATAAGGATTCCAAGGACAAAACAAATCTATTGTCTAGACAGTGAAACTATGAGAAGCTATATTCAATTAGACAACATAATATTATATGTATTTTTTTTATTCGCCACAATACCCAAAATATTTACAATAAAATATATATCACACCTCTTAGCCTAATACATTGCCTTAAGACTAGTCAAAGAGCCCCCCTCACGCCGTACTAGGCACAAAGGTGCCACCTGCTGCAATACCACACTGAAAGGCGAAGTTTTTTCAGTAAGTACCAACCCTGTAATATGACATGAGTTTAATTGAATTGTTAAGAAACAATTCTACACAAACATTTATTAAACTATCTCAACCAACAAAAGATTCTCAAAACCCAAGATTAATCATGAATCTCATTCTAAAAGGGAAATACTTAATTAAAATATCTTTAGGAAAGTTTATTACGAGCTGCGGGTATATTGTTTGTGTGAGAACGTTAATTGATTCTTGCGCTTGCGGCCCAGCGGCGCCCGCGTACCGGGTGCGGTATGCGAGGGTAAGCAACGTGGGGGCAGGTCAGTTCTTGGATGGGTGACCGCTTTGAGTGGTTACTAACTGAGCGCTGCCGTGCTTTGGGAAGCACGTTAAGCCGTTGATCCCGGTTGTTGTTTACGACAGCAGTCGTTAAGCCAGGTTAGAGGCCTTCGGGCGGCTTGAGAACTTCTAACAGTCAAGTTGCCCACTCACTTGACAATAGGGGGGGGTCGAAGTTGCACCACGTCCGTAGGAAGTACCCACCGTTACCCTACACGTGACCCCTGGGTGGTGCTAAAAGTGCAACAAAAACTGGCAACCGTTCTTGTCTTCTCGAAGACCTCACGGTTCGAAAATAAATGCCATACGATTATTATATTATAATTGCTTCATTAATTTACTCTTTATCTTTCAACATGATAACTTTATTACAAACTGCTTATTAACAGGCCACAATATTATTGTTATAAATAATAATAGTGTTCTTGCTCATAAATTTCATTTTCACCCATTAACACCCACCCTTTACGTTAATTTCTACCTGTACCATCGGAGAAGTTAAAACTAAAAAGTGGAGTTGGGCAGGACATGTTACCAGACAGAGTGATGGCAAGTGGACACGACACACAAGTTTATTGCTAAGGCCATGTCATAGGTTGTTCAGATATTTTACAAGAGAGCGAACATATGTATAAACTTGACTCGATACATTTTCTTCAGGAGCTAGGCTGAGATTGTACGTTCGCAGTTTTTTTGGTCCGTACAAATTAGTCCAAGGGAACACTTAGATATGCAAACACTCGGGTATATGTTCATCTATCTGTCACTGGCAGTTTTCTCGAAGACTTGACGTACCTCTATAAAAAAGCTTTATTTTTATTTTACTGATTTAATATTAAGTAGTGAATTACTGTAATGTACTGTTTATTTACTATGAGTGTTAATAATAAGTATCGAGCGTGTTATGCGACAACAGAATGCCAGTACGTGTAAAAGGAAAGATATTAAGACTGCAGTGCGCCCTGCCCTCATCTATGGTGCGGAATGCTGGCCAATGAAAAAAGTCCATGCCACGAAAGTTCACACGACGGAGATGAAGATGCTGAGATGGTCAGGTGGTGTCACCCTCTTAGACCGCGTGAGAAACGAACACATCCGCGGTAGCTTTAAGATCCGACCAATCGAGGAAAAGCTCTCAGAACCACGTCTCAAGTGGTATGGACATGTAATGAGAAGACCTGAAGATCACATGACCAGAAAAGTCATGAGTATAAATACTGGCCCGAGAAATCGAGGGAGACCCCAACAAACTTAGATGTCCGTTGTTAACAATGACCTTAAGAAAGCCCAAGTGGATGACACGACGACCCAGAACTGACGCGTATGGCGAAGAAAGACGAGGAGAGCCGACCCCAATTGAAATGGGATAAGGCTAGGCGAAGAAGAAGTGTTAATAATAAGTGCAAATTCAACACAATTTATATTGTTTTTCACGGAAATGAATGAAATAAACAAAATATTAACAAAACCCTTCCAAATACCATTTGTAGATACCAGCAACGCAAAAAGATAAACAGTCGATTAATCGCGATGAAAATTCAAGTATTCATGAGATCAGCAATCCAAGTGCATACTCGTAACGGAGTCGTTTCCAAGTCATATTATTCATTATTCATAGAATAAATAACATGCACGGCGCTCGACTCGAGAACATGATATATTCATTTAATACTAAACCGTGTTTTTCTTGATTATGTACTAAATCGTGAGGTGCCGCGTATATTCACAGGAACGAAAGCGCATTTAATCCTTCGAAATAGGTAATTGAAAAATATTTCCACGCTGCGGTGAGTTATTATAGGCTTCGTAAGGCTTCCTCTACCTCCGCACTTTCCCGGTTGAGAGCCACCACCACCACCACCATATCAGCCCTAGGACGTCCACTGCTGGACATAGGCCTCCCCCAATTTCATGGGGGGTAAATGCCATAATCGCCACGCTTGGTATACGGGTTGGCGATCGCAGTATCTCCACCGCACTCGAGGAATGCTGCTGCCCATTCCCCGGTGGTCTTGGTCGTAGTTTAAGGACATACCCGGGTCCTTTGTTGGGTTGAGAGCGGTGGAATATTATTATAACAAATTGAAGTCTGAAATATACGAGTCAGATTTACTTAATTTTTTTTTTTTTATGATAGACTGACCAGCGATTGGCCTTAGTTAAGTCTCACCTGATGGAGAGCGATGACAAGGCCTAAGATGTTGCTCACTGATTCAGTAATAGCCTATTCACTCTTGTCTTGAAGAGACCCAAATTGTATGTATCAGGAAATACAGACGGCGGCAGTAAATTCCAGTCTTTAGCTGTTCGCATTAAGAAAGAAGAAGCAAATCGCTTCGTGCGAATAAAAGGTAGGCTGACAACGTAAGGATGCAACCGCTTACCGCGTCTGGACGTCCGGTGATGGAATGGGGAGGGCGGAACTAAGTCATGTAATTCCTGTGCACACTCTCCAAAATGTATCCGATAGAACACAGACAGACAAGCGACTCATTCTAGTAAACCGCCTTTAGTGGTCGGCGGTTCAGAAGTCAATCCTGACATCGGTCATTTCCATATAGTTTATAAAATAAAAGTCACTTTGAGGTTATAAAATGTATGGAAATGACAGGTGTCAGGATTGTCTTCTTAACCGCTGACTACTATAAGGTGACTTCCTGGTTAAATTTTGACGGTGCTGAGGCGGATATGAGAAAACTGCCAGTTGTCAGTGTCAACTGGCAGTCGAGTCAGTACAGTCAGCCTCATAAGTAGCTGGACACTTTGGGACTTTGTCGCATTCATTCGTTGGAAATTAAGTACGACATTTGAATCATTAAAGTGACACGGTGTAAAGGTGTACAGCTCCTTGTGAGGCCGATCGTACCGCTGTCTATTCCGTCCCTACAATGAGTGCTTTCTGACTGGCGCAGAATACGTGGAAGCGGGGCGATATGAAATGCATTGTCCCGCTTCTTCGCATGATATTCTTTGTCGGCCTGTTTAGCCTAGTTGGTAGTGTCATTGCTTCCGAAGCTAGAGGTCCCGGGCTCGATTCCCGGTAAGGGCATTTGTTTCTGTGGTGAGCAGAGACATTTGTTCCTGAGACTTGGATGTTTTCTATGTATTTAAGTATATATCTATTAAATATATCGTCGTCTAGTACCCATAACACAAGCCTTTTTGAGCTTACTGTGGGACTAGTTCGATTTGTGTAAAAAAATTCCCCTAATATTTATTTATTATTTATTTATTTATATTACTACTGCACAAACGTATTACATACAGTATCTCGTCAAGCGAGAAAATCTCTGCGACATCAGCAGACGTATGATGGTTGCCATTTTATCACTTATCGTCGTGGATAAGACGTCCATCACTCTCGCTCTCGCATACTTGTCAGAACGTGGCGAATATCATATCCACGACCACTTAACCATCATATGCCAGCAGGTAAAAGAACAAAATACCACATATCGATCCAGCCTCCAAGTCACTTAAATCAGAGAAAGTTGCCAAGAACCTAACGAGCCTACTTGATGGATAGCGACCCACCGCCATCTCGTAACTACTTACTAAGATTAATTTTATATTAATCAGTAACGCTGCTAAAGAAAATTCCAAATTTCAAATTAAAGGGAAAAATTTAATGTTCCGAGCAGGATTCGAACCTGCGAAATCCGGCATACGCGGCCAATCGCTCTAGCCTCTGAGCTATCGGAACAACCAAGCTCGGGCACGAAATCCTTCACTAGTTCCCTCTTACAATGCCTTAGGGAGGCGTACAGCGACATCTACCGTGAAGTCTTAGTCTTCTATTAACGGCACCAACGTCTCAAATTACATTGAAAAATAAATAATTCCCCATACTAAATTAATATTAATTTTACGATGCAGTATGGGATGGCGCATCATTACTGACGATTTCTCAATGTAATTTGAGACGATGGTGCCGTTAATAGAAGCCTAAGTCTTCTACGGTAGATTTCGCTGTACGCCTCCCAAGGCGTTGTAAGACGGAACTAGTGAAGGATTTGTTCCCGAGCTTGGTTGTTCCGATAGCTCAGAGGCTAGAGCGATTGGCCCCGTATGCCAGATGTCGCAGGTTCGAATCCTGCTCGGAGCATTCAATTTTGAAATTTTTCCCTTTAATTTGATACTTACTATGATTTCCGTAGAGCGCGGTAGAGGGGTGAGTTAGACAGAGATCTAGTACTAGCGCTCGGGAGGCTGAGCAGGGGCTATTTACGTCAACGGAGATAATGCTTTGACGCTGGAGAAGCATTTAATGATACTTGCGATAATAGGTAGCAGTTAGACAAATTACACCTCGTTAGGCGAAGAAATAAGTTTACCAGGGCATTACCTGGTAAGCTTCCAGCTGTAAGGTAATCACTTAACTTTTTGAACCTACCATAGGCAGATCTACCAGTCAGTTTTAGTTAGTAAAGTTTTAGACACAACCGTAAAAAAAAAAGTTCATACGAAAACTGCTAAAAGAGAAATGTATGTCTTTTATCAGTCAATAGAAGTAACTTTCTTCGAGCCTGGCCCTAAATACTCCTGATTATTCATTTTGGACAAAATAACCTTTTTTGAATACACAATTTAGAGCTAAAAACCTGCCGTAAATACTACTCAAAAATAGAACTGGAAGAGAAGCAAGGGAATCCCTGATGAAAACTTTCGTGTCTCGCGGGGTCATTATCTAGGTGTAGCCGACGCAATAAATGGCATCTAACATAAAATATTGGAACGCAGTTTAAATAATACCTATGTATACTTATCAATGAGACTATTGTCAAGTAAAATTAATAATTTGTTTATAGGTATATTTAAAAATAAATTAAATAATTGAGAAAACATCGAGTATTTAGCCGTCTCAAACCTTATGAACACACGATCGAGGTACTTACGTTGAAATTTTATAGCTACTACTTAAAAATTGTGATGATGTGAAATTATGGTAAAAATAAAAGGGGGGGGGGCACCCCAGACGTGTTACAGGGGGGTCAACCGCAGTAAAGTAGTTTTACTGTAAGCAATGTAGTGCCGGACTTGGCACCATTTCAGAAAATCTACGGAACTTGGCACCCATTTAGATCTCAATTTTTTTGTTGGTGAAGACGACAACCAAGCGTCGTATATTCTTAATATTGAACTTGGCTCCCATTAACACATTTATGTTTTTGATGGGATATCATTACTTTTTGTCAATCTTCGCCTACAAAATACCCAAATCGCTATAGCCTACCTCAAATATTTGAAGAGTTCCCTTGATTTCTCCAGGACCCTATGATGAGATTCTTACCTGATAACTATGGGACCACCCCTGAAGTATACCGTTTCAAACAAAAAAAGAATCTTCCAAATCGCTTAATAAATGACGGAGTTCTGAGGTAACTAGCATAAATAATAATAATAATAAAACTAATAAAAAAACACTCTTTTCTGATTTTTTCTGTTGTACACACACAATTACCAAGCTGCATGCCAAATTTCAGCTTTCTAGGTCATCTGAAAGTGGGTTAGGTTTTTGATTACTAGTCAGTCAGTCAGTGGTAAAAAGGTCGTTTTTCGGAATTTAATATCTCCGTAATTATTAACCTATAGGTATTTATGAAATTTGGGGTTCTAATTGTTCTAAAGAATCTTCATAGATGTACCAAATTTCATTTTTTATGTGAGATAGATTTGGAGTTATTGGGGGGGTCAAAAGTGACTCCAAACGGTTCGTGTAATATAACACACGGCCGCTGTCCGCCAGTTCCTGGGGTGAACTTGGCTGGACATGTTGCCGCGTGTTTAGATATTTATTGCGTATCACATTTTATAGTAGATGGAACAGACGATAAAATATAGTACATGTGACGCCCTGCAAGGGCATATCAATAAGAGAGGGCTATTATTTAAACTATGACAATTAATATTAATTTTAAGTGCATTTCATGCCAAATTGCACAATCATTTACTGCCAATTAATAACTTACTCGTGACTCTTTCTTAGCTTAGATCATCTTAACTCTTAGGAAGGGTATTTTAAGTTTAAAGATATCTATTATTTCTTTTAATATCTTTCCTTAGGGTATAATGTTAAAAATGTTTTCTTACAAATTTGCTACATTCCATAATATACATAGAAGCTAGAGTAAGCATTTTAAATTTAATATAATGGCGTCAGCAGGAGACCATGTGATCAATGTTCTTCCGGTTTTTCGAAGCTTTCAGTATCTATCCTCCCAGGACCGAGTATTTTCCGGAGAATTTTAAGAAAAGTAATAGGGATTTATTATTTATCAGAAAGGAAAAGAATATTGTTTAAGAAATAGGCCTAAGATTGTAACGAATCTTGGCGGTACTTGATGGATGGCCTGTCACAGATTGTCCCGTCGTAAGTGGAGTCAAGAGTTTCCGTAAGCGACTATTGGTGTAGTTAACAATTTCTTCAAACATTTCAGTTTTTTCCTTACAGCCTTCACTTAAATCTGACGTAATGTGATTTATCACAGCTTGCTTGTTGGAGCGTAGCTATTCTCCTCAAACATAAATTCGATGTTGAATATTGCGTGTGTCGTCAACTCATTTACTAGCTTATGATAATCAGAGTTGGCAACTTTGTACACCCCTATCGATTCGATGGGTTTTTTTTTATATAACGACGGTGCCAAACAAGCTTACGGCCTGCCTGATGGTAAGGTCGAACTGTATTCGCTTAGTAGAGTGTAGGTGGATCCTTATTCACTTTAGGATTCGTAAGGTTATTCCGTATATAGGGTGAAATTTTATTGAGTGTTCAAATTTTTCCCACGGTATCAATAAAAGATGCCATTTCAGAAAAAAAATATGCAAATTTTTCACAATAAAACGTGATATCCGAATAAATAATTAGTAACGTGTGGATAATCGGGAGCTGAATGGCGCTCGGGGTAAGCGGTGCGGGGGAGGTACGCGCTCACCTATCATATCTCGACCAAAATTGAAAATTAGTCGCACGCGCATTTCGGCATGAGCGGTCGTGCACTTCCGTGATGTATCTCGGGTAAAGACGCGCGATCGCGAACGAGACACAACAATATTTACAAACTGGGAGTACCCCCGTGCATGCAGGAAAATTTGCAACTTATGCTTTTTTTTACTAGATTTAATGAAAAATCGATGTTTCGACGAGTATGTTTGTCTCGGCGAAACGCGCCACCGCGGTATCCACGAACGCATGGTGTTTTAGGATATCCTTCAGCTGCTCTGTCTCAATATTTTAGTACTGAAATATACTGAAAGAAAAAACACTTACTTTTTAGTTTCCGCGAAGGAATCCACTGTGAAAACTTGAACAGTGAATATAATTTCACCCCGTATTTATGGCATAAAGCGTTAAGGTGAGTAAAGGTTAAAGAACAATTTATCAAAATAACTTCCACAAATTCTCTTTAATTTTAACTTCCTGCGCGGAAATATTGTTGAAATACCCCCCATTATTCATACTTAAGTGCTGCGTGGGACGTGAGAGTTTTCAACAATGCTTTCAAGTGTTACACTGACATATATCTAGGTAGATCACGTATACGCACCTAATTCGTACGCCAAGGCATGACTGCAACTCTAAATATGTGTGCACGGAAGATAAATAAAGTTAAGGCAAAGCATGAACGTTAGAGAGGTGGGATGTTATCTATACAAGTAGTTTTGATGAAACATTTTAAATTAGACAGAGTTTTATTTGCTAGTAATTAAACTAAACGAAACACAAAGCAATTTAAGTACAGGTAAGTGTGAACGCAGCTAACGTACAGACGACCTTTTTATTTATGATAGGTATTTTTACATGATGGTAAGCTGCGTTTGATTGTTTATGGACGAATTCTCAGGACGGTTTCGTTGTGTAAGTGACACATTCTTATAAAATGTGCTGTTGTTTGTGTGTGTTAATTTGCTGACACTTATGTCGTATTATATATGAGTAAGCTGTATGCACCCATATTTTTGCATGTGCAAGCTAGCCAACTTGTACAGTCATACATACGTATGTTACATAAACTCACAGCTTTATTTCCAAAAGGGGAAGGCAGAGCGTCCGAAAATTAATTTCAGTCCACTTTTATCAATTGTAGGTTTATACATGGAGAAAATGCAGTGACAGGTTGCTAGCCTATTGCCCACAACACGCTTTAACCTGGTTCCCATAATCAACTCTTACAACACCCAAGGGAAGAAAGGGGTGGTGCTATTCTAACCCGGCACCACACAGGGGAAAGTCAGCTGCAGAAAAACGTGACCCCCCTGCATAGAAATTTGTATGCAGTGGGGGTACATACGGCGTCTACCTAAATATATGTCTGTGTGTTTGCTAACATGTAAGTATTAAGTTTAATATGGGCTCTTCTAAACACGCTTGCACTTGAAGGGTATAAATCGTGTTCGTGAATTAATTAATGTAGGTTAATTAGAACGGTTCTAACTAAATGGGTAGGTTACATAGGACTTCTCTATATGAATAGCATTATATCGGGCTAATCCAGCTTATGATTGTTCAATGTTGAGATAGGTAGTGCATAGCGGATTGGGACCTTTTACACGGTTATTATTATCACACGATACACTCAAATATTGGTGGCTTTTGAAATGTGGTGCTGACGAAGAATGAAGAAAATCAGAATGGGTAGAAAAAGTCACAAATGAAGAAGTCTTAAGGAGGGTAAAAGAAAAAAGAAAATTTCTACAAACAATAGATAATAGAAGAGGGAAAATATTTAGTCACCTTGTACGATACGATTCCTTTATAAGCATCATTATGTAGGGGAAAGTAGAAGGCAAAAGAGGAAGAGGAAGACCGAGAATAAGCTACATGAAACAAATAAAAGAGAAAATAGAATTCGTGTCGTATAAAGAAATGGCTCTGGATAGGATAAGGTGAAGACAACTGCATACTTCATCGGCTACACTGACAAAAGTTTTACTCTTAAATTGACGATGACACTCATTTCACGATCCGTACCGTATCACGCAAATATTGATGAATATTGGAGCAAAATCCATACAATTTGAATACCGTGATAATATCATCATTCCAGTATTGTGATAATATTAACCGTGTAATGGGCCCCATTGTCATTTTTCTCATATTAGTAGCTGCACAACTGGGGAAGTGCCTCCATCTTACAGGAGACCGTAGCCTTAATACGGTACGGTCATGGACTTTAATTGTTGAGCCATTCAGAGCTCACTTTATACTGGAAACTTTATAGCTAACAATGATGCCCTGTATGAAGTGAGCTCTAAATGGCTCATCAATTAAAGTCTGTGAGTGTACTTGCTCTGTGGGAATGTGGAGTTTCGTTTCTGGTGGTAAGTAAAGTCGAATTTATGTCTAGCGGACAACATAATAAATTAGAATATTGTCTTAAGCACGAGGGGTTAATCGTAGTATTTCTGAAAAGAATAATGACAAACTGTTTTACACTATCTTGCTCCGCCGACTTCCAGGGGCAATATTATTATATCAATCGTGTTTTATGTCTTAGGTATTATATAATAATAAGCTAATAATAAAACATCAACGTGTAAAAAATCGAGATATGAAAAAAAAACTAAGAATATATATGTGATAGACAAAACCGACGTTCATTTATTTACAAAAAAATAGGAATAAAGGAAAATATAACTAAACTAAACTAAAATAAAAACTAAATAATTACAAATAAAAAACTGGCCCCAGGTCTGTTCCGTGTGGCAAGGTGCCCAGAAGGCTGGCGGCATTGCCACGCTGGATGGTAATGGAGATCCGTTGGGCGAGATAGGCGCCAGCCCTCCGGTCACCAGTTGCCTCCACGAGCCGCTTTGCGAGCTCTCTGAAAAAAATATGTGCTGCGGCCCCCCACGGCCCAAGCGTTTCAACCCCAGACGGCTCAAACATGCAGCCAGTATCAATGACTGCATATAAGCGCCGCTTGAGCTTTTTCCGGTTTGTTAGCAGCAGTCCCAGCCCTAATTGAAGTCCCTGGAAGATGGGACGGTGCAAGGGTATCCACACACTAATTTCCAGGGAACGAGTGTCATGCCATCAAGTCGTTTGCCGTCATCTCTAGCTAGATCTGATGGTTCTAAAACCACTGGTACTCCAGCAGTGACGAGGGCTCGGCGCAAAATGTCATTGCACGCAAGACTGGCATGTCACGATGTGCGGCCGGCACTTCATGTACAAGACAAGCCGTAGAAGCCGAAACGGGTGACGGTGGCGCCGCAGTAACATTGGTGCGGAACCACACATGATGCTACCAGACGAAGTGACACAGCAAATCTAAATTAGTCACTTGTGAAAAGTGTGCCGAGGTTTTTGGACGGTAAGGCCTGCAGCCATGCGCCGGATTGCCATTTCGTTCCAGCAAGGAAACGAGCTCGCTCTGCGATGCTGGCAGACGTTTCGTACAGATTATCCCGTACCAGCATACATTGCGGCTCGTCCCATTGGCGTTGCGAATGTCGAATCGTGGGCAGGTCAGTAAAAGAATATAAATAAATTGATAGAAGAAGCGGTACTGGTAAATTAAGCGAAAAAATTAAACGCGAATATTATAAAACGCTTTATGAAAAACCGCTACACGAATAATAAAATTTGCGAACATTAAAGAACGCGATGTGAAAATTCTATGAAAAAATGCTTTTGTGAAACTTGTCGAGCAAATCGAACATTACCATGAATCTGCGCAGTGCTTATAAATACCTAGCCTTCAATTACTTAATTTATTTTCTCCCGCTATTACGCTGATTGGCTATTCATCTTACTTAATTAAAATTTGGCTCGTATTCCTTATTATTTTGTCTCACTTCCCCTTCAAGACTACTATTAATTACTAACAATAGTCGATATTTTAGTAGGCAATTTTTCAGGTCGAATACACTGTGAAAAATTTTAATGAACGTCTACTATAAATAGATAATGCATAGATTAAGGAGAAATAACCTTTTTTTATTTTAATCTATGGCAATCGGAATTTAATTGTAGGCGAGTTAACTTAATGTACATACCTATTTGGATAAAAAAAACTTGTTAAAATATTGTTATTCGTATACATTTACCAAAAGTTTTTCACATACGAGTACATACTTCTAAACAGATTATATCCCAAAGCTGTAAACAATATTTCAACTTATTATCGAAAGAGGATGGGCTACAATGGCCTACAATGTATACCCGTGTATTGTGTAAATCTTTAGCAAAAGGTTCTAGAATACAATACAAATACACGTTTCATTACTTATCCTCAAATAGTGTGTCATATTATTAGACTTATCAAGCGGGGTTAAAGTACTACATTTAACCCCTAGGGAAAATAATATATATAATACACTTTTTTATTATTAAAAATGGGATGGCTCTTGGCCAGCATCTAGCCAGGGGGCAAAGATGAGGCCGACGATGAAGCGAGCTCACCCAGAAGATGCCTATTCACTCGTGCCTTAAAAAGGTCTAGGTTATATGAACTCGGAAATAGAGACGCCGGCAGAGAATTCCAAACCTTAGAAGTGCGCATTATAAAAGATGATGCAAAGCGCTTGGTTCTTGTACCTTGAAATAAAACTAACCCTCTGGAACTCCTTACTCAGTTTGCATTTTCTCAAACCTTTTACCTCGCCGTGGGAGCCACGAGGATGCACATTACACACCCATGATTTATATCCTTACTACATTTTCATCGACGTCTATTTAGGTCAAGTGTACATCGGCCATACCGCTAAGTGCACGCACGGCTATGCCATGCCCGCTGATTTTTACGACCCGGGGGCCAATTCTCGGGTTCGATCGAGATGATCTCTATTCGAGATTCCATACAAGTGACTCTACCATTCTATACAATGTCACGATAGACATGCATCTTGATCGGACCGGGAATTGGCCCCCCGACCTCTATCTAGTAGTATATTTTGTCCGTCGCTTCCGATGCTAAACACATTTTAATCTGTTTCGCGTCTCATAACCGGAGTACCTAAGACTTGAAATGAAAAATCAAAATCAAAAAAAAGTGATTACTGACGATTTCCTACTGTAAATTGAGGAATTAAAAAAAGTTGGGACATTCCAATATTTCATTAAAAAAGGTATGGAATTTTTCGGCTTATTCGACTGAGGATCTTAAACGCTATCGATCCTATATTAACAAGAAAAAAAGTGTTCCCGTATACAAAATTTCGATGTTGGTTCAGTTACCGCTATACATAAATGTATGAAAAGTACACTATACTAAGGACAATTTTTTCTTCTTCTAGATTTGAAACCGTTATTGATTCTGAGTCGAACGCGCCCAAAAATTCTATATTATGACATTATAAGAAAAAAAAATTAATCCATTTTTTAATTCCCCAGTTGAGACTTTTAGTGCCGTTAAAAGAAGCCCGAGTCTTCTTGGTAGATGTCGCTGACGCCGCCCTAAGGCGTTGTAAGAGGGAACTATCGGGTGTTCCGGAAAGATAATGCTAAGAAAACATTTTGAATGTAGGTTTTCTGTTTCCATGGATACCAACAAATACGGTTATTATTTGAAGTGCATTTCTGTAAAATACACAAAATGCGAGGCATTTCTCCCCAAAAGCTTAAAATAATCGTGCACAAATGGTGTACAAACTCTAAAATAACTTTAAAAGAGTTGGCAAAAACGGTGGGAGTCAGCATCGAAGCCGTACGTACAGCAATACGAAAGTACGGCGAAGAATACATCTTTTGCGATGCACCGAAAAGTGGCCGAAAACCGGGACCTGCAGATCGAAATCTGGACCGGAAAATCGCTCAAGCGTTCAGTAGAAAACCCGATATACTCGTATCTGTTAGGGATGTGTTTCGCCATGTCCGTCCGTCCGTCTGTCCGAGGCTTAGCTCAGTAACCGTTACTACTTGTTTACTACTAGAAAGCTGTAATTTGGTATGGGTAGACAACTAAATTACGCGAACAGAACGGTATAATGCAACATTGGAATAGCTATTTAGGAACAAGCGTTGTAAAACAAAGAAAGACCGATATCGCAGATGTTTGAGGCCCGAGTCGCAGGCGAGAGTCATAAATATGCGAGAGAGGACTTTCCGTTTACGACCCGTGATTTGTACACAATTTTCCGTCACCACTTGGCCAAAAAGTGGGTTTTTCCGGACGCACAGCGTGCGGAAAAATGCGCTTTTTGGCAAGGTGTGGTGTAAAAACATTTTTTTAGGATACCTCCCCTGTAAAGTGGCGATCCAAGTTTTTCTTTTAAAATCCATCATGTTGGGTATCGTTAGATAAATTGTTAATAAAGAACATGAGCTTTATTTTACACGTTGATTCCGCTATTGTTTTGCGTGATATTAATTTCTATAATGTTTGTTGGAGTCCAGTGTCCCTTCTACCAGCTAAATGGTTGCTACTGGGAATGTAAAAAAAAAACATGGTGTTAGTACATATAATGAACAAGCTGTTGCCCGCGACTCGACCGCGTCTTCGCTCCTATTGATCGCAGCGTGATGTAATAATGTAATATAGCCTAAAGCCTTCCTCGATTAATGGACTATAAAACACAAAAATATTTTACAATTCGAACGAGTAGTTCCTGAGATTAGCGCGTTCAAACAAACAAACAAACTTGTTAGCTTTATAATATTAGTATAGATTTAAAAGAAAAACTATCACAGCTAAGTAGACATTACTAGTTAATGAGTAATGGCTGATCTTAAGAAAAGTGCTTGAAAAAAGGAAACCTACGTACAATTTTCATCGATTACTTAGATATGTTATTAGTACTGCCAAATATAGAGTAATTATAAGTTTTCAATGTTTTGGATCCACATAATATCGCGGGTGGACAGCTACGGAACCCTACATTGCGCGTTTAGAACAGTCGACGTCTCAAAGTGAAAATCTACATAAGTCTTCTCCTTATTACAACAAATAAGTTTTAGAAGTGTAAACATATATTTTACTTCTGCCGTGGTGGTAGTAAAACAACTCCATGTCTTATCATTTTATAAAAGTTTTTAATTCTAAATAAACCCAGTTATCGGGGAAGATAAAATATTAATGCACAGTTAATATCTTCTTTGGGTGTTCCTATAAACAAAAAATATTTGTATGGATGCCATCGAAACAGGATATACCTAGAAGCTAACATTTGAAATGTTTGTATGTTGCCACGAAGATAATTAAAATTTGTTACGAACACCTACCATTCTACTGTGATGGATGAATGATAGGCGTTAAAATAAACTATGCTCTTTTTTAGAACATATTTTACTGACACGAAATTTAGATTTTTTGTGTAGTGAAAATGGATGGTTTCAGTAAGTGAAAACAATCTGGTAGCGTTGCGAGCATTCTTGATGTTCTGCCAAATTGCTGTCATTTTTACAAAAGCGTGGATAGCGAAGTGCACGATTCTAGGATTGTTTAGAACATAAAGTGGTTTTATTGTGTTTTATAGAACTTTATCGCATACCCAACATTGTGAAAATTGTTAATATTTAATATAAGCACCTACTAATGGCCTTATTCAAAATAAATTCGGTTTGAATGCTTCCCTAATTTTTTTTTATTAAAAATGGGATTGCTCTTGGCCAGCATCTAACCAGGGGGCAAAGATGAGGCCAACGATGAAGCGAGCTCACCCAGAAGATGCCTGGAACTGGTTGACTGGAAAATATCGCTTTAAAGCGATAAAACCGTAAGATTATGTCACATTACTGTAAAATTCTTCTTTGTTGTGGTGCAACAAAGCATATTTATTTTTATTTTTTGTTACATCAGTCCCCATGATATTTGTGAGTATGAGAAAGGGACAAATCCTAGCTAACAGATATTCGTTATTCAGATTCAGATTATTTATTGCATGCATTTTATGTGCTCAGGAACACAGTTATATATGTGCTGTGCGAATCGTGGACGATCCCAAGCTCACGGGGGATATTGAACCGTTGAGTTTAAGAAGAAATTTTGCCTCCTTGTGCGTGTTCTATCGCTTACATAATGGGTTGTGCTCCGAAGAACTGTTCGACATGATGCCTACGGCCACTTTCTACCATCGCACCGCTCGCCGTCGGCAGGGCATTTATTCTCACACTTTAGAACCTAAATGGTCGCGTACGGTACGGTTTCAGAGGAATTTCCTCCTTCGGACGCTCCGATTGTGGAATGAGCTCCCTGCCGAGGTTATCCCGACGGACTACAAGTATGGGGTTCTTCAAGAAAGGAGTTTATAAATTCTTAAAGGGTCGGCAACGCGCATGTGACACCCCTAGGAGTAAGTTTGCATATCATCTGCTGAAACTTAAAAATAAATATTTATTTTAAATTTGATACTAGACCCTAGAACTCCATAGTTCTGTACAGAACAGAGCCAAATCTATCTTTTAAGACCAAAAGCAAGCCCAGAACTGCTGAAAAACTATCAGCATATCACATGTGGAATATCATCTGCTGAAACTTAAAAATAAATATTTATTTTAAACTTGACACTAGACGCTATAACTCCATAGTTCTGTACAGAACAGAGCCAAAGCTATCTTTAAAGACCAAAAGCAAGCCCACAACTGCTAAAAAACTATCAGCATATCACATGTGAAGTTTGCATATCATCTGAATAAACTTAAAAATAAATAATAATTTTAAACTTGACACTAGACCCTAGAACTCCGAAGTTCTGTTTAGAACAAAGCCAAGTCTATCTTTTAAGACTAAAACCAAGCCCAGAACTGCTGAAAAACTATCATCATATCACATGTGAAGTTAGCATATCATCTAATTAAACTTAAAAATAAATATTTATTTTAAACTTGACACTAGACTCTAGAACTCCATAGTTCTGTACAGAACAGAGCAAAAGCTATCTTTTAAAACCAAAAGCAAGCCCACAACTGCTAAAAAACTATCAGCATATCACATGTGAAGTTTGCATATCATCTGAATAAACTTAAAAATAAATATTAATTTTAAACTTGACACTAGACCCTAGAACTCCAAAGTTCTGTATAGAACAGAGCCAAATCTATCTTTTAAGATCAAAAACAAGCCTAGAACTACTGAAAAACTATCAGCATATCACATGTGAAATTAGCATATAATCTAATTAAACTTAAAAATAAATATTAATTTTAAACTTGACACTAGACCTTAGAACTTCGGAGTTCTGTTTACAACAGAGCAAATACTATCTTTTAAGACCAAAAGCAAGCCCAGAACTGCTGAAAAACTATCAGCATATCACATGTGAAGTTAGCATATTATCTAATTAAACTTAAAAATAAATATTTATTTTAAACTTGACACTAGACCCTAGAACTCCGGAGTTCTGTACAGAACACAGCGAAAGGTATCTTTCAAGACCAAAAGCAAGCCTAGAACTGCTCAAAAACTATCAGCATATCACACGTGAAGTTAGCATATCATTTGTTTGAACTCTGTCTAAATAATTATTCAACTTTAAACATGACTCTAGATCCTAGAACTCCGAAGTTCTGTACACAACAGAGCCAATGCTATATTTTAAGATCAAAAGCAATCCAGAACTGCTCAAAAACTATTAACATATCACGTATGAAGTTAGCATATCATTGATATAATCAATGATTTTTTTATTGGGAATTTTGGTAGAACTATGATTTAAAAGTGTCAGGAACTATAGCGGACGATGTAGTTAGGTCTTATATCGATTTTTAGTCCATTCGGAGAAAAATGATATGCTACGTGAAGTTAGCATATCAATTGGTCAAAATCCTTATAATTTTTTTTTCACTTAAAACGCCAGAACTATTGCTAAAACCTATCAGGAACTATAGAACTATGTTGCATGCGAATAGAACTCCAATTATTTCATGATCTGCTGGTACTTGATATGCCAACTTCACAGACTAGGAGTTGCAGGCGTCCATAGGCTGCGGTGACCGCTTACCATTAGACGGGCCGTACGCTTGTTTGCCACCGACGTGGTATTAAAAAAAACTGGGTCCCGGCAACGCTGAATACCGTGCGAGCCTTACCCATCCCGGGCCTATGATGGTTGCCATTTTGTCACTTATCGTCGTGAATAAGACATTCGTCACGTTCTGACAGGTATCCGAGTGCGAGAGTGACGGGCATCTTATCCACGAATATAAGTGATAAAATGGCAACCATCATACGGCGCTGCTTGCGCATAGGTCTTTGAGTAGATTTCCCATATGTTTCATTTATGCCGATTGATTCGTATGTACGAACTAGCTGTCAAAATGTATACACTTGGTGGAGTTAGGATATTATTATGTCTATATGTGTCTTTGGCAGGATGGTCTGGTCTATCGGTTTTCCGTCAATAATTCGCAAGGCACACTCCTGTATTTTGAATACTCTGTCTCGACTGGCAGATTTCCCATAGATGTACCCCTTGATTTTTTTATACCACATGCGTGGTAAACAAGCATACGGCCCGCCTGATGGTAAGCGGTCACTGCAGCCTATGGACGCCTGCAACTCCAGGGGTGTTACATGCGTGCGCCAATTTTTATAGGGTCGGCCCCTTTAAAAATGTATACACTCCTTTCTTGAAGAATCCCATACTGTAGTTCCTCGGGAAAACCTCGGCAGGGAGCTCATTCCACAACCGGAGCGTCCGAGGGAGGTAGTTCCTCTGAATCCGTACCGTACGCGACCATTTAGGTATTTTAGGTTCAGGAATTAGGTATTGAAATTGTTTTATGAATAGAGGAGTAAAACTGGTCGTAGATCCTGGAGACATTGAGAACAGTCGAACATTAGTATACAAGTTTAATAATAAGCCAGGATACCTTTTAGTCTGGGCCTACCTTGGTTTTGTTTGTGCTTTTAAAATACTTGACGTTCGATTTAGATGTATTTATACTATAAGTGGGTATGATTACTTTATCCTCCCGAGCACGCCTGTACACGTGAATGCGTTTTAGAGATATAATGAAATAGATTGAGAAAATATATAATTTAATCTTACTTTCACAATTGAATTAAACCAACTAGGACGTTTTAACAACAAAAATATTCCACGTCCGCGGCAAATAAGCATACGGCCACCTGATGGTAAGCAGACACCGCAGCCTATGGACGCCTGCAACTCCATGGGGTTGTCGACCCTTTAGTCTTTCGGGAAAACCTCGGCAGGGAGCTCATTCCACAACCGGAGAGGAAATTCCTCCCTTCCTATTGCTTTTGTTTAATTAGTTCACATCGTAGGACAAACCGGACAAAAACATTCGTTTTGTCCTACGAAAATTGACATATAACAACAAAACGGATTTTTTGTCCGGTTTGTCCTACGATGTGAACAAAATCGTAGGACAAATCGGACTACATCCAGAGATGTTGGACAATTTTATTGGTAAAAGTATAAGGTTGCTTTTTTTTCTGTTTGTAACTATTTCATTTGTATGAGGTGTATACAGGGTGATTTCGAGGTCGCGATCATGAATCAGTTTTTCAAACTTGGTATCTGTTAGCTATATAAAAAAAAATGTAGTGACACGAAACAGACGGATGTTATTTTTAATTTATTTCGATGACAAAGCTACATAATCTCCTAAAAACATTATCTTTGAAGTATGAAGAGTTGACAGTGAAGTAGGATGACCAAGTCGTATGAAAAAGTATTATTTCCATTAAAATTTGAAAAAAATAACGAGAATTATTAGAGTTATAAACTTTCATACCAACTGTGATGTTGTCTACTTTGAATGTTTGACCATGTACAATCATTCCCGATTACGACACCAAAATCATCCTGTAGGTATAAGTATTTGAGTATTTGTTTGTATTGCATTATATAAGTAGGTACCTTTTACAAATTAAATTGTTGACATTCATTACATATCTATAACACATTGCAACATTTTTAGACTTTCTCCTTAAGAGGGCGTAGTACGTTTGGTTCTCCATACAAACGTATTAATGCTCTCATTTTAAAACGCCATGCTAGAATAACATGAAACTTTGTATACAAAATGGGATCCAGCTTGTCTAGGGCGGAAATTAGTTTCTGTTGCTTGAAATTATAACGGCGAAAAAATACAGCGATTATTAAGGTTTTCATACAAGCCGTAAAAAACTCAAAAAACCGCTGTATTTTTTTCTTTTTCAATTTCTAGCAATAGAAACTAATTTTCAACCTAGGTATGCCGGATCCCATTGTGTATAAAAAGTTTCATGTTATTCTAGCATGGCGTTATAAAATGAGAACCTAAATAAGTTTGTATGGAGAACCGATCCACACCGATCGGACTGCGCCGTCTTAAAAAGAAATCGTCTACCTATTCAATGACATACTAGACCTAATGTAGCAACAAGTATTTTTTTTTGCCTAGTAATGAACAAAAATTTACTATGTAGTACTTTAAACGTGATACATAAGCATTACATATATGTAAGTAAAAACATACATGCATACACAACTCAAAAATATGTCCCTCGGCTCGGGGTTTCGGTCTATATTTTATAGGGGAATTAATTCGATACATATTTTTGCACTTGAATGGTAAAGTAGGATGCCATTACCAAGCATTACCACTTAATTTGGCAACGAAAAACGAAAGAGATATCTCCAGCCATTAGCACCCATTAACAGTACTTGGGAGAGGGAGCGCCACGCCACTCGGACGGCTTCAAGCTACAAATACCAAACGTATTCTAGTCTTATTTTACTCTTGTAACCCTTGTATTATACTGGGTGGAAAGATCGAATGGAACAACCTTATGTAGGGTTTTTCGATAATTAACACTGATTAATAGTACTAGTTTATAACATTTTGAATGTAAGGTAGTTTTTATTTCTAAAAAGTCGTTTGTCTACCCAACTATCAGGGTATAAAAGGGAGGAACACTCTGCGGACGGACGGCAGTTGATCGGAGGTCGTGTTAGCGGAGGGTACCTAGCTAATAAGTTTTATTATTGTGAACAAGTGAATGTTATTGTGAAGAAATGAATATTGAGGCGAAGAAGTCAATACAATAAAATCATATTATCTTGAAGAGTGGTTTTAATCGTATTAGACTTAAATACTGGAAATAGCACATTGTGTGTAAAAGACTATCCTTTATTTTTAAAAACAATGAATTCTGCATTATATGGATTAGTGATAGCTTGTTTTAGAGAGGACTCGAACACGTCAAATGCGACAAAATATAATTTGCTGTATTTTATGATGTAGATCGAAAGGGTTACTGATAAGGTTAATTTAAGACGACCTGTTTAGCCTAGTTGGTAGTGACTCTGCCTCCGAAGCTAGAGGTCCCGGGTTCGAATCCCGGCCAGGGCATTTATTTGTGCATTTTTCACGGATATTTGTTCTTGGTTCTTGGATGTTTTCTATGTATTTAAGTATGTATTTATCTATATAAGTAATGTATATCGTCGTCTAGTACCCGTAGTACAAGCTTTGCTTAGTTTGGGACTAGGTCGATTTGTGTAACATTGTCCCCCCTATATATATTTTTCTCCAAAATAACAAACACAATCAAATTGACGGAATGCCATGAAAACTAGCAATTAACTTTTAATTTTTATTTTTCACCCTTAATAATACAAGCGATTTTTCATTAATCCATAAATGCAGAATTTATTGCTTTTAAAAATAAAGGAAAGTCTCTTTTACACAGTTATAATGTGATATTTTCAATGCCATCAATGTGGCATTCGATCTTTCCACCCTGTATATCATACTCGAATTGGTTCCGAGGCAGTAACTAATGAACACAACTTATATTTTAAGAGCGGAAAGTATAAGCTCGAACATAATTTGATATAAGTAACAAATATTTTTTAGGAGAGGAGTCATTGTGTATATTTTTTTATCAACCGTTTTGCGCGCAACTGACGCACATGAGTATGAGAGGTTTGTTTGAAGCGAAAGAAGTATGCAAGGACCGTAGTTTGTGGCATTATCTAGTTTCTACCTACCCCAATGGGATACGGGCGTGAATTCTCACGCCTATGCATGCAATTTTTTTTTCGGGTAGATATTCACAGTCAGTCTGATTTATCAATCGCGTATTGTTTGCTTGTAATACTGTACATCATTGCAATGTCTTTAGTTTTCCAATGCTACGTAAGAAAGAACGCACTTCCCCGTCACTTCTACTCGCTTAAACTTCGGTAGGTGTGTTCGTGTGAACATGATGACTTCGTATTTCGGAAATGTATTGAGAATAATGGGTCATAACTGTTGGAACATAGAGTTCCTATATGTACCAATGCAAACTCAAACCGTTTTTAGAATAGTATTTATACTTCTTCTATGACGGATGTCAATGGATTGTTTACGTTTGTTGTTTGGTCGGCCTAAAATACATTCACAATAAATTACTCGAACTGATAAGGTGGTTTGTATCAAGATCCCGGATCTCCAACAATAATTTGATGCTCAGCGAACTCTTGCAGGACGGCTTCTGATTGAGGCCAAGCATGGTCCGCAGAACTCGTTTTTGTATTCGCATCACCCTAAGCGTCAGTCGAGTTGCCCAAAACTATTTGTACCATAAGTTATAAGCAAGTAAAAGTAAAAAAATTACACTTCCCTCAGCGCATCACGGGACACCGGCGGCTTTAGTTTAGGCAATTCAAGCACCGCTTTACTCAGCGTACCCCATAGCGAGTCAACGTGATATTTCCAGTTTAGTGTATCCGACGTAACATAGACGTGTCTTGAGTAACATATTTCTTATGTGCTCTAGTCTGCTTACTCGTCCCAAAGATACTTAAGCTGTAAAGTGCTGCAGTAATTATTATTCAATAAATCGCCTTGTCATACTAGCTTGTTCTATTCATAATAGATTATATTATAACAATACTAACATCTTACATTAAAAGTATAGTAGTTATGTAATCGCAATAAGAAGTGCTGTAAAAATTGATGATTAGTTACTGTATCTGCTTAGTTTAATTTCATTTTCCTCATACGGATACACATAAGTGACGACTTTGCTGGCTTATAATCTACTTGAATGTAATTAACTTTATGTATGATTGTTGTTTTCCTTAATAAAGAAAATAAAACTTAGAAAACTACATAGTTTATTTGGCGACAAATGCAGACCTGTCACAACACCACATACCCACAGAACAATTTTTAAGGTTTGTTATAGTTGCAATGCAGCATCCAAACCACATTGAGCTCTCATATAAAAACAAATGAAATATAATAAGTATTATGCCTGCTGATATGGTTACACATACCCAATAAACCGTCACTGCCAAATGCGCCCAAATCCCAACAAGCTGATAAGATATCGGGAGATTACGGGCTTATTCGCTATCGCTCCGTCGCTCGGCAAAGCTGTTTGTAAATAGGTCTTAAGTAACATTAATACCTATTAAGAGACGCACGAAAATATTATAAGGAACAAACAAGGGTTTTATGCCATGACTATAGTTTTTTAGAATAGAATAGAAGAAATTTATTCAGAAAACGCTTACACACAATACAATACAACAAAATTATAAAATTATTATTATACGTCACTGAAAGGGTCTCCACTCAGCTTAATGTCAAGATACCACTTAAGGATCTCGACGCTGGTCTTCCGTAGAAACCCTTCCGAGAGAGCGCAACTACGCGCTAAGGTACAAAACATTTCATGTAAGTGCAAAAAGTTTCAAAAGTGTAATAAGGTATAATAAAATAAAAAACTACAATAACAATTTAAGGTACCCAAACAGTCATTAATCCTTTATACAGGGTGAAATTAATGATATAGGATGCGTTCGTTCTTTAGTAGGAATGGCACAGGAGTATACCCAATTATTATTTTTTCTGTAAGTTTAAGATGTATTTTTTAAATTTACATTTGAATGAACCAATTGATGGTGAGTTCCTTATAGGTGGAGGTATATTGTTCTTTTACAGAGTTGGGGCACGTATATGGAGTTGCTTGAATATGGAAGTACCTCCACCTTACCGCAGACATAATAACACTACACTCGCTCAAGGTATGTGTTGAGTTGTTGAGTAAGGTCGCCAGAGCTCCCAAAGATACGCAGTATTGAGAGTGCCTGCATTACTCTCTAACCCTTTTCCGGGCGTAGTACGTTGCATCGACCACATACGTGCCAAAAGAAATTCAATCCCAGTTCTCTGATTTAAGGCTCAAATTACATTGCATTTTCGTAAAAAGTGACCCGTCTTGAAATGAATCACCATTAACGTAACTATTTTTATTTTTGTAAAGCCTTCTACATTGGCGCGGCCTGGAAATGGGCTAAAGTAAGAGTTACTTTATTTATGTAAGTTAACCAATCCTCTTGATTGACAAAGGATATTTTTATCCCGCAAAACATTCTTTAATAGGGTAAAAGAGAGGTGGAATTGTATGGGACAGCGATAATTATTCCTGCGCCTAAAAAAATTTAATAGCACTTTTCCAAAGGCGTCTTTCTGACTGCTATTTTGAGGCGGTATTAGTTGCCAGAGTCAGTACTCGGTACATTTTCTTCACTGCACACCTACATTTTAATGAGCGCTTTCTGATTGGCGCGGTATAGACTGAAGCGGGGCATATGAACGCATTACTGCCCGGTTTCCGCGCATGCGCAAATGACAGTACAATACTGACAGTATCCCGTCTATTGAATAACGAAATACATCATACCGATCCCGTTCCACCAAGTCACGAAGTCACCTAAGGCGGTAACAAGTCTTACGCCTACGAAGTCGCGGGCAAAAACTAGTATTCGTCATCATCATCATATCAGCCAAAGGACTTCCAACGTTGGACATAGGCCTCCACCAAATAGTGCCACATTGAACGATCCTGCGCCAACCGCATCCAGCGGACTGCCGCGACCTTTATCAGATTATCAGTCCACCTTGTGAGGGGCCTACCCACGCTGCGCCTTAAGACGGCGCAGTACGATCGGTGTGGATCGGTTCTTCATACAAACGTATTTAAGCTCTCATTTTAAAACGCCATGCTAGAATAACATGAAACTTTGTATACACAATGGGATCCGGCATACCTAGGTCGGAAACTATTTTCTGTTGCTAGAAATTGAAAAAGAAAAAAAAATACAGCGGTTTTTTGAGTTTTTTACGGCTTGTATGAAAACCTTAATAATCGCTGTATTTTTTCGCCATTATAATTTCAAGCAACAGAAACTAATTTCCGCCCTAGACAAGCTGGATCGCATTGTGTATACAAAGTCTCATGTTATTCTACCATGGCGTTTTAAAATGAGAGCATAAATACGTTTGTATGGAGAACCAAACGTACTGCGCCCTCTTAAGTCATCGGTGGTGGTAGCCGGATCTTTGCCGGAGATTCTTAGCACCCCTGACCCCGCTAGTACACTGGCCGCTACCATAACCAGGGCACCGGGGGTCACCGGAACCTCGGGGTTTTTTTGTCTTATTCATAGGGGTAAATGCCATAATCGCCACGCTTGACATGCGGGTTGGCGATCGCAGTATGTCCACCGCACTCGAGGGATGCTACAACAACCTGCTGCTGCCCATCCCCCGGTGGTCTTGGTCGTAGTTTAAGGACATACCCGGGTCTCGAGTAAAGCTAGTATTATTATGTAGGTCAAATGGCCTCGGATCCAATTTATTACGTTGAAAACGTCACTTATACAATTTCGATTGTATCCACTACACTGAGAAACGACATCACTTATATTGACATACCAGTAGGAACGTTAAGGAACTTGGACAGTTCATTTAAGTTTGAGAAAACGTTTGCTTACTTACAGAAAACTTTTGACAGATGATCTAGGTCTGACGTCACTGCCAAGCCTAAACGATGGCTGCTGTTTCGTATTTTATGTACTTGAACTTACGAAAATAAAATATGAACATGTCTCATACTTTTTTAAGGAAAATGCCGTCAGTAAGTCAATAAAGTCAAAATAGGACGCAATAAGATAGAATCATCAACATCATCATTATTTGAGCTGGGTTCTTATCGGATGAGTAATTGTCACTCTTTTCTATTTACTACCAACCTCTAGACTTTCTCGTAAATGTCCTATTCCATCCCGGACCACACGGGGTTTAGGGAGAAGCAGAAGACGCATCAGAGTCGAGTGAATGCAGTAGAAATGAGAGCGTTACGAAGTATGTGTGGTGTTACTTTGAGAGATGAATTGAGGAACACCGTCATAGGTGTGGAGTGAATGAAGATTTAATGACGAAAATTGTGAAAAGTATGTAGAAAAGTTAGTTTGGATATGTAGAGAGGATGGATAAAAGAAGATTGACAAAACGAAAGTATGAAGGAAGAGTGGATGGAAAAATTGGAAGGGGAACGCCTCAGCGAACGTAATCCGACCAAGTCCGAGACATTCTGCAGAAAGGCCATGTCAACAGTATTTAAATTGACGCGCACGCATGAAGAATGTTATGAGAGTTCATGAAGCGAAAGTTGTATGTCAGGATTGTAGCAAATAGAAATCGGTGATCTCTGCATACCCCTCTGGGAAACAGGCGTGATATGTAAATTTTGTCACAGTCCAGATAATTTTCTTCAAGAGTCCATCCATCCATCCTCCTAACGTTATTCCCTAAAGGATGTTGCACCCTAAAGGATGCCTGGGGTCCGCTACCTAATCCCAAGAATTGGCGTAGGCACCAATTTTTATGGAAGCGACTGCCATCTGACCTTCCAACCCGAGGGGGAAACCAGACCTTATTGGGATTAGGCTTGTCAAGTGAGTGGGCAACTTGACTGTTAGAAGTTCTCAAGCCGCCCGGAGGCCTCTAACTTGGCTTAACGACTGCTATCATAGACAGCAACCGGGATGAACGGCTTAACGTGCCTTCCAAAGCACGGGAGCGTTCAGTTAGTAACCACTCAAAGCGGTCACCCATCCAAGGTTTGACCTCGCCCGACACTGCTTAACCTCGCATACCGCACGCGGTACGCGAGCGCCACTATAGATAATTTTCTTCAAGAAAGTCGTAGTAAAATAAATAAAACCAATTACTTGTTAAATCTTTCAAACCTTTAGTCACAATGATTATTTGCGTTACTATTTCAGTTAAATGTTAATAAAGGCAGATATAAAACCGTTGCAAACGCATTAAAATGACCTTACATCACCGTTTCAGATACGAGTATCTGACGTTGAAAGCTACGGATTAACTGATTTCAAATGACAGTAATAATCAAGGAGTAGTATGTATCGTTAAAATATTCTTATATTGTGTCAGTTTTATCTTGTCTTATTTGTTTTGGAATAAGTTTTTTTACATCTTGTGTATGCAATGCATACAAACAATACACGTAAAACCGATCGCCGTTGGGGCGGAAAGTTTCTCGAGTGGCGACCACATACCGGAAGGCGCAGCCCCCGCAAGATGGACTGAAAGGTCTTCAGACCACCTTGCGGGGGCTTCGCCTTCCAATACCATCCATCCATGTCATCTGACAGCAGGCTAGCGTAATAAAAAGATTGTAATAGGTGTACGGTACGGTCAGCGTTATATAGTACGTAGCAGCCAAAGTGGCCGCATACTTCGGTACACCATATTATTATAATGATGATATGTATGATGATTCCATTACCAGGTCGGTCGGATGCGGGTGGCGTAGGACGTCATTGTGTGATATGTATGATGATTCCATTACCAGGTCGGTCGGATGCGGGTGGCGTAGGACGTCATTGTGTGATATGTATGATGATTCCATTACCAGGTCGGTCGGATGCGGGTGGCGTAGGACCAGCCATTGTGGCGCTCTTTGGGGGAGGCCTTTAAGCAGCAGTGGACGTCTTCCGGCTGATATTGTAATGATTATGATGAATTTAAAATACGTGTTTTTTTTTTTATTGTGAATGTCGCCGCACTCGATTCTATTAAAACTACGCGCGGCTCTATCTGTACTCGTAATGCAGCGCTGTCAATGTTTTCGATAGGTTGTCAAGTAACAAAATAAAATGGAGGATATAAAAACGTTATTTTAAATGGCTTACGACTAAATAAGGAATTATTTATAAAGGTTTCAGATAAGTGAATGTGTAATTGTTTATATAGTAAATACAATATACTACAATTTATAATTAACAAAATCGTTCAATCGTTAATCGTTTTTTTAAATTAAGAGTATTCACTAAATATTTTATATTCCATTTTAAGATTTTGTATAGTCAACTTGTTCTCATTTTATGTCTATTTAAGCGTGAAAAATATATAATATATGATCAAAAGATATTATAGGTACGGAGCAACACAATGATTAAATTAGGTATATTTGTCAAATTGTTAAAATAAGAGGAAATTATAGATAACGATTGTCGTCCATATTATAATATATTTATGTAGCGCACCATATATCGAAAACGACAATAACAAGATATACGTTTAATTATATCACTGATACCTAATTATATGACATTTGTCTGCCTGTAATGTAAGTTATAACCGAGTGCTACATATGTGTGATGCATTAAATTGCATTGTATATGTTACGCGTATATAGTATTAGTGTAATATATATATTTTTTTATGACATAGGTGGCAAACGCGCAGATGAATCGCCTGATGGTAAGCGATTAGCGCCGCCCATGGACACTCGCAACGCCAGAGGGGTTGTAAGTGCGTTGCCGGCCTTTAAGATGGAGTACGCTCTTTTCTTGAAGGTTTGAGGGTCGAATCGGTCCGGAAATACCGCAGGCGACAGTTCATTCCACAGTTTAGCTGTGCGAGGCAAGAAATTTCTGGAGAAACGCACAGTTGAGGACTGCCAACCATCTAAGTGGTGAGGATGGAAATTTTGTCGCGTTGGGCGATGGCGGAAGGAAGCGGCAGGGATTAATCCGAACAATTCCTCGGAGCACTCCCCGTAATACAAAAATATATGTTTGTATAATGAATGTCAAAGCTTGTTAGTTTGATTGCTTCTTTTAAATCATTTTTTTTAATACTACGACGGTGGCAAACATGCTTACGGCCTGCCTGATGGTAAGCAGACACCGTAGCCTATGGACACTTGCCACTCCAGAGGAATGACAAGTGCGTTGCCGACCCTTTATTGACTTGGGGATGCGCAAGTACCTATGTGTAATTATCGTGAGTTATATTTGTTTTATCATTTTATCAATGGTTAGCTGGAATATTTCCCTTACAGGGATTTGTTTTATATTTTGTTTCTTCAAAAGGCTGGCGCGTACCTTGCTCAGCGCATTAGCATTGCTGTTCAGCCGACCGCAACCGCCGAGTTCCGCGCTCGAACCCATTTTTTATTTGTAAATTAGGTAGGTATTAGGTTTTTTAGGTCGTTTAATTCTTTCCTAGTAATAGACTAATTTATCAAAATCAATATGCTAATAGAATTCTGGTTTTAGTATTATCCACTACGAAGGTTTATTTTTTTATTTTTTTTGTAAATGTTTTATAATGTGCAAAAAAGTGTCATAAATACCATTACGTATATATTACCATACATATATTGCAGTCCGGGAAACCTTTAAAAAATTAATTACGCAAAGTTAATAAACAGCCCAGCACAGCACAGCGCAGCACAGTTTAGTTTTTTTATGTACCTATATGTATATTATTTATGTATTAAATTTATGCATATTATATAAGTTACATTTCCTAGATATTGACCCTGTTTTATTGGTATTGTACATGGTTTAAGTTTGTCTATCGCCTTCTATCTACCTTCCGCTCAATTGCTCAAAGGTTAGCCTGAAGAGATCCCTTATAGGAATAAGCTCGCCTTTGTACTTTCATGCTTTGTGACATGTATAGGTATGTTGTAACCATGTTGTGTGTTGACCATGAGGAAACTATATATTCTACATGCGGTTCTGAAGCTTCACAAAACATTACCATATGAACATCACAAAAATAAACGTAGGAGAAAAATCACTGTTGCTCCCTTATCCACCCACAAGTCAGCCTTCGCAAGAAGACAATTCATGTACCAGTCTGCCTATTTGTACAACAAGATCAACCAGGATAACGAAATATACTCGATGAAATATCATGACTGTAAAAAATTCACAGATCTCGTGCACTACACGACCATCAAGGTACTTATACATTGAAAATGAATTCAACAAAATAAAAAAATGCATTACATTTGCTAACTTTATGCCAATTTGGTTGATATATAATATATAAACATAGCTCACATACAAAATTCCTATTAAATTGGCAATTTTTTAAAGCGCAGCCAAGTTACGGTAACCACATAAAAAGGCATTTGCCACTTTACTAATATTCACGCAAGATAACGGCGACTTCAAATTAACTCGACCTCCAAACTCCGACTATAACTATAACAAGAATTTTCAAAGTCGAATTCAACATGACACCCTAGGCCCCAGGAGAACCTTGATTATTTGTTTAATTTTCTCGCAATCGAAGTGAAAAGCAGATGTATAACTCATGTATAAAACTCATTTAATTCGAGACAATTTATCGACCGGAGCCGCAAGCAAGGGTCGATATAAAGTAGAGGCTTGTTTTATGCAATCTCAATCAACTATTTTATTTGCCAAGGTTTTGGAAGATATTGGTCTTCCAAAACATCATTGACTTATCCACGAATTGCTATTTCCCGGGCACTGCAATAATGTTGTCTCGAACTATAATTAATAATAATTTATTATAGGAACAATACATGTTTAATTTAAACAATTTGAAATATAAAACTAAAACTAACTACAATTGTACAATTGTGTTGTTTTAAAAAAATATATATTACCTACTAATAGTCGTTCTGACTTTTTGACTTCTTTCAAAAACGTTAGGCTACAGCGCAAACCCTTGACCCGATCGTCTTTGTTTTAGGCTCAAATTGTAGCCGACTAAATTGTCCAGAGGAGTTTTGATCAAAATTTTGATATCATTCTTCGTTTCCAAAATATCGAGTGCCAAAATGAAAAAATCGGAGGAAATTGATTTTTTTTTTCACTATTTCGGCCAAAACTTTTTTCGTTCTGGACTTTCTCAAATAATTCTCTTTGCATCTTACACATCTCGTAAATAAGCGTCTTTTGAACCTAGTTTGAATATCATACGACTTGATTTGACGACCTGTTTAGCCTAGTTGGTAGTGACTCTGCCTCCGAAGCTAGAGGTCCCGGGTTCGAATCCCGGCCAGGGCATTTATTTGTGCATTTTTCACGGATATTTGTTCTTGGGTCTTGGATGTTTTCTATGTATTTAAGTATGTATTTATCTATATAAGTATGTATATCGTCGTCTAGTACCCATAGTACAAGCTTTGCTTAGTTTGGGACTAGGTCGATTTGTGTAAGATTGTCCTCCAATATTATTATACCTTCACAACTCTCTGAAATATAAGGGGATCGCACTATTTCGTGAAATGGGACCCTATACTGGAGCGAACGAAAAGACATTTTCAATGTCAAAAGTTCGTATGGTAGACGTGAAATAAAACAACATGGTTTCACTTAGCTGCATATTTATGAAACATTTTAAGTGACGACTTCATTATCCTCTACCTATGTTCGTGACAACTGGTTATTACTAACATGCGAAAAACAATATTAGTGTTATTATAATGTAAAATTATACGTAAAATTCGCACCTAACTACGTTTTCTTGTTTTTAGGGTTCCGTACCGCTAAAGGAAAAACCAGAACCAGACTCCTTTTCTCAGGAACGCTCGGAGGTACCAAGCTGGAATTTAGTACGATTTGGTACGAAGCAACGTCTTATTGCACAGATAAAGGAAAAATTGCGAAAACCGTATTTTTTTAGTTACACGTCATATAATAAAAATATTTTTTGTGAACCCTCGGTGCGCGAGTCCGACTCGCACTTGGCCGGTTTTTTTTTATATACTATACCACGTCAGGAGTAAACAAGCTTACGGCCCGCCTGATGGTAAGTGATTATCGCAGCCTATGGACGCCTGCAAAAATTAAAAATTTATGCACTCCATTTTTGAAGAAGCCCATTCTGTAGTCGCTCGGGAAAACACCGCCAAAGAGCTCATTCCGCAACCGGAGGGTCTGAGGGAGGAAATTCCTCTGAAACCGTACCGACACAACCATTTACGTTCTAAGGTGTGAGGATGAATGCCCTGCCGACGGCGAGCGGTGCGATTATATTTGAAGGTGAGTTTTGTCGTAATTCCATAATCTTTTTTTTGTGTGTACCTATAAGTGTACTCGTACATATTACAAATAGTCGCGTACGGTACGGTTTCAGAGGAATTTCCTCCCTCGGACGCCCCGGTTGTGGAATGAGCTCCCTGCCGAGGTTTTCCCGAGGAACTACAGTATGGGATTCTTCAAGAAAGGAGTGCATAAATTTTTAAACGGTCGGCAACGGTGTTTGAGTTGCAGGCGTCCGTAGGCTGCGGTGACCGCTTACCATCAGGCGGTCCGTACGCATGTTTGCCACCGACGTGGTATAAAAAAATAAAAATAATTAATAACCGATGCTATTGCGTTACACTTAAGTAAATTTCATGATATTTCTAATAATTTGAGTCTATGTAATGAATATCTAGACACGCGGAGCGTGTCCACCCAAGTTCACCCCAGGAACTGGCGGACAGCAGCCGTGTGTTATTTTACACGAACCGTTTGGAGCCACTTTTGACCCCCCAATAACCCAAAATCTATCTAACATAAAAAAAATGAAATTTGGTACATTTATTAAGGTCCTTTAATATATATTTATTAGTTATTGAGATATTGAATTCCAAAAAACGGCATTTTTACCACTGACTGACTGATTGACTGACTGACCGACTGACTAGTAATCAAAAACCTAACCCACTTCCAGGTGACCTACAAAGCTGAAATTTGGCATGTAGCTTGATACAATAAAACTAATTTACTGCGGATTAATTCATTTTGAGCCTTAACTTGGCAGTTTTCTATGCAGTATGTTATAATACCATAAAAGCCGTTGCATTTAAAAAAAAAACTGCCAAGTTAAAGCTCAAAATGCATTAAGCCGCAGTAAATTAATTTTACTGTAAACATTGTAGTGCCGGACTTCGTACCATTTCAGAGAATCTACGGAACTTTACACCCATTTAGATCTCAATTCTTCTGTCGGTGAAGACGACAACAAGCAGCGATATTCTTAATATTGAACTTGGCTCCCATTTTCACATTTATGTTTTTGATGGGATAATAATAACATGTTGCTGTATTGTTTGTTTTTAATATTATAACGGCTACTTGACAAACACGTTGGTATTTAAAGAAGCTCGTGACGAGAATATAAACACGTCACAATGAAACCGTCTTGTTTTATCCTAGTATAACGAGAGATTTTTTAAAGCAATCCATTTTGTGTTTAAAGTTCTAATGCGGCGTTGCCCACGCCATTTCATTCCCAATTTCAGCATTATTGCCGACGCAAATATTACCGGCGTATTGCCGTTGGTTTTTTTTTAATACAGCAAAATATTGTGAAAAACTTTCGTGCGTTCACGTACAGACGGCGTCATATACATACAGCAGTCAAAGTGGTCAAATAGTATGTAGCAGTCAAAGTGGTCAAATACACTATACAAAATATATGGTGTACCGAACCATTTGGCTACTTTGGCTGCTACGTACTATATGACACTGACTGTACCGTACACCTATTACAAACTTTTTGTTAGGCTCGCTGACGAAAATATTAACAGTTTTCAAAAATTATACCGCGTCAGCCTGCCGTCAGATCTAAACTTGCTGGCAACATAATCAATGTTTCTACAACGGGACATAACTAGTTATATATATTGTTATTCGCATCATCAGCATCATTATAATTGACAACTACGTGTGTGTTAAGCTTAAAACTCACAGAGCGCGGCGCGGTGTCGTTGCGGGGCGGAGGCAGTTTTCTGGTGACCGAACGCGGGACGTCGTACTTAAAAACCGCGCGGTATACGGTAGGCGGCGACTGTGACATACGAAGCAGTAATGAAATGAAATGAAACCAAAATATTTTTATGAACGACAAGCATTGATACAGTTGATACAGTGGTTTATAATTGTTTTTATAGTACCTACTTATCTCTAGCATGCTGTACAGAGTGCGGCTTAAAACTAGCAGCGGTTTAATTTTGGTATCCGCACTAGGCGTGCCTGTATCGCAGGGACCAATAACATGTGGTGTGTCAAAATATGATAATGCCGGTTGCCATACTATAATAATTTAACATTTTTAATCTAAGTCAACTGCACCTAAATCTTAAAACAATGCAATAAACTAAATTATAATATGATTTTTTTTTAATTACTTAACTATATGTTATCTCAACTATTTCGAGTTTTAATAACTAATTCTGTCTCTTCATATGATAGACTGGCTAGCCATTTCTTAACAATTTGTTTAGCTTCACAAACTGAACTATTTTTTATATCACATTTCATCAGTTAATATCAAATGTCAGAATGAAAACTGGTAGTATTTTGCCATTTGCCATGGCAGATGTTAAATATTACAGTGATTTGTTGTCACTTCTTATGTTATGGGAAAACGTTGGAGGGCAGATACCTAAGTAAAGATGCTGTCCAGCAGCCATCTTCAGTTGTAGAAACAAGACCAGGCTCCTTGTCTAGTTTCCTTATTTCTACAGTAAGTTAAGAGCGTGTTCTGTCACTTTTGAACCGTAATTTTACAAAGAATAGAGTCGAACAGTGCTAGCCCACTTTCTTGGGGGACTGCACACATTTGCTTCTGTTTAATTTAAAAAATCCTTTTTTGTTGCCTTTTTTTCGTAATATCTAAAGTAGTGTTCGAGCTTCTTTAGATAAAAGAAAGTATAAGTACAACCTAAATTATCTGAAATAGTAGTCCTATACAATTAAACGAGCAACACTTGTATTATTAATTCTTGTGTTTGTGATTGAAATTTCAAAAACCACTCGAAGGATTTTGATGAAATTGCTAGGTGATATCTTCGGGAAAACTTGTATTTCCCGGGACAACACGAGCGTAGCTCGATGGCCCAGACTAAAAAGTATGGTAACAAAAAAGGAAAATGAAAAGTACGCGGTGTTGACGTTATCAATTATTTCAAACATTTTGAGAAATGAAAAGAATATTGAAATATTTACACTTATTTTTATGGACAACAAGCCGTCGTCTAAGCAAAAAATGAGTGATTTCTTGACTACAATCAAATAAGTTTTGTAAATATACGAAAAATATAAAATATCCCATAATTTTTTGCCGTATCAGGCAATCAGCAGTAAAGTATTATAAAAAATCCAAACAAAAGATAAAATATTACTATTATTTATAATATTATATAGTAAAATCCACAATGATCAAAACGTGCTTTGAAACGCTAAGGTAAATGTCCCATTAAAAAAACCTACATATTAATATTTAATAGTGGACACATATTAGTCGCCTCTAAATGTTTTAATTAATATCGAAAGTGTCAAGTATTGACCCAGTAATTTAATTTTATTTTTTATTTTTATTGTTAATTATAATTTCTAGACTTAAAATTTACGGTGTATATAACGGACGTTTTCCTTGTCTAACGTGTGAATGAGCAGTATGTTCATTTTTACAATCATTAGATTATTGACCATTCTTACTCGCTGGCTGTTGAAGTATTGACCCGTATTGCTATCAGATTAGGAGTACTTTGATAGCGGAATTCCTATCAGTAGCGCTCAATTCCGTCAACAAAAAGTTATGTTCCTTTTTTTGTCCTTTTAATATTCGTTTGTCTTTTAATTAATAAATCAGTTTAGTATCAAGGATTTTTGCTTTATATTATGACAAAATGTTTTTAAAAAATCCATATTTTCGGATACCGATCGATTCTAGCTCGTAATGTTTGTAATTTTTTTTTCTTAAAATAACTGCCTATATTATTAAAATGAAAATTGCCTTTTCATATTTAACAATGATTTTTGCACTTACCTTTGATAATTTGAGACGAAAATTAAATCTAAATACAGAAACAGTACGCAATGTTGTTAAAAACCACTTGAAAGTCCTTTCCAACGTACAGTTCACAAACTTCAGAAAAACTTGTCAACTTTAAAAAAATATCAAAACGCACTTATACAAAACTTTTTATTTTATTTTTCTGGATCAAAATATATTGTATTGTATTGTTAGTTGAGTACCAATATTCCTGCAATTTTTTTGCTGTAGAAATAAATATATTTTGTATCAACGTGAGAACGGGCAACTTCGTTCTTCGTGTCGTGCGCTCGCTACGCCCGCTAGATTCAGACTGAAGGGGATTTGCTCGAGCTCTTTCCGAAATCTACAACCATTGGAATTAATTAAATGACAGCTGTCATGGGGTGGATGAGTACGTGTTAAATTATGAGGAAATCGGGTCCACTAATCGTGTTTAGAGGGATGGTCTCTTTGAAGCGTAGTTCTGCGAAGTTCTTGTGTTTTCTCCGGTTCTTATTATTATCATGCAAACAATTTTTTCATTTTTTCTGTTCTCTCCGGTGAACTAATGGTATCCTAATAGTGTTTTGCGTAAGTACGCTCGTTTTACAAGCTTTTATTTAGTTTCACCTGTCCCGTTGTCTGTCCGTCTGTAATCAAATCTTGCAAGTTAAATTTGATCCACTTCCCGGTTTCCGATTGAGCTGAAATTTTGCATGCATATATAAATCGGATGACAATGCAATATTATTATGACATAGAGCTGATCTGATGATGAAGACAAAAGGTGGTCATAGCAATTCCTAAACTACACAAGATAAACCCATCGTGTTTGTGCTCATTCGAACGGACTCAATAAGTAGTTTATGATTGTGGAAAAAAGTATAGTCGGTAATAAAAGCTTTTTATGTATTGACCAAAAACTTATTAAGTATTTATTATCTATCAGTTGAAATACAGAAGTTATTCGAGTGCGATTGGTTTGTTATTCCAACTATTTTGTTCCCTTTGGTTGTATCTGGGTTTTTTCAGCCAAAAGTAATTACTCGGAAATAATTTCCTAGCAGTTACCATAAAATAAATAAACTAGTTACGATCAATTGAGTGAAAGGGCAGAGTTGTAGCGCTCATGGACCAGCGGTGCCCGCGTACCGCGTGCGGTATGCGAGGTTAAGCAACGTCCGCCGTCAACTATTGGATGGGTGACCGCTTTGGTTAGTACCTAACTAAGTGCTCCCTTGCTTTTGAAGGAACGTCAAGCCATTGATCCCGGCTGCTGTCTATAAATAAATAAATAGGTAAATAAATATTGGGGAACAATCTCAAATCGACCAAGCCCAAACTAAGCAAAGCTTGTACTATGGGTACTAGATGACGGTATACATTAGATCAATACATACTTAGATACATAGAAAACATCCAATACCCAAGAAAAATATCCGTGCTAAAATGCATAAATAATGCCCTGGCCGGGATTCGAACACGGGACCTCTAGCTTCGGAGGCAGTGTCACTACCAACTAGGGTAAACAGACCGTGGATAGCAGTCGTTAAGCCAAGTTAGAGGCCTTCGGGCGGCTTGAGAACCACCACACCACAATCTTACACAAATCGACCTAGTCCCAAACTAAGCAAAGCTTGTACTATGGGTACTAGCCGACGATATACATACTTATATAGATAAATACATACTTAAATACAAAGAAAACATCCAAGACCCAAGAACAAATATCCGTGAAAAATGCACAAATAAATGCCCTGGCCGGGATTCGAACCCGGGACCTCTAGCTTCGGAGGCAGAGTCACTACCAACTAGGCTAAACAGGTCGTCGAATCATGGTGATGTCGTCAATCGTCATGATGATGATGAGCTGTCGGTACGGAACCCTTCTTTGTGCGTGATCCGACACGCACTTGGCCTGAGTGATACTATCTGTCGTATGTTTTCTAGTAGTTGTTTATTTATTACGTTGCCCTCATTTTATTACTGGATTTTTTTTTATACAGGGCCTGTAATAGGAGCAATAAATTTAAAGGCGCCTTCCTCAAAGCATCTGCAGTAACCTCTTGTGTCCAATTCTTTTTTATTTTTTTTCAATTGTGAGAAATTTTGATCTAAAGTTATGACCTCCAAGTACCCAGCAGATTATAGCGTGGCAGTCAATGTTGATTCTGAGGTTGCTTCAAGTTATGACTCATGATCGTTGTCGCATTATTGGTTTAAAAGAATATTTTTTGGATTCTTTTTATTTTTTATAAATTTTTAGTGTTTTTTGAATACATCCAAATCCAAAAAATACTTTTTTTTTCAATTCAAATCATTTGGAAATAAATGCTGGAGAGCTCAATAGTGTACCGTTTAGTTTTTTGCTCCTATTACAGGCCGCACCCTGTATAGTAATTGTTTTTTTCATTGAAATGTGACTAGCATGCAAAAGTGACGGACCAAACTGAGACCCCAATTCTCCAACTTGACAAGACAGACACACAATGGGGCTTAACGAATCAAAACAGAATGTTACAACGTAAATAGAGCCATCAGATCCAATTACCGTTAAAGTAATATTGTGGACCAAATTGTAATGATATAATAGTACGAGTATAATTGGCATCATCGTTCAGCCGAATGACGTCCACTGCTGGACATAGGCCTCCCCCAAAGACTTCCACAATGACCGGTCCTGCGCCACCCGTATCCAGCGGACACCCGCGACCCTTACCAGGTCATCAGTCCACCGTGTGGGGGGCCTGCCCACGCTACCTCTTCCGGTACGTGGTCGCCACTCGAGAACCTTTCCGCCCCAACGGCCATCGGTTCTGCGTGGCATAATTGGCATAGAGGTAATGTTTCGGTGATATGGCTGCTATATTGAAATTAATACAGATGGTTTAATCTACCAACGGACGCCCTATCCCCGGGTATATCCTAAAACTACGACCAAGACCACCGTGGGATGGGCAGCAGCATCCCTGGAGTGCGGTGGAGATACTGCGATCGCCAACCTGCATGCCAAGCGTCACGATTATGGAATATACCCCCCGTGAATTTGGGGGAGGCCTTTGTGCAGCAGTGGACGTCATTTGGCTGATATGGTGGTGGTGGGGACGCCCTATTCCTAGCACATAGCACAGATCTGATTCACAAAATAAATAATAGTACTGACGTTCAGAAGGTACTTATCCTAAACGAAATCGAAATAATTGATAGGTACAAAGAAATAAACAAGGTTTCTCTCCAAAAAAAAAACATTTTTAACCGACGTCAAAAAATGAGGATGTTCTCAATTCGACTGTTTTTTATTTTTTATGTTTGTTACCTCAAAACTTTCGACTGGGTGAACCGATTTTGAGGATTCTTTTTTATTTGAAAGCTGCTGCTTCCTGTGTCGTCCCATAATAATTACGAATACAAATACAAAATAATTTATTTACTAAAAAAGCAATACAGTTGTTACATTATCAGTGGCCCTTACAGTGGTCAAGCCCGTATCGTGAGGGCCGACAGAAAACAGTTAGAGATTATACAATAAGATGATGCGTATACAGATAACCTGAAGGATCAAAAAAGAAAAAAAATTACAAGGCGCATTCCTCTAACATAGTTTAAGACTATCTAATCCATATTTACAAGCTTTGGATGTGTGTGTGCGTGTGTGTGTGCGTGCGTGCGTGTTTGTGTGTGTGTGTGTGTGTGTGCGTGTTTGTTTATGTATGCGTGTGTGCGTGCGAGAGTGCGTAAACGTGTGAGTGTGTGCGGCTAAAGGTATTATTAGCAGTTAACGCAAGGGTTATAAACTATCTTCAGTGGCCCTGTAAGAGAGCGTGAGAAGAATTTGCTCTAGTTCTGACAATGGTATCCATGGGAATACCATATAAGTCTTAAATTTGCATTACGTATTATGTTTGCGCAGTTGTAATACCATACGCAGAAGTGGGGCAGTACTGCATTCGTATCGGTTGACATTGACAGCTGATAGTTTTCTCATATCGTACCGCCTCCGCATCATCGACAAATCAGGAAGACGCCTTAGAGTTTCCATATCAGCCCTAGGACGTCCACTGCTGGACATAGGCCTCCCCCAATTTCATGGGGGGTAAATGCCATAATCGCCACGCTTGGCATGGGGGGTAAATGCCATAATCGCCACGCTTGGCATGCGGGTTGTGATCATGTTATGATCAAATTATGTGTATATTGAAGCTGATTGTATGATGTCCTGTTTGTCAACACAATATTTGTAATAAGTTACAGATTTGGGCTATATTTGACTATGGTTGTAGAGAATGCCTCACGGCATTAAGTCCGCCGTTTGTGTTCATATGTGCAATAAAGTTAAATAAATATATTTAGCTTTGAATGCTTATAGACCATAACTATAGGTATTCTATAAGGGTTTGGAACATTGACTGTCAAAAATTTTCGGAGCGCTACCCAGAACCAAAGGGTTATTGGTAGAAATTGGCAAACTCATTCATTCTTTGTCTGGTGAGAACGTGATATTCACACAACAGCTTCAAATTGATGCGTGTATCGGAGACAAAGGTTGTCTGGAAGAAATCACGTTTCAGTGATTTTTTTATTTGTAAGACTGTGTGTTTAAGACAAGTACGGTTGCCAGTTTTTATTGCACTTTTAGCACCACCCAGGGGGTCACGTGTATTGTAACGGTGGGTACTGGATACGGACGTGGTGCAACTTCGACCCCCCTTTGTCAAGTGAGTGGGCAACTTGACTGTTAGAAGTTCACAAGCCGCCCGAAGGACTCTTACTTGGCTTAACGACTGCTGTCGTAGACAGCAGCCGGAATCAACGGTTTAACGTGCCTTCCAAAGCAAACCACTCAAAGCGGTCACCCATCCAAGAACTGACCTGCGCCCACATTGCTTAACCTCACATACCGAACGCGGTACGCGGGCGCCGCTGGGCCACGAGCGCTCTGAGTTTTCAGTGATAATATCGCCTTTTGTTTATCTCTACTCCAAGTTTCGTCATCATTGTCAGCCGATCGACATAGGCCTCGCCCAGAGACCGCCACAACGACCGGTCATGGGCCGCCCGCATCCAGCGGACTCCCGTTACCTTAACCAGGTCATCAGCCCTCCAACCCTGCGAAGCTTCATCTTAAGTAAGTATTCTGTTCCCCAGTTAAGTCCAGTCCTTGTTTGGCTTGGTATTTATCAATTTTGAGATGTTGCCTACTTCAGCATCACTCATTAATTTATTTCCATCATAAAATATTTCGTAACCTTAGCATCCACCACCACCATATCAGCCAAAGGACGTCCACTGCTGAACATAGGTCTTATAATGAACCTTAGCATGCTTTAGGCCATTTACAATCAAAATCATGAAGTGCCTTAGGCAGTAAGTAAACTACTTTATGTTCGTCCAAAAATAGCTATCTGATAAACCTCCTTATATCCACCACCGCCACCATATCAGCCCTAGGACGTCCACTGCTGGACATAGGCCTCCCCCAATTTCATGGGGGGTAAATGCCATAATCGCCACGCTTGGCATGCGGGTTGGAGATCGCAGTATCTCCACCGCACTCTAGGAATGCTGCTGCCCATTCCCCGGTGATCTTGGTCGTAGTTTTAGGACATACCCGGGTCCTAAAACTACGACCTTCCTTATATAATAACAGCTAACGAGTCGTATACAAAATGAACCCCCAACAGTAAAGGACAATTGCGCTAATTTTGGTTGGAAATAGATCATATTCACGAAGAAAAAGAGAAATGGGGCACTTAATTTGTTCAGTTGTATTGATGTTATGTCCAATAGAAAGGTCAACGATGTTAATCAAGATGAGACCTCAACATTTATAAAGGTCAAATTTTCAATGCGGAATAGGGAATATTGTAGCTCAGACCCTTTTCAATGTTTAAAGTCTCTAACAAGTACGGTTACTCCAATATTCAGAAGTGGATAACTTACATAACCACTTACTTATTTTATTACTAGCTCTGCCCGCCTCGGCTTCGCACAGGTGTACTAATAAAGAAAAGGAGACAGTCTTCTATGAACAGTACAACCATGTTGAGAAAAACCCTTGTTTCTTCCGTTTACTTACCAACTTTTAGCAGCCAGCCTGTGCTTTGCACAGGTGTATTAATGAAGAAAGTGAGTCTAAATCTTCCCCGTAACGTATATAACTTTTTGTTAAAAAGATCACTTTTGGTACAAGCTTTGGGTCCGGGTATGTCCTTAAACTACGACCAAGACGACCAGGGGATGGGCAGCAGCAACCTTGGAGTGCGGTGGAGATACTGCGATCGCCAATTCGTATGCCAAGCGAGGCTTTTACCCTCCATGAAATTGGAGGAGGCCTATGTCCAGCAATGGACGTCCTTCGGCTGATATGGTGGTGGTGGTACAAGCTTTTATTGCCGTCTGTACTTTTTTTTCACCGCTGCGCCGTTGACTTTTTGTTGAGAGGGTTCCAATGATGTCAAACACGACACGAGTTGCTATCCCTCTGGCGCACAATGTACAATACGCAAAATGTACACAACACGTAAAATGTAACAACCGGTAAAATGTACAATACGCAAAATGTTCTCAATACGTAAAATGTAAAAACCGGTAAAATGTACAATACGCAAATGTACACAACACGTAAAATGTAACAACTGGTTAAATGTACACGTATTATACATTTACATGTACACAACACATTACAAACAAAACTACGACCTGGCTCCTAGACAAATGCTTTTATAGTGTAAAAAAATATCTAGATCATGTTTGAGATTGTTATTTAAATGAATTATTCCTGTTGACATTTGTATTATTATTTATTACAGTTCTATGACTGTTTTTCTTTGTTTATTGACATTGTATCATTTAATTATTTTATTTTTATACTGAATTAATAAATTGTAACGCTCCTCAACAATGTTTGCACGCCTGCAGGCAGGCTGAATACACTGGACATGTATACACCAACATCTCAGCAACTCATGTATTCAGAGCAAATAAATTTTTGAATCTTTGAATCTTTTTGAATCTTTAAAATCTACAATATGCAAAATGTTCACATCGGAAAATTTACACTACTATCAAAACGTACAATACGCAAAATATCCAACATGCAAATAGACTTATACGCAAAATGTACAAACGGAAAGAATAATTTGTTTAGTACCCATAGTACAAGCTTTGCTTAGTTCGGGACTAGGTCGATTTGTATAAGATTGTCCCCCAATATGTCCCCCAATATATTCAGTAACGTACCTTCGATATTAATAAAATGTTTTTAGGCCACCCGTCTCTGTGGTATCATAGTATTGCATTTTCACGGTGTTCGCGTAAAGAACAAACCTTCGATTAGCTCTGAGCTTCACCAGTCCCGGAATTCTAGCAGCTAAGCAGTACAGGCATTGCATTCAAAGAATATTCAGTAGAACACTAACCTCTGAGATCTTTTTTCAGCAGCAGCTCCTCCGGGCTGGCCAGCACCGACTTCCACACGCTCCGTACAGAGTCTATAATTAATTAAGTTGTCCACACACATAAAAACTATGAATTCACACCGATTTAAACCAATTTTTATGAAATATTAGGCAAGACATATAAGCCGCGCGTCCGTGCGTGATGCTCCGATAGCAAAGTCTCATCGACGAGAGTCTACCCCTCAAATCCGCCGAAAAACCGAGGCTTCGCCATCTACCTACATATTGAAAGATTACAATGCCTGAACACACGGAACTTGCATAACTATCATATACAGGCGTCGTACTTTTCGTGCTGGTGACGTCACGAAAAGTACGACGGACTCCATATAGGATGATTTTAATTAGTCTTATTGTAATCAATCATCATTCATTAATCAATAATCATGTATATACATACACTTTTTACAATTATGTCCCTATTACAAACGCAATTTGTCTGTCACATCACAACTCATAAAGTACAACATTAGGTAATACTGCAAGTTTTTGTGACTGGTCCATGTGTTATACCAATTACTACTTATAATTAAACAAACCTCGTCATCAACTTATGATAGAGAGTTTACGTTCATATAACATTTCTATAACCTGTTATAAAACTTGAAAGACTATGAGATCCTCACCTGCTTAATATGAAAAGAAATCCTTAATAATCTTCGGATGCAATAGGTCGTATAAGAAAAAATACCATTATAAATGCATGATTAAATGATTGATGATTAAATATTAATAATTACCATTATACCAATTGGAATCACCTATACACGTATGTGTGGCGTTAATTTAACGTCACCGGCACGAAAAGTACAAAAATGAAATGAAATTAAATTATTTATTGGTATATGTTGGGGGACGGACGCAAAAGAGTTTGTGCGTGAAATAGGCCGTCGACTTAGACAAAAAGGAGAGGACTCCCGCTCCGAGTCGTTTCTGGTGCAAAAGCTCTCCTTAGCTATTCAACGCGGAAATGCCGCTAGTGTCATGGGCACTTTTGCACCAGGAACGTTTAGGGGCGGGCTATTATGTGACTAAGGTGGTAATGGCCGAATACATATAATTTACTTTAAATAATTAAATTATATATTATTATTTATTTGTACAACATAGGTAAGTACACAAAGATCTTACAATAGTTTAAAGTATCACCATGCTGGGCCGTTAGGCATACAAATTTTAGTAGTAATTAATGGAGGATCAGGGTTCTGGCCCATTAATTACAGTATAACAAATATTCACTTATGGTGTAGGTAGTAAGTTTTTTTACTAGGTGCTCAAATAATTTTCGCTTAAAGCCTTTCGGTATCTTATTGTAAGTTTTTGGGGCCATTCTGAAAATACTTTTCCGGTATAAAGCAGTGTTTGATAAAGTTCCACTTATTTTATATTTAAGGAGCGTACTTCTAAAACTTTGAAATAAACTAAGATTAGATCTAGCAAACATTGCAACCTCAACAACATAAAAGCAGGGAAGAGTTAGTATCCGCAATTTCTGAAAATAGGGTTTACAGCTGTCTAATTGTTGGATGCCACATAATGAGCGAATACATCTCTTTTGTGCTCTGAAAGCTATTTCCCTATCAACAGAATTGGCCCAAAAGATTATGCCGTACCGTAGTGTCGAGGCTACATAAGCTTGGTAGGCTGTTAAAACTACTGACTCATTGTAAATTTTTCTTAAATTATATAATACATACGAAAATTGATATAGTTTTTTACATTACTGTCAATTTGATTTCTCCATGTCAACTTATTATCTACACTTAATCCATAAAATTTGTCACATCAGTTTCTTCAATATTCTATCACTTGTACCATATGCTTAAATTGTGCGCATTGTTTGATCTTTCCTTGAATGTCATGATTTTCATCTTCTCTAAATTGATTCTTAAATTATTATAAGAAAGCCAGTCAATTACAATTTCTAATGTCTCATTGATGTCATCCTCATAAGATTATGTATCTTTAAAAGCAAAAAGTATGGTGCTATCATATGCGAAGAGGATAATTGGGTACTCTATGGCTTGTGGTAGGTCATTTATGTAAATGATAAATAATAAAGGGCCTTAAACACTACCTTGTGGTACGCCATAATTAATTTGTCTGATTTTCGATGAATAGGTAATTTCAGTCTTCGTTTGAATACATATTTTATTTATTTGAGTCAATTCCTTACGGTTACTTAAATACGATTTGATTAAGTAATGTATGTTACCTCTAACACCGTGTACGTATATAATTTATATACGTATATATACAGGGCTGAAACTGGGACTCTATTATCTACATACTTTATTTTACGACCCCTGATCATATAGCTCAATCTATTCAGAATTACTCGTAATGATTTAAAATTATGTTGCAAGATTTGATCCGAGCATATTATATACAAATATTGAAAGTTAAATAAAAGCTTGTATAAAAATAAATTTAAATCTTCCCTGCACCATAAAAAAGAGTCAAAATGTATGTAGATCAAAACGACTCTACCCCACAGACTGAGTTCTAAATAGCTTCCTGACGCCTGGGTATCAAAATTTGCCAGAATAAAATTAATTATACTCTGTCAAATTGTCAAAAAGTCTAAGCTTAATTGGGACCCATGTACGATATGTAGGACGCTGGGCGTCAGGAGGATATATTGGCTATGACGGGCCATTTAGAGCAATTACTTACAGTTCATCTGTAAATCCAGCGATAATGAGAAATGGGATTAATGAAATATGAACATAGTCCGATAACGCGCTCAGCAATTAACCTTCCGAAAATACATAATTAAATGGAAAGGACACTCACATCACTAATTCGAAATTACTATTCACGTAAATGGTTGTAACTTTAGGAGTAAAAACGAGAGCACTTCAAAGTAATCCCATGCTTAATATTATTACGATAAGCTTAACAACCTATTTTTTAGGGTTCCGTAGTCAACTAGGAACCCTTATAGTTTCGCCATGTCCGTCTGTCTGCTTTGCTCTGCGATTGTTAGTGCTTGAAGACTGCGATTTGGCATGAATAAATCTGACAGAGTTGTAAAATAAAATACTACACGTAAAGTGGGGATGTTTTCTTTTTTGCTTCAACCCTGTGGTGTGGGTTGTTGTTCGATAGGTATTTCAAAATGAATACAGGTCTTTATCAATCATTTTTTGATAAAGTGAATATTTTCTGCTGTATATCACTCCAAAAGAAAGTAATGTGTCCCCCACCCCTCTAACTTTTGAACTGTGTGCCAAAAAATATGAAAAAAAATCATGAAAGTAAAGCTTAATAGAGACTTTGAATGAACACAATAGCCGACATGATCAGTTAAGCTGTGTTTGAGTTATCGTAAAAGTCTTCCCTTCTTATTAAAATACGTATGAAACGCTGCGAAGGTATGGGAATACCTTTTATTGCTTGATATTGATTTCATGATTAGCGCAATTCTATCAGAAGATCATGGGGCAACTACGGAACCCTACACTGAGCTGAGCATGGCCCGGCATGCTCTTGGCCGATGGTTTAAAAGTCGCTTATGGATGGATGACCTTTATTCTTTTTAAGCGGATAATTTTTTTTGGCAGGTTAAAGCGTTTTAAATTTTAGTTCCTAGATGCTAGATGGCTTAAAAATAGAAGTGATACTATCGATGACCATCAACCAAATACTTTGTTTATGTTGATTTTAAATCAATGGTAATTCTATTTAGTGACTAAACTATAAATGAAGGCAACGTAAGAAGCACCCGCTTAATAAAATTCACGGTTGCATCGGAGATACAACCCGCTGATTTTTTGGGTATTTTGATTTACCTGCTTATAATGGGAACTCCACTGCTGGACAAAGGCCTCCCCCACTTTCATGGGGGGTAAATGCCATAATCGCCACGCTTGGCATGCGGGTTGGTGATCGCAGTAGCTCCACCACACTTCAGGGATGCTCCTGCCCATCCCACGGTGGAAAATCCTGTGCAGACATCATTGACTCTAATATAAAAATGAATTGTTCCCAGCCGGTGGTAGGTGAGGCCGAGCCGAGTAAATTGAATCGTGTTTCTAGACGGCTTTTGAGATTTGGGGACCGTACTAATATATGAATATTTTTATACTCTCGTTAACTAATTAACAGTACACTCTCTCGTTTCGAATTTAGCCCCATAAAATGTAGAAAAAGCCGTACGCACTTCCGTTTAAATTTTTCCGTTTAAACTCGCTTCGTCATTAGGCTTAAGACTTAGTTGTAAGGCTATGGGTAGAGACTGAAAGTCAGCGGTCTCGCTGAGTCTCGAACCCTTTCAATACGCAGACATACTATATATGTGCATGTTTCATCTTAATTTTGTAACTTGTTTGTGTTATTGAATAAGTAAATTTCTTTTTATTTATTTATTTAGTTGGAAGATCGTCACATAGTCACATAGGGTATAATGTCTAAGAAAAATAATGACTAGTAGCTCGTAGAGCTGTAGAGCCCGCGGGCCCCCATAACTCCACCATTTTTGAAAAATTCCAAAAACTAAATCGAAAATAAAATCCTTATAGATAGTATAATTGCATGCTCACAAAATTTCATGAGAATTGGTTGAAAAATGCGGCATCTTGAAAGAAGAGCCAAATAGACATACGAAAGCATTTTTTCCTAAGCTAAAACGAAGACGCTTCGCTCGCGCCTCCCGCTCGCCAGTTAACAAATGAACATTTCAGTGGATCCACCGCTTTAGTTAGATTAACAATTTTACAAGTAATAGGTTTTAAAATCTGAAACGATAATGCATGAAAATTCTAATATTTACCTCTAAATCCCTTAAGACCTTTTACTGAACGCATTTTAAATTTTAACTTACCCAATACAAACAAATTCTTAAAAGGGTATTCACTATTCAAAGAACAACATATTCAAAACAAATGCTCTGCCACAACGAACGTCACCACGTACTTAATCCTCGAGATCTTCATTTGTTCAGCTGGAAAAACAAAAGAAGCATCGCGTACTCTCAACACGAGCCCAGAAATCCGAGATTTGCGTCAGTGGCATGAAATTTGCACACAAATCGTCACATTATGATAGTCTGTCTGCAAACGCTGATAAGATTTTGCATGAGAATTCGCCGTTTCTAGCACGATCTGATGATTACATAAAGTTGGAGACGTGTGTATTAAAAAAATGTTGGCGTGTTTTCGTTTCAGAGGTCATTGTCGTCTCCCATTACTACATATATTCTCCGTCAGATTTATCCAAGTATAAGAAATATAATCTTCAAATGGATTGCTCGTGAAATATTGAGTAGTAAGTCCAATTGGCAGATTTCAGACGGCAAAAATGCGTATCGTTGAGGTCGCAGTCACAGGTACACCTTGTTGAAGTAATTCAATGGTTGGCCATCCAAAATACTTGATTACAGGTATTTACAGTACACACACCTGAAATGTGTGGCACCAATTTAATAGTCCGAAATTATAAGGGTTTTTTTATACGTCGGTGGCAAACAAGCTTACGGCTTGCCTGATGGTAAGCAGAAACCATCGCCTATGAACGCTTGCAACTCTAAAAGAATAACAAGCTCATTGCCGACCCTTTATTAACTTGAGGATTCGTTGTGTTGACAGCTAGAGACATAATAATAATAATTATTATTATTAGCATTTATTTCAAGTAAATTACACTCATATGTTTTTAGTAAGACTTACATTTAGGTGTTAGTAAAATCTAATCTATAATTCTATATATAAATGTCTATTATGCATGTCCCTCCCTCCCAACACAGCGCATCCTCGGGGGCCCTGGCGACCTTACTCAAATAGTGGGGTTATTATTATCTGATTGTAAGGAAAGCGGCAGTATCTCCACCGCACTCCAAGGACTGCTGCCCATCCCCCGGTGGTCTTGGTCGTAGTTTTAGGACATACCTGGGTCCTGGGTCGGGTTTCGTGAACTCCATCAGCTCATAAGATTTTATTACTTGAAAACCGTGTCCAAACTTGATTAAACATGCTGCAATTTTGTGACCACGATTTATCGTGGTGCTTTAAATTACGTATCGGTAGTAAAAGAGCATACGTGCATTAACTTTGGTCATACATAAGACCTTTTTCGATTCGAGACAGAACTGCAATTCAGTGTCTCGGAGTCAGCAGAGCAATACAGACTTATTCACAGGACATCTTACTTTTATACTTACTGAATGTATTGTGTAGCATATTCTGGCAGTGGTGAATAAATTGTCTATTGACGCTTATTTTACTAGTATTATTAAACTTGTTATTCAAATAAGATGAAAAGGGGTGTGAAGGATAACATATATTGGTAAAGAAGTAGTAACTCTAAATTTTTTTTTCTAATCCAGCATTCTGTCAGTTCATCTGTCAGTTAAATAACTGACAGTAGTATTAGAAACAATAAACTTTTATACAAATGCAAGTCTGTAGGTACCATAGACAAGTCATTATATGACTGTTGGAAGAATCTTAATAGATTTTCATACATTATGATACAAACTGTTTTTTTTAAAGAGGCACACGTCAATGCCATATTCTGCCACCATATCGATTATAATTTAAATCAAATTATTTTGCCGTCGTAAAAAAAGTATTGTAAGAAACGTTACATAACTCGGTCTTAAAATTCTCGAGTCTTTAATAACAAAACTCACTACGTTCGTTTGTTTCACTGACTCTCGAATTTTAAGAACCCTTATTACGTAACTGTTGCTTAAATTACTATTATACAAGCGGAATTGTCTGATGTGACTAGGAAGAAACAAGATAGGATAGAAGATGATAGAATAAAAGATTAAGATAGTATCGTGAAGTATAACGCACGTGATTAAATTCAGTTGTGTGGAATTCATATTGTGCAGAATAGCGAATAGGAAGAAATAAGATTGCGTAGAATAATGACTGTGAAGCATTACGCATGTGATCAAACTCAGATGGGTGGAATTTATTTTGTGCAGAACCGCGAATAGGAAGAAATAATAATGGCATAAACCTCGGATAAACCAAGACACCTTAGAGTTTAATGATTGAAATTAAACTGATTGCACAAAACACATCACGTATATTGCAAAATATCATTTACAGATGGAATTAGCAAACATTTTAGTTGTTAAAACGACCGACAACACTTCATAAACACAGCGTCCCTGTGTGACGGCATTGTTAGACTCCCCTCCCCTTCCTCGTGTCCCGTGGCCCGCCTGGCCTGCAGCCGAAAGCTGCGCACACGGTGATGGCGCCCTCTGGTGGGGGTTTTTCTTGTTGCAGCTTATAGAACATTACCTTTTTTTTCAGAATTTAAACTTCATGGTTTGGTTATTAGAGGGGGACACTTATTACGACTTTGACTGCTAATATCTCACCAACGGATGACTTAAATATAAAAGTTTTTATAGAAACCTCTATTTTTCTCTCAGTTTTGAAGACCTATCCATAGATACCCCGCACGTCTATATGCATTAAAAACCATTGAATGTTGTTTACATGAACCCCCTGTCACATGTATGGGGTCCCCCCCACCCCCAGTTTAATATTTTTCGTAATTTCGCACCATATTTCTATACCAGTTCATGTAATACACCTTACTACCAAGTTTCATAATTGTAGTGCTCATAGTCTCCGAGTAAATCGGCTGTGACTTACGGACGGACAGACATAACAAATCTATAAGGGATCCGTTTTCGCCATTTTGGCTACGAAATTCTAAAAATCGATGCTATTTTCGTAATAAATGGCCAAATAAACCATAAAAACGACACCCATACGCCATATTGATATTTAGACATTTCAACCCCTTCGCACCCCAACACGGGAGATGGTATTTCACGTTCTCCACGTTGGATTTTAAAATAATTGTTGTTTTCGTAATCACCGACCCGATAAACCATAGAAACAATATCCATGTTGATTTTCAGAATTTGTCACGACATTTCCTTTTTTAGGGGTTGATTTCTCATAAAACCTGAAACACTTGTATACGCATTTATTGTTAGAAATACGAGTACTCCTGTGAAGTTTCGAATAAAATAGTCTAACAAATCTCGTTTTTCCGTACAAACTTTGGGCCCCAATTTCAACCCCCTAACCCCCTCAGGGAAAGGATTTTCAATTTTGAAAAATCCTTTCTAAATGCACCTCTAGGCTTTATATGGAACCTACATACTAAATTTGGAGTCTCTCGAACCGGCAGTTTGGGCTGTGCGTTGTCTTGTCATGTCCGCAATATTAAATTTCAAAAGCGATGCCATTTTCGTAATTAACGTCCCATAAAACCACAAAAACGACACCCATATTTAAACATTTCATCCCCCTCGCACCCCATCAGGGGGAAATGGTATTTCACGTCCTCCACGTGGGATTTTAAAATGATTGTTGTTTTCGTTATCAAATAAATCCCGTAATTTCGTAATCAGCCACCCGATAAATCATAAAAACAATACCCATGTCGATTTTCAGAATTTTTCACCACAATTCCCCCTTTTTAGGGGTTGATTTCTCAGAAAACCTGAAGCATGTGTTTACTCATTTATCGTTAGAAATACTTCTGTGAAGTTTTGGATAAAATAGTCCGACTAATCTTGTTTCCCCACACAAAGTTCGCAAAGCATATTTATTATTTATTAAAGTTCGGACCCCCATTTCACCTCCTTAGGGGTTGAATTTTGGAAAATCCTTATTAATGCACCTTTAGACCTAATATTGAACCTACGTACTAAATTTGGAATTTCTAGAACCAGCAGTTTGGGCTATGCGTTGATATGTCACTCACTCAGACAGTCAGTTATTTCTTGCAATTTGGCACAAACTTTCAAAAGTTTTCATGTCCACCATATTAAATTTCAAAAACGATGCTATTTTCGTAATTAACGTCCCAATGAAACCATAAAAACGATACCCATATTAATATTTAGACATTTCATCCCCCTCGCACCGCATTAGGGGGGATGGTATTTCACGTCCTCCACGTGGGATTTTAAAATAATTGTGGTTTTCGTTATCAGCGACCCGATAAACCATAAAAACAATACCCATGTCGATTTTTAGAATTTGTCACCACATTTCACCCTTTTAGGGGTTGATTTCTCAAAAAACCTGAAACACGTGTTTACTTATTTATCGTTAAAAATACTCCTGTGAAGTTTCGAATAAAATAGTCCAACTAATCTTGTTTCCCCATAAAAACTTCGCACCCCCATTTCACCCCCTTAGGGGTTGAATTTTGAAAAATCCTGTTTTAGTGCACCTCTAGACCTTATAAGGAACCTACATGCCAAATTTGGAATCTCTAGGGCGAGCGGTATGGGCTGTGCGTTGATATGTCAGTCAGCCAGTCAGTCAGTTTCTTCTTTTATATATTTAGATGTATATTTTTATATTGTACTTGTATAAATTTATTGTAAAAAATCTAACTTAACGACGAAGAAATAAATAAGGTGGATAATAATAATCATCATCATCATCATCAGCCCACAGTCGTCCACTGTTGGACATAGGCCTTCCCGAATTCGCGCCACCACACCGGTCCTCAGCTCTCCACATCCAACCGCTTCCCGCCACCCTCTTAAGGTCGTCGGCCCACCTGGCGGGAGGTCGTCCCACAGGGCGAGTCGTTCGCGGTCTCCACTCCAGAACTCGTCTGCTCCATCGGCCATCGGCTCTTCGACAAATATGCCCCGCCCATTGCCACTTCAGCTTACTTATCCTGAGCGCTATGTTGACGCCTGACCTTGGTTCTCTGTCGGATATCCTGATTCCGGATTCTGTCCTTCAGAGAAACTCCGAGCATAGCCCTCTCCATAGCTCGCTGAGCGACTTGGAATTTATAGACGAGGCCTTTTGTAAGCGTTCACGTCTCGGCCCCGTAGGTAAGGACCGGAAGTACGCACTGGTCGAAAACTTTCGACTTGAGGGACTGAGGCAGTGGCGATTCAAATATGTGACGAAGCTTGCCATATGCTGCCCAGCCCAATTGTATTCTTCTGTTAGCTTCCTTGTCGAAGTTGTTTCTCCCTAGCTGGACTATCTGTCCTAGGTAGGTATACTCCTGAACAACTTCGATGCTAACATTATCGACGGTGATTGGCAGTGGGTCCACAAATGAATTGAACATGACTTTCGTCTTATCCAAGTTCATTCCCAGACCCACCCGTCTGGAAGAAACACTTAGGCTCTGCAACATCTCCGTCAAGTCCTTCGGCGATTCAGCCATAATTACTATGTCGTCTGGGAATCGAAGGTGTGAAATGCATTCGCCGTTTATATTTATGCCTTGTTTTTTCCAGTCCAGTGTTTTGAAGACGTCCTCCAATGCGTTGGTGAACAGTTTCGGAGAAATGACATGGATATTAATAATATTGGGGGACAATCTTACACAAATCGACCTAGTCCCAAACTAAGCAAAGCTTGTGCTATGGGTACTAGACGACGATATACATACTTATATAGATAAATACATACTTAAATACATAGAAAACATCCAAGACCCAAGAACAAATATCCGTGAAAAATGCACAAATAAATGCCCTGGCCGGGATTCGAACCCGGGTCCCGGGACCTCTAGCTTCGAAGGCAGAGTCACTACCAACTAGGCTAAACAGGTCGTCACAATCAGGTCTATACAATGTATAATGTTTTGAAAAAATGACATCTCGCTGAGTTTCTTACGCCGGTTCTTCTCGTGGTAGAGGTTTATTTTTCCGAACTGGTGGTAGTTTGTTGACGTTCGTAGGTGCATGTAATATGCCTAATTTGAAGAATAAACTATTTTTATTTTTACTTTTGAGGTTATAAACTGTATGGAAAGGACAGGTGTCACGATTGACTTCGTAACCGCCGACCACTATAATATCCGATTTGACGCACTTACACAGACATATCGCTACAATAAAGTTAACTAGTGGCTCTGTGAGCTGTACGACTTGCCAAGAATTGTCGAATTAGCAAACTTTCCTCCGCTTTCCATTTTCCTACCAATCGAATAAAAATCACAAGAACTTCTGCAGAATCAGGTACTTGATATTTACTCCAAATTTGATTGAAATCCGTTCATAAGTAATGCAACAGCAAACTTCTCTTTTGCTGGCATTTTCCCCCCAATGGAAAAACTCCAAAAAAAAACCATTTAATCGGGGAATATGACTGTTTGCCAGGTTTCGCAAGGACCAGTTTAAAAATTCTCTAGCCCGAAACAAATATCATCAGCAAAATCGCCAGTCTTGAAGTGCAGAAGTCGCTCGGTCGAAAAACTTAATCAGACGCGGTAGTCACGTGTACCGTACGTAGTGCGTACAAACAGAGAATAATGAGCAAGGTACAGAAATTCCACTGCCTTAATAAAACGTTAGCTGTCAAGATTAACCGTAAATTTGACGTCATTTTACTGATGTCGCAGAGATGTTCTCACTTGACGAGTCTGTTCAGTTTGCGCAGTAGTAATATTCGAGGGTTGCGTGGTCAAACCCAAAAAAGTCGCGTAAGTATACTATTTTTTGAAAATAGAACTATATGTTAGGAATATAGAGTTTTTATTTCAAAAAGCAACTATTTCGATTTATCGGGTTGGACCACGCAACCCTCGATTATTACGAGTATCATGTGCAGAAGCGGGGCAGCACTGCATTCGCCTCGCTTCCGCGCCTGGGCCAGGAAGCACTCATTTACATATAGGGGCGCAGTAAAAGCGGTACTGAGTCTACCAGTGAGAGTTGACACTGACAGCTGACAGTTTTCTCATATCGTTTTGCTTCCGCACCGACAAAACAGGACGTTGCCTTAGGTACATTGTGCATTCTAAACTAACATAATATGCCAGCCAGTGTAAATATTGTCTTCTCTTCTTCTTAGTCGATCCCTTATGGCTGAGGATCGTGACCACATGCAATTGCCCTCCATGCAGTTCGGCTCTCCGTCAAATGGACCGCACGGGAAAGGGTGCATTTAGCAGCTCTCTTGACTGCATCGGTCCAGCGTACCGAGATCCTTCCTCTTGGGCGAAAATATTATCTAGAAGGTAATTAATTTAATAAGACAGATTTAATTTTGTTTGCTTCTAGGAAGCTTAATAAACTTAAATCTATTGTAATTTTATGCAGTACCAGTATTGAAGTATATCTTAGTAAATATTATAAATGCGAAAGTTCTTTGTCAACATTCCTCCCATCCACGCTTAAATAAGATCCTAACTTGATTTACGTAAATTAGAATTTCATTGTAAGAATTTGCTTGTCTGAGCTTCAAAACGAATCAAATCAAACCCTTGACTTGTCAATGTCACCATTGGTTTAGCCAAGTTTAGTTTATAGGCGTCTTGAGAAATAGGTACAGTCAGCATCATATACTTAGTAGCTGTCAAGGTAGCCAAATATACCGTATTACATCTATGGTCAAGAGCAAATAAAATACGTATTCTTTGTATCGAATCTCCTTACAAAGTGAACCATTTTGATGGCCTCTGACTGTACATATATTCCTATAGACTCCCTTGCACTAGCGGATTCAGGAGGGAGAGGGGGCGCTAAGGGGCTCAAGCTCAAACGCATCTGAGTCTATACAAAAAGCTGATCCCAGCATGTCAAGCCTCACCTAAACATAAATCCTGGATCTGCCCCTGAGAGTAGGTACAAATGTTTTACGATATAGGTCTCTAGGGCTACTGTTACTGCTTCTACTTTAATTCTGCTGCGCATGGCCTCATCCCTGATCACGCAGTGAAGATCCAAGCATAGCCCTCTCTATTGCTTATTGGATGACTTTGAGCCCTCTTGATGAGGCCCTTGTAAGCGACCTCGTTTCAGTACTATACCTATACATCATGACTGGCAACACACACTGGTCCAAGACTCTCGCCTTGAGACACTACGGAATATTGGACGAAAAGATGTGCCGTAGCTTCCCGAATGCTGCCCAGCCGAGTCGGATTCGACGATTAAACTCTTTCTCAAATTTGGACCTACTCAACTGGATAGTCTGTCCTAGGTGTAATAAATCGTCTACAACTTCGAGCGTAAGGTGCCTGATTGTAACGGGAGTTGGTACCGATACAACCCTCCGGATAAGTGGCAGTGGGCGGGGCACAGAGCACGTAGAACCCATCGCCGCTGGGGTGGAAGGGTTCTCGAGTGGCGACCACCTATCGGAAGGCGTAGCGTGGGCAGGCCCCCTACAAGGTTGACTGATGACCTGTTAAAGGTCGCGGGAGCCCGCTAGATGCGGGTGGCGCAGGACCGAATAAGAATAAGAATATTTTATTGCCAAACTGTGTACAAAGATTATAAAATGAGACATCAGTTTATGCATCACGGACGTACAATATCAGGATCTTATTAACTAAAGCTTAAGTTTACATTATTCTAGTTCAATTCATTATAAAATTCATTACTACTATAAAAACATTTACTAATTAACCATTTCTTTAGGGCAGCCTTAAATTGTTTGTTTTCCGGTGACTTCATTTCAATAGGAATTTCATTAAAAACACGCATTGCGGCAATGAAGGCACTTTTATACATGACTTTACTAGATACTTTGGGAATTTGGTAATTATATTTATATTGTGCTCGCAAAGTGCGATGACGTGGTGACATTTTCGTAAAATGTCTATAATTATGTTTAACAAACAAGCAGAGTTCTAAAATATTACTTCCCTTAAGCATTAGGTTTTTTTCCTTAAAAACATTTCTCGATGAATATCTGCAATGCAACCGGTACATGTTCCGAAGCCATATTTTTTGTAACCTAAATGTAGATAGAATATCGGTTGAATCTCCTCAAAAAAATGATCACTATGGAACTCTTTGGGGTAGGCCTATGTCCGACTGTGGACGTCTTTCAGCTGGCATGATGATGATAATGAGTATGACTGCTTCTAGCTATAAGATGCATACAGTACCTAGCAGTTATATACCCTTACCCTTGATCAGAACGAGACCTAATCCCAATAAAGACCCTTTTTGGTTAGAACATCGGTCAAATGGCAGCAGCGTCTGCAAAATTTATTTGTTTATATAGTTTAAAAAGTACCAAAAGTTTCAAAAATATGGTACTTAAATAATATAAAGCCAATTAAAGGAACTCACAGATAGAAAGAGAGTAAGGAATTTATCAAACTTTGCTCGCACTATGCTATCAGTCTCATTGGGGTAGACAAAGACCAGAGAATGCCAAAAACTACGGTCCTTACATATATTTCTTTCGCTTTAAACACATCCACAATTTTCGCCTGCCACAACTTATAAAGAGTGTGGCCTGTAATAGGAGCAATAAATTTAAAGGACGCTTCCTTAGAGCATCTGCAGTAACCTCTTGTGTCCAAATTTTTTTTTATCTTTTTTCAATTGGGAGAAATTTTGATTTAAAGTTATGACTTCCAAGTAATGGATCTTGGCACCCAGAGATTATAGCGCGGTAGTCAATGCTGATTTTGAGGTTGCTTCAAGTCATGACTCATAATCGTTGTCGCATTTTTGGTTTAAAAGAATATTTTTGGGATTTTTGTAATTCTTTTTATAAATTTTTAGTGTTTTTTTGGTTAAATTGTTATTAATATCACTCCAGTAGAGTAAAAAAGTACATACAATTGCGAAAAAAAAATTCCAACAATAAACTTTTTTTTTTCAATTAAAAACATTTGGAAATAATTGCTGGTGAGCTCAATAGTGTACCGTTTAATTTTTTTCTCTTCTTACAGGCTAAACCCTGTATACCTATAAGTTACAAAAAAACGATGGAATACAAATCAAGGCTTAACTAGATTATGAAATTATTTTCTGCTCAGTAATAGCAAATAATAAATTGCATGTCTGTTCTAAAACATTCGGGTAAAATAGCAGTTTGCAAAATCTAATTAGAACGCTGTTCTGGAATCAGGTACCCGATTACTCCGACAAATCATTTAGGATGTAACCAAGAAGGTAAGAGATGGAGGAGTATTCTATATCGTCATTTAGTTTCCGCTTTCAGTTTCTATCTAAACGTTAGATCAAAAAATGATCTTATAGCACATTCATAAAAGCAGCGATAAAGCGGGTTTCTAAATTAGCGGATAAAGTTTATTTGCAATCACGGCGTCATAAGCCGCGGGTGGTCGCTCTAATATAATTCTCGAACGTAAGTGCTTCTCATTATCGTGGGGCCATGAAAATTGCGTTTTTGGTCTTGATAAAAATTGGGTGTTCAGCTATTCTGTGCTTGAGCGTCTGTATGTCGATAAGTATGCATTTTTTATACAACGACGGTATATAATATATAATCGTAGGTTTTTTTTTGAACCGTTCGAGAAGACAAGCGCGGTTGCCAGTTTTGTTGCACTTTTAGCACCACCCAGGGGTCACGTGTAAGGTAGCGGTGGGTACTCCGTACGGACGTGGTGTAACTTCGACCCCCCTTTGTCAAGTGAGTGGGCAACTTGACTGTTAGAAGTTCTCAAGCCGCCCGAAGACCTCTAACTTGACTTAACGACTGCTGTCATGGCCAGCAGCCGGGATCAACGGCTTAACGTATAATAATTGAATTGACTTGAACAGCTGTTGGGCACTGGCTTCATCATGTGAAGGAGAGAGAGAAAATGGACTTTCTAGTCTGACAAGTTAACATTAAAAATCCCACTTACGTCGGGTGTTTTGACATTCTTACCTACATGGAATTTCATAAATGTGTATATATAAAAATAATTTTCTGAAGTAAATGAAAGCTAATATAAACTGAATAAACTAGTCTAGACTCTTATCTTTGAGTATAAAAGTAATAAAGAGTTGCACTATAAAAGGAATATAAATCAATTTGCAACCTAAAACTGTTATGTATTCCAAGGTACGTTTTACAAGGAAAGTATGAAATGTACGCTACAAATACTGCAATAAATTCAAGCGTATTTCCACCGCAGTTCCTATTTGCGATAAAAGTCGGAATATTTTTAAACAGCTAGAGATTTATGCTGATTACTGAACATGCGAACATTTCTGAGGAATGTTTACTAACATCACGGATAGGTATAAGAATGAACTGAAATATTGACATTAAAATTAGTGCACACAATATTTAATACATTATGATATCTATCACTTTGTTAAGAGATATATGGTCTGTCCTGACTGAAAATAAATAAATATTTGGAGACACTAAACAAATCAACCTATTTCGAACAAATTAAGGTTTCCAAAGTCGAACATCTGAATATTTCTATACAAAGGATGAACAAACCGCGAGAACTTTTATCCAATAATACTCTAAGTCGATATTAGTTTAAGTTCTTTAGAAAAGTTAACTCTGGACTCTGGTTATTATCTTTTTTAACAATATTCAATGAGAGGACACTGACGAAAAATAACGCATTGTGGAACGTCATCGAAATGATACTAATAGCAATGCCCAACAGGGTTCACAATGATCTGTAGCTTTAAGTTAACATCTGTACCTACTATTATGGCTATAACAATAAATGATTTAGTAGTTGATATTAATTGAAGCAACTAGGGAAGAGTCTTACCTTACAGAAAATTGCAGCAGTAATAACACCAAATAGTTTCGCAGGTATGTATGAGAACTTTATGTTCTTGGTGATGAGTAAGGTCGCCAGAGCTCCTCAGGACGAGCTTTATTGAGATTAAGTCTGTCTTCTACTGTCAACAGAATGACTTCTCTAATAAATAGGAAGCCGATAACGCTATTTTTTTAGAACTCGTTTGTGTGTTCTGGAGTTGGAATCGTGCATAGGCTACGGTGTCTGATTACCATCAGGCAGACTGTACGACTATTTGCTACCGTAGTGGTATAAAAATAATCACTTATTACCATCAATACCCTTAGAATTGATAATATAAGAGGGGTCTTACGATAGGGTCCATTTTTCTGGTCGTTTGCTTCAAATTTGCACTAAATATGTTTTTATTTACACTATTGTCTAATATGTTTTTTTTTCTTACCTATTAATTACAAATAATTTGAATTAATGGGCGGGAAGGTTCTCGAGTGGCGACCACGTACCGGAAGGCGTAGCGTGGGCAGGCCCCCCACACGGTGGACTGATGACCTGGTAAGGGTCGCGGGTGTCCGCTGGATGCGGGTGGCGCAGGACCGGTCGTTGTGGAAGTCTTTGGGGGAGGCCTATGTCCAGCAGTGGACGTCATTCGGCTGAAATGATGATGATGATGAATTTGAATTCTTTTAAATTTCCGTTTTGGTGCTAAATTCACAGGTTGTTAATCATCATCTTGTTTTTGTTCAATTCAATTTATTTGCAACCATGTACATACAATAAAGACATGCAACTTAATGCTAGGTGGAAGTAGTACGGGGACCCTGTTAGGGCGCAGCATGTAATTATAATTTAATTTAAATACAATTCATAAAATATACGCTAACATAAAAAAAAAACATTCTGCCCCCGTTAGGAAGAATGGCGCATGTGACATTTTTGTCAAAATTAAGTTATATACTTATATACTGCCGTGATCAGCATAAAAAGGCGCGTCTGCCACTATTTTTTTATTTTATCTTACATATGTAGCCTAGAAATAGAATTACTATAAGAAAAAAGGACGTTTTTACACACATTTTCTTACTAAAACCACCTTAAACTAAATTAAAAAGTCATTTGTCCGAAATACATTGAAGACCTTAAATATAAAGGCGTAAGTGCGTATATGTACCCATATTTATTGACACTTTTTAGACATTTCCATAAAATAAAAGACGCAACGTACGAGTATGATCTGCTGTTTTATAACAAGATGAAAAGACGCAAGTGGTCACCTGCGTCTTTTTAAGTAAGCGTCAGCTTGAGAGTGTTATTGTTAATTTTGACGCATCCGCCATTACCTCAACATAAGAAAGGCGCTAGTGGCTACTTGTGCCTTTTTAACCAAGTTCATACTGGATATTATTAGTTCAGTTTGGCGCTACAGCAATTACAACAAGGTAGAAACGGCGCAAGTCACCAATGGCGCCTTTTCAATTAAGTACTCCTGCAAAAGTACCAAGGCGCTTGTGGTACTTGCGTCTACATTTTGCTCTAGGCTCAATTTTTGTTGTATAATATTTCTTCGAAAAGGCGCTAGTACGCACAAACGTCCTTTCTTTCGAGGGTATTTCAATAAAACAGGGTGACAGGGGAGGAATTCCGTTGATGTTTGATCAGTTGCGCCCGAAACTTTAGCAGTGGGGGACTTGCGCTTGAGCAGCTCAGCTTGTAGGTAAGTTGCGAGTTATATCGTTTTTTATTCGCGACAAATTATTAAAGTAGCCATAAAACTATAACTGTTATATTTTAAATCATTGACTCGCCCACGTGACGGAAATTATTATTATTGCTTCTGCGATATTATTTCGACAAATTTAATGTATACTTAATTAATGTAGATATAATATATTTATTTGAATGCATAAATTAATATTCAAGTAAATTAGCACCAACTACATACAATTGTCAAAGTCGAATAATGCTTTCTCGTCGACTAAACTTGTAATACAACTACATCCGAAGTGGCTATCAGTTGGCCTGTTTAGCCTAGTTGGTAGAGACACTGCCTCCGAAGCTAAAGGTCCCGGGTTCGCATCCCGGTATGGGCATTTCTTTCTGTGGAGGGCAGAAAATTTGGTTCCTGAGACTTGAATGTTTTCTATGTATGTAAGTATTTATCTATTTAATATATAGTCGACTAGTACCCATAACACAAGCCTTATTGAGCTTACTATGGGAGTAGTTCGATTCGCGTAAATAATAATAATCGTTTATTTCGGATTCAATCCATATTTGGTTAGGTACAGTCACACACATAAAATTACAATTACGCAAATATAGTAATAACTAGATGAAAGCCCGGCTTCGCTCGGGTGAAATAAATAAGAAAGAAATAAACAAAACATTTATTCGTGACAGTTATGCAAACGACGAAAGAAATAGTGTACAAAAATGTATAAAATAAAAACATTACAACAACGGATTACTTATGATGAAACTTCGAATCGTATAGAAATATAGTCTGTAGTCTGGATTGGGAATAAAAGTATGGAATGGAATTATATGGAATTGGGAGTAAAAGATTACGCAAACGACGTCACGGGCAAAGGCTAGTATCTTTGCAAGTTAATCCTAAGCATTTTTATAAGGGTAGTATTTAAAGGCACATAAAAAATTTGACACCGTAATCAGTACTGATTTGTATAGCTAAAATACTAATCGTTCATTAAAATTCAATTCAGATGTGCGTTTTTCGCGTTAGCAGCTCTGACTTCGCACCAAAAATACTGACTGGCACATCAATATTTAACAAAATATTGATGTGCCAGTTGCAAATTCGAGCGACACAGACGGAAATACACGATGTTCGTTCGTTTTCGTTTCGCGATAGAAGCTCTCTATTCTCCGCCAAATTCTATTCAGTGGGGCCCTTTACACTCAATATTATCGCGATTTTTAAAATTGTATGGGGTCTGTTAAACGCTTAATACTATCACAATACTGGTGTGTCAATATTATCGTGGTTTTCAAAATCGTATGGATTTTTCTTCAATATTCATTGCACGTGATACGGATCGTGATATGAGTATATCGCGTGATAATAATAACCATGTAACAGGCCCCTATGAATGTTGCTTCAATATTCAGTGTTTCACGTGATAATAATAACAGTTGGTAATATTTTCTCCAATTAATGGAAGCTATTTAACAACTTGTTCCGTTTTGCCAAAGGTATTTCACATTCCGATACGCGCACCATCCAGGAATAGGAGCCGTCAGACCAGAGGGCCTACCACGATCTGAAAACGAAGTATTTCCCTCTCCGCGCTCAAATATGCAAGTGCGACAGAGAGGCATATATTTAGTTTTCGGTTGGTAGTACCTTAGTCCGAGCGTGGCGGACGGTCGAAGAAAGTCAAAGAACATTCCGTGTGTTGTCTGTCACACATATAATTTTTTAGCTTCCCATCGACCTATGAACTTGAAATTAAGTGATAATGTTTATTATGAAGTATATTTTACCAAAAATATCAATATATTGATAAATCACATTTGTTTTTTAGTTGTACGGAACCCTCAGTGTGCGACTCCGACGCACTTGGCTGGTTTTTATTACATTTTGAATTTTATTTCTCTTATAGTAAAATACCCTATTCGTTTTAAAGTTGACGCCTGAGGGCCTACCTTGAACCAAAAACGAACTATCTTCCTCTCTGTCGTTCGAATATACATGTGCGAGAGAGGCAGATACTTCGTTTTCGGTTCGCAGTAGCGCCTCTAACGTCCGAGCGCGGCGAACGGCATGAGCTGAGGGTCTACTCCGAAATTCAAAATCCTAACTTCGTATGGTGCCGTCCCTTTCACTCTCCTGTCATAGACTATATGAGTGAAAGGGACGGCACCATACGAAGTTCGGATTTCGAATTTTGGAGTAGTCCCCCAGTACCACTAAGTTATAAGATAGAGCGAGATAGGGATAAAATTTTGCTAGACGTTTAAAAGCCATAAGTCACCTAGTAGTTTGTCACAAACAAAATAGAGACGCAGCTTTAAGATGGCGGACAGACTCAGCAAACATTCAAGTGGTGTCCTTTACACGATTAATATTATCACAATACTGGGGTGTCAATATTATCGCAGTTTTCAAATTTGTATGGATTCTGCTTTAATATTCACGTGATACTTATCGTGATATGAATCCATGTAACAGGCCCCATACATTCGCTTTGAAGGCGGTTGTTGTGACAATCAGTCTAGCTAGCACGATAGATTATACCGTTACGTTTTATGTGACGTTTTAATATATTTCGCCCATATAACTTGACGGTATAAGTTATCGTGCTAGCTAGGCTGATAGGTGTATATAACGCTTGAAAACTACAAAAACAAAACGCTGCAGACGCGGCTAGCCCACGGCTAGCCGAATCCACACAATGGGCGATGATGGCCCATCACACAGAACGCAGCCCAGCAACCTGGCCAACACACCGGACTCAAACATAGTTTACGATTTCCGAACGTACCCAACCCGACGCTGTCAACCAACGAATTTAATATGGCCGACTTTTGTCATAAAATTAACACTTTTTAATGCAAAATACGCGACAATCCGAATTTTGCGGAAACATATGTTCAACTCGAAATCGTTATTTTTATACGTTCTTCAATTTGAGACAGGTCTCGTTCGGGTCTACCGTACCCCTGCACGAAATTATTAATATAGATAATAATACAAAAGACTAATATTTGCTTAAAAGGACAACACATGCAGCTAGTTCCAGTAACCAGTAATGCAGAAAAGGGCCGAAAAAAATGTCCTATATTATTTATTTATTTATTTAATATTTATATTATATAGTTAACTAAGTCACTATTAGTTTTAATTTATTTAGTTTTGAACTTATATCTCCTAACCGATGCTAAAATAAATAAAAACATGTAGAAGTGACTTTTTTGTGAGTGAAGTTAAATCAGTCAAATATCAAAATTATCATTGAAAAGACGCTTGTGGTTAAATGCGTCCTTTATTTTAAGAGAAACTGCAACTCAACTCCAAATCCGCACCTTCCCGAAGGCAGAAACCCCGGGTTAACCCTGTTAAGCCCCGCAATATAGTTGGGCGGCGACAGACGCGGATGGGGGGCAGGTAGGACCACTAATTCACTAATTCCTACCTGTGCAATAGAACAATAGAACAACCGGATCAAACAAACCCCAAATGACACTTTCATTAACAATCTTAGAACCTATGCAGAAATAGTGAATCCAGCCAACCAAAACCACAATAGACATCAAACGGCCAGTGCAGAAGGACGTGGGACCCCACTGCACCAAACAAAAGTCCCAAGAAAAATTTACATGCAAAGTCACACTAAAATAATAACGAGTGAGCAATATAACCCGGTCTGCACCCGGCGTTACTTGGATTCCGGGTCCAGTGATGTGAAACCTGTTACCGGCAGCGAGGAAAACACTATAACCAAGAAGTTAAAACTGACAAGAAGTAATAGCAAATGCATCAAGATGGCCACCTGGAATGTAAGGAGTTTGAAAAAAACAAGTAAATTCGAAAACGTAATAAAAGAAATGACGAGGATGAAAATCGATATTTTAGGTCTCAGCGAAAAAAAATTGTAAAATAATTGTACTCTTCATACAGACGAAGCTACACTATATTACTCGGGCAACCCAGCGACAAACAAAAAACACTACTACGGCGTTGGAATACCCGTCAAAAAAGACCTAACAAGTTTTGTAACCAATTTTCTGCCTTTTTCGGAAAGATGTGTCCTACTACAAATAAGTGGTCAGCCTTTTAATATTAGCATTATACAGGCATATGCTCCGACGGATGACAAAAGTGACGAAGCCACAGAAGAGTTCTACAAACAGCTAGATGAAGTAACTAATAGCCTAAAGTCACAGGATATTGTCATTATAATGGGCGACTTTAATGCCAAACTAGGCAAAAGGTCAGCGGGTAAAGTGGTAGGAGAATTTGACTTGGGAAATAGGAATAATCGAGGGGATAAATTGATACAGTTCTGCGAAGAAAAAGAGCTTACAATAACAAACACATGGTTCCAACACCCGCCACGACGATTGTATACCTGGACTTCACCAAAAGACAACCAAGAACAAATAGTGCGAAACCAAATAGATTACATTATGATACCCTCCAAATTTAGAAACTCGGTCACTAACGTTAAAAGTTACCCCGGAGCCGACGTAGGATCTGACCATAATCCTGTAGTAGCGAAACTAAAGTTAAAATTGAAAAGAATTAAAAAGCCGCCTCAAAATAAAGTAATTTTTTTTTTTTGGATAAGCTCAAGTACATAGTGACTAGGAATAAAGTCACAGGATATCTAAACAATGAGATATACAAAACGATAGCTACAGATCCAGAGTTTAACAAAAATAATGAGGTGGAAACCGACTGGACTAAATTTAAGAATATAATATTGGATACCGCTAACACACAATAAGGATATTCCAAGAAACCCAGTACCACCAATGAATGGATTACAGATGAAATTTTGAAACTTATGGAAAAAGGGAGGGGTACAAATGCACTAATAAGAGGAAATATCAAGAACTTGATCAGATCGTCTTCTCGAAATAAGCCCTCATTACGCAATTACAAATCTTAAATTCTGCATTTTTGTCCCTAAATTGAAATACGTCATTCGCTGTAGCCCTATTTGGAAATTCGAAAATATTATTTTACCTTTAGATGACCTTATCAAGTCAACCTTGGAATCCTTTCTCAATATTCAGCTCAGCGACCATTCCTGGACCCAAGCGCCCCTACCCATTCGTCATGGTGGGCTAGGGATCAGAAAAATTTCTAGTGTATCCTTGCCAGCTTTTTTGTCTTCAGTCCACAGCTCCGCAAGTCTCATAGGTTAAATCCTACGGGGTCTTCCCTCAAACTACGAGACTGCGGGCTTGGACAAAGCCTAGAAGGCTTGGTCAGGTGCTTGCCCGAGCAAGGATTTCCCAACTCATCCAAATTGTCAAAGGAGCTGGGATGACATCATGTGCCAAATTTCAGTGAATTCCCTCCTAAGCCGTAGTACGGGCCGCGAACGGGCCAGACTACTGGCTTCGGCGTCGAGGGAGTCCAGTGAGTGGCTCCGGGCGTATCCTTCACCAAACATCGAAACCTTCCTCACGCCGGACACACTCCGCATCGCGACCTGTCTTCGGCTTGGAGTCCGTATCTGTGCTCCACACAGATGTGTCTGTGCAGTCCGTATCTGTGCTCCGTATCAGTGCCCCTGCGGCAGTGAAGTCGACGAATTAGGACACCACGGGTTATCCTGTCAAAAAAGTACTGGCCGCTTTTCTAGACACGCCGTACTGAATGACATTATCCGCCGGTCACTTGCATCCGTCAATGTGCCAGCTCTACTGGAGCCAACTGGCATAGCCAGAGACGACGGCAAGAGACCGGACGGTGTGTCCCTGGTTCCTTGGGGTTTGGGAAGGGTGCTAGTGTGGGACGCTACCTGTGTAGTCACACTGGCCCCTTCCCACGTCACCGGAACCAGTAACCAAGCAGGTGCGGCGGCTAAAGCGGCTGAAAAGCTTAAAGTCCAGAAGTACAAGGGTCTCGGCCCCGAGTATATTTTTATGCCATTCGGGGTCGAGACCCTTGGCCTGTGGGGTCCGAATGCTCTAAAACTTTTTAAAGAACTTTCTAAAAGACTAGTCGACTTCACTGGTGACCGAAGAGCTGGCAGCTTTCTCGCACAACGTATTAGCATCACAATACAGAGGGGAAATGCTGCCAGCATCCTTGGCACCATGCCAAAGGGGCCAAATTTTTTAGATTTTTTTTAATTTTACTTAGTATTTGTTGTATTTTAGGTCTAGTTTAAGTTGTTTATGTATTGTTATTATTATAAGTTTCATTATCTTAAAAAAAAGAACTTTATAATATAATAAGAAGCGAGATAAGAACAGAAAGAGACAAATATTTAGAAGTCAAATGCGATGAAATAGAAAAATTGGATGCCAAACATGATAGTCTTAACTTACACAAGAAAATAAAAGACTTTACAAAAACCAATAGGAAACATATTATTAGTAAATTATATAATGAACAGCATAAACTGATATTGGATAGAAATGAACAAGGCAGAACCTAGGAACAATAGATAGATACTCTATTCCATGATATCAGGGATAATACTTACATAAACACAAACGCTGATAACACTATGGAAGGACCGCCAATAATAAAATCAGAGGTCGTAAAAGCAATCCATAGCCTAAAGGATGGCAAAGCAGTGGGACCCAATAGTGTATATGCTGAACTACTTAAGCTAATTGATGGGAATAATGTTGAGGTGATGGTTAGACTACTTAATTCAATATACAACACGGGAATAATACCTAAAGACTGGTTACAATCTATTTTCCTACCTCTCCAAAAAAATCATGCGCTAAATATTGTAGTGACTATAGACTAATCAGTTTGATGAGCCATGCACTCAAAGTATTATTAAAGATAATACATCAAAGAATATACAACATAATTGATAACAACATAAGTCCAACACAATTTGGCTTTCGTAATGGTTTTGGAACTAGAGAGGCGCTGGTATCTATTCAAGTACTGATACAAAAATGCATAGAACACCAGAAAAAAGTAAATGTCTGTTTTATCGACTTTGAAAAAGCGTTTGATAACGTAAAACACCACAAATTAATGCATCTTTTAGAACGTACTGATATTGACGAGAAAGATAAGAGATTATTAAAGAACTCTTCTACTGGAACCAAACAGCTCACATACAAATTGGACAAGAAAATAGCAAAGACCTAAACATACTAAAGGGAATGCGGCAAGGGTGCATATTGTCTCCAGCTTTGTTTAATTTATATTTCAAGAAGCTTTAGAAGATGTACAAATGGGAATTAAAATTAATGGCACAATAATAAACAATTTCAGATATGCAGATGACACTGCAATAATAGCTAATAATGTAAATGAGTTGGACACTCTATTAACCCTACTAAATTCTAAATTTGAACAGTATGGCCGTAAAATTAATCAAAACAAAACCAAATATATGATCATTAGTAAAAACACGAAGATGACGAATATTGGAGCATAAACGGTAAAGCTGTTGAAAGGGTAACCAAGTACAAATACCTGGGATATTGGCTCAATGAGACTTGGGACCCGGAAATGGAGATTCGCATTAGAATAGAAATGTCTCGAAGCGCTTTTATGAAAATGAACAAAGTATACATAAATAAAGATATCAATTTAGGACTGAGATGGAGACTAGTTAAATGCTATGTGTTGCCAATTCTGATGTATCGAGTGGAAGCGTGGACATTAAATAAAGATTCCATTAACAGAATAAATGCATTCGAAATGTGGCTCTACAGGAGAATGTTGCGAATTTCGTGGATAGACCGAGTAACAAATGAAACAGTTTTGAACAAAATAAAGAAGAAAATAGAAGTACCTCTGACTATCAAAAAAAGAAAAACGGCATACTTTGGACACATATATAGAAATAGCAAGTATGACATAATAAGAAACATAATAGAAGGAAACTGAAACAGGGATAAACTCGCCTTTGTTCTTCTAATTTTTAATTTGTCATATTCTTTGCACAATACATACGTACAAAATGGAGTTACATTGTGATCAACATCAGATCTACCGGAAAATCAAGATCGCGCTCACACAGAGGATGCCTGTTCAATCTTACCTAACGGACATTGTTTAACAAACAACCGGAAATATCAATTAGCGACGGCTCAGTACTATTGCCAATAAATTAATTAGTCAAGTTTCCTCGCTTCGATGGATTAATTTCAACCGGCCCAAATGGTTCAAAGCGAACTTTATCACCAATTTAGTCCCATTTGTTGAGTGACCTCCAGTGAAAGTTGAAAGTTAAGGGTGGCATTTTGAGCGAATTTAAATTCTTTTTTTTTTATTCAATATTTAAGCATATTTATATATTTATTTTATTGAACATATTTTTTTATTTCTATATCCTTATAATTTTTTTTGGGGACTATTAATCTTTATTTAAATAGCATGTTTATTATAAATTAACTAAATTAAACCCTTACAAATATAAAAACCTAAGTCTTAAATTGGCCTCTGTGGCATGGTGACGCGGATGCTGGCAGCATTTCCTCGCTGGATCGCAATAATTGGGCATTTGGCGAGGAAGCCGCCAGCTCTTTTGTCCCCGGTTACATCGACCAGCCATTTAGCTAAATCTCAAAACAGTTTCTGTGCTGCAGGGTCCCATGGACCAAGAGTCTCGACTCCAAAAGCAACGAATTTGTAGTTGGCGTCGAGACTCCTGTATTTGCGTCTTTTGAGGGCCTCAGCCGCCTCCACCGCCGTGCCTACTTTGTGTGTGGTACCGTGGAGATGGGACGGCGCCAGCGTGTCCACGCAGGTAGCGTCCCACACGAGCACTTTTCCCATCTTCCACGGCATCAGTGACATGCCATCGTCTCTGGCTATACCGGTAGGCTCTAGTATTGCCGGTACGTTGACGGTGGCGAGAGACCAACGGATTATGTCGTTTATAGCGGCGTGACGCGAAGAGCGGCCTTCGCTACGTTGGCAAGATAATCCGTGGTGCCCCAGCCGGTCTTATTTGTAATTAACAAAATACAAATATAATAATATTTGTATTATGCACTTAAAGAAAGAGATATGGTTCAAACTCACTTGTAAAGTCACTATTTGCGACATGTTTCAGACTAGATTTGGAGTCCTTCATCAGGGTGTTGACACGTTGTTGTGTGTTGTTTAAGTGTTAATGTGTCTCACGTTAGTACCTCTATAATGTAAGTTTATTTCATTACTAGCTGTTGCCCGCGACTTCATCCGCGTCTTCGCTCCTATTGGTCGCTATATAGCCTCAAGCCTTCCTTGATAAATGGACTATCCGACACAAAAATAATGCTTCAATTCGAAATAGTATTTCCTGAGATTAGCGCGTTCAAACTAACAAACTCTTCAGCTTTATAATAATATTATAATATAAGTATAGATGATTAATAATAGCATTTTATTCGTGTATACACTTCAGCTCTCAACCCCCGTGTGCGGTATGCGAGGTTAAGCAATGTGGGGGCAGGTCACTTCTTGGATGGGTGACCGCTTTGAGTGGTTACTAACTGAGCGCTCCCGTGCTTTGGAAGGCACGTTAAGCAGTTGATCCCGGCTGCTGTCTATGACAGCAGTCGTTAAGCCAAGTGAGAGGACTTCGGGCGGCTTGAAAACTTCTAACAGTCAAGTTGCCCACTCACTTGACAAAGGGGGGTCGAAGCTGCACCACGTCCGTAGGGAGTACCCACCGTTACCCTACACGTGACCCCTGGGTGGTGCTAAAAGTGCAACAAAAACTGGCAACCGTACTTGTCTACTCGAAGATCTCACGGTTCGTAAATACATGCCATACGATTAAATAAATAAGCTCTCAAGAAATTAATATGAAATCATTTATCATTGAATGGTTGTAGTTATTTCAGTTCCACTGTGAGTTAATTGTATAGTTTGGCACTCATAGACATATAACGTAACACGCTATTGTAACTTATAAAATATTTTTTGTTGTTGTTATGAAACTGCAAGAAACAAATTAAATAAGGTTGGCGGCGCCACGTTTGCTAAGAGCTCTCATCACTTCGGAGCATAACGATTCACCAGTGCTATTAAAAACTGATTGGAAACTTGCAGTATTATCACACTCACTAATATTCAGCGTATGCATTATGACTTTGCATTCGTTTGCCAACAATAATTCGAAAACTACAGATTAACAAAACTAAATATCATTAATCCGCGGCACAATCCCTCAAGGGCCTGTTTTAGATTTACTCAAAGAAGACATTTGAGCGTTTGATAAATTAGACCAATTTTACTGAAATGGTTTCCCACGAGGCGGCCTGATAGAGTTTATATAAAGTCACTGTCCGATTAAACACAGTAAAATGAAATTAATTTATCATCCCAGAGCTAGATGTATAATCGTCGGCCTGTTTAGCCTATTTGGTAGTGACAGTGTCTACGAAGGGCAATTTGTTTCTGTGGCGAGCAAAAACATTTGTTCCTGAGACTTGGATGTTTTCTATGTATTTAATATATCGTCATCTAGTACCCATAATACAAGTCTTATTGTGCTCACTATGGGACGAGTTCGATTCGTATAAAGAATTGTTCGCAAATAATTATATTTTTTAATTATTTTTTTATTATAGCCTCCAATTGCTTTTCAATGTACGACAATGACAAACTGCATATGGTCATTATGCTTGCAAGGTGCCGGCCTTGCAGGAAAGTAGAAATCCACCAAAAACATTTTATGGAAAATTGGCGGCCAAGACTCACAAGCACCTAACGCTTTCACTCTAAAAAGCTATCAGATCCTAGGAAAAGCTAAGTCTCTAAGCCCTGACCTAACTAACCCTACACATATTGCCCCCAAATTTTGGAGCCTTGGCAATAAATAAAATTATATAAATAAATATTTGGCGAACAATACATATTTATATTTCGGCTTTTATGCCTATTTTTTTGTATAACATTCTGGCTTTTATTTATATAATATTGTGATGTTATTTAGATAATTTGTTTTCGTGTTGTACATTACATGTTAAGTTCTCGGTTTGTCTATAAATCTTTATCTTCACTCTATTGCTCAAAGGTTAATCATCATCATCATCATTTCAGCCGAATGATGTCCACTGCTGGACATAGGCGTCCCCCAAAGAGTTCCACAATGACCGGTCCTGCGCAACCCGCATCCAGCGGACACCTGCGACCCTTACCAGGTCATGCCTTCCGGTACGCGGTCGCCACTCGAGAACTTTTCCGCCCCAACGGCCATCGGTTCTGCGTGCTATGGCCTCATTTCTGATTCGATCACGCAGAGAAACTCGCAGCATAGCCCTCTCTATTGCTCTTTGGGTGATTTTGAGCTCAAAGGTTAGCTGGAAGAAATCCCTTGTAAGGATAAGCTCGCATTTATACATATATCAACTGCTCTTGTTATTATTGTTTTGTTGTTGCGTTCTACTTATGTACAATGAAGAATTTTTCATACATTTTTCTCTTACCATCAGGCGATTCATCTGCTCGTTTGCCTTCTATTTTATAAAAAACATACATATATACATACAATCTATCTATACATATAATAAAGCTGAAGAGGGTCGAAAGTCTGTACATGGGAGATATTCGAAAAAAAAAATTGGCTGGGGATACTTAGAATCGATAACAGAACACGTTACAACAGTTATTAGAATTTTTGTCTGTTTGTCTGTTTATCTGTTTGTCTGTTTACTTGACCGCGCATCACGTGAAAACGGCTGAACGGATTTTGATGAAAACTTTACTAATCTGTCGAGAAAATCCTCGCTCAGGTTTTAGGCTATAAAAATTGTGCAGATTTGGGTTAAAAGGGGGTAAAAAGAGGGGTTGAATTTTGTATGGGAACTCCTATAATCCTTGAGTTACTGGTCTGAAAATTGGTAGGCACATAACTAGACGACAAAGAAAAACAATCACATTAATATTTTGTGAAAACGTAACATAAAAAAAGAAAAAAAAAAGAAGTAAACGCTAAGCGCTGCGCCGGGACGTTGTGTAGTGTGCGCGCCAGCCGCCACGGTCTGTTCAAAATTTGGAAGCTATTAGCGTTTAGCCCCGTATGTACCTAACCATGACCCTGAACCCAAATTTCGGTCCAGTTTCCTAGATATAAAATCTACATGTGTAACTTTTTAACCCTATTCCTTTTGCCGATTACTTAGTATTTAAGGATGATTCACAGTAGGACGTTCCGTCTCCAGGCCGGCCCGTTTTCTTCTAGAGAAATACGCCTTTGCGTTTGCTGTCATAGAAAACAGGCCGGCCCGGATACGGAACGCTCTACTGTGAATCATCCTTTAGTCGCTTATACCACATAAATAGAAAAATAAAGAAAGAAAGATAGACACATGATGTCCTAAGTAACCTATACATAGTGTGTATAACTGTGTAAATAAGTTAAAATGAATGTACGTTGCTCACGGCTGAGAACTGGAGGTATTTATATTTCGCGTTACCCGTAGTAGTAGCGGTTTTAATTGTTTACTTACTAGAACCTCATATAATGGTTTATGGTGATAAAAGTTTTACCGATGGGCATGAAATATGTGACTTATTTAATAAACACTTTCAATCAGTATTTGTGACCCCTAGCGCCTCCGCTAATTGTAATAACTTTATTCCATCTAACTCTCCAGGTTCTAAAATAGACATCAATACCGTAATCATTACCGATGACATGATTCTAAAAGAACTTCGGAATGTCAATATTAACAAGGGCGCTGGTCCAGATGGCATTCATCCAGTGTTGGTTTCCAGGTGTGCCGATGAGCTTCTAAAACCCATATCCAGCATTTTCAACCTGTCTATAACGACGGGTGTCTTCCCCAGTATTTGGAAAAAGGCCCTGATCACACCAATACCAAAAAATGCACAAAAAGAACTTATTACACAATACAGGCCTATTTCAAAACTATGTACTTTGGGTAAATTATTGGAAAAAATGGTCACTCAACAAATATCATATGTTGTTCGTCACCACATAGTTGAAAATCAGCATGGTTTTATAAGATCCCGGAGTGTAGAAACTAACTTACTTACATTTGCTGATTATCTACTTCAAGTAATGGACAAGAATGGCCAGGTAGACGTCGTGTACACCGATTTTTCTAAGGCTTTTGACAAAATTAGTCACAATCTCTTGCTTACGAAGCTTTATGGGCTCGGTGTGCATGGCAGTTTATTAAGGTGGATCGAATCATATATTCGAAATCGTAGCCAAGCCGTTTGTATGAAGGGTTACTGCTCAAATTATCTGAAAATCCCATCTGGTGTCCCACAAGGGTCCCATCTCGGGCCAGTGCTGTTTTCACTCTACATTAATGACATAGGTGACGCTCTTGAGAATAGTCAATATTTACTTTATGCAGATGACACAAAATTATATAGAACTATTAACTGTATCGATGACTGCCACAAATTACAGTCTGATTTGGAAGCATTCTCATTATATTGTTTCACTAATCAACTATATCTTAATGCAGATAAATGTAATGTAATATCATACACTAGAAAAAGATCCCCTATTCAGCACAATTACAGTCTTTGCAATAGCCCACTTAACCGTGTTAACCATATTCGGGACTTAGGTATAATTCTTGATGACAAGTTGTCCTTTACATTACATATTGACAGTATATTAAAGCGTGCATTTAGAAGTCTGGGATTTATCAATAGAATAACTAAGCCATTTAGGAAAATTATTACCCTTAAAATCCTTTATTTCGCATTTGTAAGATCTATTCTTGACTTCGGATGTGTAATCTGGAGTCCATTTTACAAACATCATATCAATCGTATCGAACGAGTCCAAAGAAAATTTGTAAAATTGTTAAACTTTCGATGCAATCACCGTAATGAACATTACGAGCACTCTCTTACACACCATAAACTAATGAGTCTAGTTAACCGACGCAAGCAGTTTGATATTTCTTTCCTATATAAAATCGTAAATAATGAAGTTGATTGCCCTTTACTACTTTCTAAAATAAATTTTATCACTAAAGCTAGACTTCCAGCTCGCCCCAATCGTGATCTCCATATGTTCGTACCGCCCATCCTCCGAAAAAACTACACCAGAAACAGTTTCATTCCCCGCACTATGAATCTTTACAATAAAGAATTTAATGACATGGATATTTTTAACAATACTCTCAGGGGTTTGAAGAGTAAAATTTTTAGCAAATTTTCCATCGACCAACAACATTAAATAAAAAATAAATGATTAAAACTTCAAGTCTTAAGAGTAGTTTTTAAGTATTATTATGCTAACCTCGTCACTTCTTTTCAAGTAGGTAGTTATAAGCAAATGTAGCTGAAATAATGGAGATGGAACCGTACATCTACAGAGTAATTATTTTTCCACTGTTAAACAACTGAAATATGCAGTGGTTCGTGAATATATACCACCATATATGCTAGATATCACTTCCAGGATCTACGGTTCCACCGAAATGCGTCTCTTTAATTTTTTCACACCTCAGGTCCGATCCAACAATTAAATGTAATAATATATTATCTTATTCGGTACTTTTTTTGTCGACATTCTATGTAATGTTATTTACAAAATGTAACGCTTTGTAATGACTGTTTGTACCAAAATAAAGAGAAAAAAAAAAAAAAAAAAAAAAGAATCACTGTCTTCTGTTTAAAAATAATATTTTGATGCAAAAAGTGTTCCAACACAATGGACCACATACATTAATATATTTTATGCAACCAGCTGTTAAAGGCGCAAACAAGCCTGTATAAAGTAATTTTAGTTTTATTTGGTATGTAAGTGTATATATTGTTGTACTTACATCGTATTACTTGCTTATGATAAATAAAGACTTTTACAAACAAACAAAATCTTGGCTTGACTTGGCACACCCATCGGGCCTTCGGCCCTCAGCCTTTTATGAAAAGCGCGCTCTGCAACTACAATAAAATTTCTAAACACATTACTGAACTTAGCAATTCTAAATTCAAATCTGTACTAAAACAAACACTTATTTCAAGCGCATATTATAAGATAAACGATAACATCATGGATAGGGATGTTTGGCAGTGATAGCGTCCTACACGGGTAATCTATCGCCTAAATCTGTTTTCTACTGTAGCATTGTTATTTTGTACTAGCTGACACTGTAATTTTATATTTAACTACCCAATTAGCAAAACAGTCACAGAATACGCACATTATAAGAGTGGTATGCTCATAACGCTCTTATTATTGTTTTGGAAGATGCCGTCGCGCTTATAATACTCTTAGACAAGCTAATACGGACTAAAGAACGCTCTGACTTATTACCTGTCTCATATATATATATACAAGAGCACTTTATAATACTATTATAAGCCTCTTACTCCTACAGTAACATTTACAAAGACTCATTGCACTTCAGATAGCCTGTTCTTATAACAGTCGCAGAATGCGCACTTTATGAGAGTGGTAGGCTTATAGCGCTCTTATAATTGTTTTGGAAGATGTCATCGCCCTTATATTTGCATTGTACAAGCTAGCCGTAGTCAAGAACGCTCAGTCTTATTACCTAGCCTCATATATGTATATAAGAGCATTTTATAATACTATTATAAGCCTCTCTCTCCTACAATAACATTTACGAAGCCGCATTGCACATGAGAAAACCTGTTCTTATATCCCCATTCTTTAAGCTCAGTTGATTTTATACTCGTATATACTTGCTAAATGCTGTTGTAAGAATAACAGACTAATATCAGCATAGCCTGAGAGCACTGTAAATAGGCTGACGAGGTAAAGCACAGAACTCTAATTAATTCAAAATGGCCGTACCATTCGTACTCAGAATGCCAATGTTAGTGTAAACGCTCTTACAATAGTCTAACAGTGCGCTGTAAAAATGCAACCATAAAAATGGCGACATTTTCAATACAAATAAAGAAATGAAATAATTAAAAGAGAACCTGAAATAGCATATTTGATTAGGCGCATGAAGTTTAAAGTGTAAAACAGGGTCTACTTTACAGTAAATAATATATTCCCCGGCGAATACTTGCCGTAAAACATATACACGAAACACACACCAGATAACAACCAACAAGCAATTAAATTGCAAAATAAATTATGATGAATAAACAGTTTGAACTAGTTTGGTTTTTTTTTATTGTCAAGCTGCACTTTAACACAAGCTCGACTGTCAGAATGTTTATGATAACGTGTGATCTTAAAAAATCTAAAGAAGCCTGTTTAGGTTCACAAGATTCTAACGTTGGACCAATATAACCCTATGTAGACTTAAAAGATACTTACGTAAAAGCGATATTAGCCTATAGCAGCTTAAATTAGTTTTTGCAAGATTACTAATGTGAACAGCATTCATTTAGACTGATATTAGAACAATATAAAAATAAATACGCTTAAAATTTGTGCCCAAATCCGGGCTTATACGATGATAAAGAAACAATGTAAGAGCGAAAAAAATCTAGTTTTGAGACTGTTGTATGAGTGGTTTTTGCTAGTTGGGTATACAATGTATATTATTTTGAAAAAAATGACACCTCGCCCAGTTTCTTACGCCGGTTCTTCTCGTGGCAGAGGTATATTTTTCCGAACCGGTGGTAGTTTATTGACGTGCATGTAATATGCCCAATTTGAAGAATAAACTACTTTATAAGTAAAAGTATTTTATTTTCCTTCGGTTCGGCTAGAAACGTAAAAATAAACGAATTAAGAGGGCATATAAAACAGCTGGTTCTTTTTATTCTAACGTACACCTAAATATATTTGATTTGATTAATAACAGTGAATATTTTTACCCAATTTAAATTTTTTTTACAACTGACATTTACTGATTACTTTTGCCATAAACATGTTTAATATTATCTCCCATGGCAATAAAATCAGAGTGAAGAATTATTGCCCTTGGGAACAAAAACAAAATAATGAGGAAAAACGATCGTCCTGAAAATTAAACATGGACGTAATTGACGACTTTTCCCGATGATGCATTGTTGGAGATAATTTAGTTCCTTGTTTATCCTATTCATAATCAACATGTGTTTATTATAGTATCGATGGAAGGTTTTGTTATAAAAACATTGCAATCCTTATTTTGGGCAATCGTGTGAAAAAAATCTCTAACTTGTTGACCGAGCAAGCGAAGTGTCTCCGTTTCAGCTTTTGACAAAAAATCTGTCGTAAGTCTGTCTTTCTGTCTGGCCGGATGTTCTCCTCTACAATTCGCATTTCTCAACCGATTCTCGTGATATTTTGTGAGCAGGTTCGATAATTATATAAAAACTCTTTACCGTGTATGTTTTTGGAAATTTTGATTTTTTTTTTTACGTTGTCTACAACTCACAGAGCCACTAGTAATCTTTGAATCACTTTCTCATTGTCCGTCTATAAACTCGAAGTATGATCGATAAAATAATCGATAGAAAATCTATCATAAAAATATCAATTTATTATTACAGAACATTTTGTACGCTTAAAACATTCGTATTAACGTAAATTCATAGGTTAATTACTTGAATTTTGAAGTAAAATGCAGAACGTAAACTGAAGCGGGCGGGCTGCGTACGTCCTGTCATCGCAAAGGCCTACTGAGTACTAAACCGACGGCGGCGCCTCTGAATCGGTTTAACGCGGCGGTAGTACGAGTATTGTACATCACTAAATTGCTTACGTGACGTCATAGTAGGCACGTAAAAATTGACACGCTCGTTTTCCATACTATTGAGCGCGTTTGTGGCGTTTATATGGTCTGTGATCTATACTATCTATACTAATATTATAAAGCTGAAGAGTTTGTTTGTTTGTTTGAACGCGCTAATCTCAGGAACTACTGGTTCGAATTGAAAAAATATTTTTGTGTTGGATAGTCCATTTATCGAGGAAGGCTTTAGGCTATATCACATCACGCTGCGACCAATAGGAGCGAAGACGCGGACGAAGTTGCGGGCAACAGCTAGTTTATTATAAAATGTTGTGTTCTTAATTTAAAAAATCAGGATAATCTACGCAACTTTTTAGATGTCAATTCTTTTGTTGGCGAAGTCGACATCCACGCATCGCATATTCTTAATATTGTACTTGGCTCCCATTTTCACATTTATGTTTTTGATAGGATTCTGTTAAAGGCGATCGCCCACCCGCATGCCAATCGCGGCGATTATGGCATTTAGCCCCTTTTAAATTGGCGGAGGCCTATGTCCAGCAGTGGCCGTCCTTGAGCTGATATGATGATGGTGGGTGTCAAGGTGAAAAGCTGTAAGATTACTTTTTCTCTTGACTGTACCAGGTTGAAATCCGTGACTATAGTAGCTCCCCTCACAAACTTATAGAGAAACTCATCAGAACGGTGTCGGATTTTTGTTAACGAAACAATGGCGCGACGGGAGACTAGGATTTTCGGCCGCCGAGTGCGGGCCAGTTGAAAAGCGTTTTGTCTGACTGTCTTTTTTTTCATGTATTTTTGTTAGTGGTTGGGCCGTAATCTCGAATGCCATAAACAGTACTACAATTTTAATATTTAGTGTAATGCATTATATTATCGATGCAACACGATACATTGACGTTATGAACGTTGTACGTAATGTACGTTTGCATGATTTCAAAGATTAGATTAGATTAGATTCATTTATTTCTATTTGGAAATTTACATGTTATTTAATAAAATGTCAATAAAATAGCATGAATTCACAAAAAGATCGTCAGAGTGTATAAGAATAATAAACAAAATTGAATACAAGGCAAAAATTAAAATGAAAATCATCAAATCCTTGAAAAAAGAACACATTTCAAGTAAGGTGACTGCCTTGTTGATGTGGTATGATATCAGATGATTGACAGCTGTTAGTGTCAACTGTCAGTCGAGCCAGTATCATTTCTGTACTGCAAGCCTACATTTAAGGCGACTGCTACTTTCTGACTTGGCGAGGCAGGAGCGATATACTCCTATGTGTGTGAAGCGGGGCAGTTCTGCATTCATATCGGTTGACACTGACAGCTGGCAGTTTTCTAATATCGTACCTCCGCATCAGTGAATAAGGAAGGCGCCTAAAAGGATTTTTTTCTCACTGGCACGGGATGCACCGAAGTACCCGGCTTTGCATATGAAAAATCGAAGAAAACCGCACGGCCGCGTGCGGGCGGGATGAGGATCTTATACGGGAGGCTACTTACAGAATCCAATTATAATGATTATCTTAAGGCGCCTTCCTGATTTGTCGATGTGGGCGTGGTACGATATGAAAACACTGTCAGCTCTCAGTGTCAACCGATGCGTATGCAGTAGTACCCCGCTTCTCCGCATGATATTAGAACTTGCAAACGTAATATTGACAATATACCTCGACAAGTAAGGAAATTCGTGCGACATCAGTAAGGTTACATGAAAGAAAAAATTATATCACATACCTACTACCGATCCCACCCGCACTGCCAAGTAAGGTGTAATTAGGGGTGTTATTCACCAACCGACTCGTTGGCAACTCACACTTCACCCGTTTTTATATGGAAACTCTCAAAATTAGATAACCATGAGATTTGATAATTTCCATATAAAATTGGGTGAGGTGTAAGATGACAGGTGAGGCGAGTCGGTTTGTGAATAAAAGGGCTGTGTAGAAATATTTTTTGGGGAATAAGAATAATTTCGTGTTCTCTTCGTTTCAATATTTAGATCTTTGTTAAAACTGAAATTTTTTAATCTTTTTTTACCGACTTCAATACAAGGAAGGAGGTATACGTACGTACTCAGTTCGTTTGCTTGTTTTTTTTTTATATATGTATGTTCCCCGTTAACTCTTGATCACGTTGGCCGATTTTGATAATTCCTTTTTTGTTTCAAAGCAGGTATCCCGACAGTCCCATATAAATTTGGTAAAAGTCCGATGATGGGATCTAGGAGGAATCGAGGGAAATCCTCGAATTTGATAGGCACGCATATGCCGATTTCGGTATTTTCTGTAGGTAACCAAGCATTGGCTCACAGAAACCACAAATTGTGGCATAGCAAGTACAAAACTCGAGTAGGTTTTTTTTGGTATAAATTATTATATAATATCGTATGATTATTTAAGTTTTACTTGTTAAAATGTATTTTTTCTGAAAAACTTAACGGTGCCTCGGTTCCGTCTTCTCCCTATTTTCCCGGGATATACACATTAATTATATTTGTATCTTTGATGTTACATCTCAAAATATTATTTTAATGGAGTTCTAATTCTCGCCGTCGAAGTTTTTGGCGCCATTTCAACGAATACAACTTCCATCCAACAACTGTCATCAAACTTCGGTGTGCAGAAATAATCTTAGTAGCACCTAGAGGCGTGTTAAACGATTCTTTTTTATTTGGAAGTGAAATATTTTTTATATTCTTCCTAAATTTGTGATTTTAGTGACAATTATGACGACCTGTTTAGCCTAGTTGGTCGAGACCCTGCCTCCGAAGCTAGAGGTCCCGGGTTCGAATCCCGGCCAGGGCATTTATTTGTGCATTTTTCACGGATATTTGTTCTTGGGTCTTGGATGTTTTCTATGTATTTAAGTATGTATTTCTCTATATAAGTATGTATATCGTCGTTTAGTACCCATAGTACAAGCTTTGCTTAGTTTTGGACTAAGTCGATTTGTGTAAGATTGTCCCCTAATATTATTATTATTATTTATTATTAATTATATCTACAAGCATTTACAGTAAAACCAGCTTTTTAATAGCAATTGGCTTACAATCGCTATCAAATCGCCCGGTCCTGTATTGTAAAATTGTACGTGATCTCATAACTACACGATATATCATGTAGTTACGGGGAATATTGGTAAGCGCGTATTTACGGACGGTTTTTAACATTAGAAAGAGGATTTACTATGTGGGAGTAGATAAACCAATTTATATAATTTTGGTGACAAAGAAAATTATGGCACCACACTCATAAAAGAAGCAGAAAATATATTTATATATAGCAACTCCTAAACTAGACAAAATAAACTCGTCGTGTTTGGAATTATCGGAAGGCTCTCAGCGAGTAGGTAAATGATGCCTATGCAAAATAGGTTCCGACGAATTGAGAGCCTCCTCCTTTTTTGAAGTCAGTCAAAAAGTAAACTAAAGAAAAAGCACGTTCAAAAAATTACAATTTAGTCTGAAAGTTATTATATAAAATAAAATTTATTAAATCCGATTTTTTTCGTATTTGCAACGATCTTTCGTCGAGCGACCGACTATTTTTTATGTTGGATGGATCAATCATGTTATCGATTTAATGATCATGAGCTCAATGATCGAGAACAGCAACGATTAATATCTGTACGTCCTGCATCCAAGTTCACGAGACCAATCTCACGTAGCCGCGTTATAGGAAGTTTCTTCAGTGCGCCTCGTAAAACCCAGGTCGTTCATTGGAGGGTCAGCGTGTCGAGGTTCTATTCACTGCACTGGTTCATAACAAATCTCATGTTATCCTTTATAATTAAGGCATAACCATTAACAGTGGCAGTGGGCGGGGTACATTGCACGTAGGACCATGCCGTTGGGACGCAAATGGTCTCAAGTGGCGACCACGTACTGGAAGGCGCAGCGTGTGTAGATCCCCCAAGCGGTGGACTGATTGCCTGTTAAAAGTCGCGGGAGTCGGCTGGATGCGGGTGGCGGAGGACCGGTCATTGTGGCACTCTTTAGGGGAGGCCTATGTCCAGCAGTGGACGTCCATCGGCTGATAAGATGTTGATGATGATAACCATGAACTACTAGTGGCTGTGAGCAGTAGATATTTTGGTAGATACTATGGCTTCTTTAATTTGAAAAATATCTCAATACTGAATCGAAAAAAGAGGAGGACTGAAGAGGCAATTTGCCTAACATCCGGAACCCGGACATACCAAAAAATTATTTGCCCAAGCTGAAACAGAGACGGTTCGCTTATCTCCCTCGTTTGGTCAATAAGAGAGGTAGGGCACAACGCAACGTCATTTTGCTTATATTTGAAGCAGTCCAACTGGGGAAGTACCTCCACCTTACAGAATACCGAAGCCATGATAACACCACTACATGCCCTTCAGGTATATGGTGTTGTGTTCCTGGTGGTGAGTAAACTCCCGAGGATGCGCCTTGTTGGGAGTCCGGGACTTGCACACTTTCCTCTTATTCATAAAACTTAACAGACCTCTGCGTGCCTCTGTTAACTAAAAGGGCTTAGCCGTGTTTATATGGGACGTTGGCCCCAGAAGCCAAATCGATTGCCGTTTGGGTATTTTATACGTACATCGGGGGATGTAAGATGTTTTTTCATATTTTTTTTTTATCTAAACAACCAAACCGATTTTTTTGCAACTTGCACACATTATATGAATTATAAAGATGCATTATTGACAAAAAAAATGGATTTCCAAATATCCTTTTAAGTAGATTTTTTTTTAATTTTAAGTTTTCATTTTTTTTTTATATTTCCGTGATACTACCTACCAACCAATTATGGTTATATTATGCATACACTAATATTCTATAATGTATATATTTTTTAAAAACATTCACTAGGCTCATCAGGGTTAAAATGAAACAAACTTGTGATATACCCTACATTTATTGGGCTTAATACGACTAACAATTAACAAAAACATATGAGCATCGTCAAAATAAAATATCTATAGTACAAACAGGCACACATCTAACTGGCCATCAGTGGGTCTTATTTCAATGGTCTACCTATGGTCAATTAACTTTGTGGGTTATGGTACAGTCGACGTCAAAGATATATTTAACACTTTTGAACCTTATTACAATGGAGTACCTAATGGTTTTCATTTTTTTTATATTTCCGTGATAGGGAATCACGGAAATATATAAAAAAATGAAAACTTAAAATTAAAAAAAAGTCTACTTAAAAGGATATTTGGAAATCCTTTTTTTTTTCAATAGTGCATCTTTATAATTTATATAATGTGTGCAAGTTACCCGGGTATGTCCTTAAACTACGACCAAGACCACCGGGGAATGGGCAGCAGCATTCCTAGAGTGCGGTGGAGATACTGCGATCGCCAACCCGCATGCCAAGCGTGGCGATTATGGCATTTACCCCACATGAAATTGGGGGAGGCCTATGTCCAGCAGTGGACGTCCTAGGGCTGATATGGTGGTGGTGGTGGTGGTGCAAGTTACAAAAAAAACGGTTTGGTTGTTTCGATAAAAAAAATTAAAACAAATTTTCGTTTTTTTTTAATTTCTTAAAAACCTGCAGTAATTCAGGTGTTTTTTTTTTAATGAAAAAACATCTTACATCGGGGCGTATAAAATACCCAAACGGCAATCGATTTGGCTTCTGGGGCCAACGTCCCATATAAACACGGCTAAGCCCTTTGTTTTGTCCCTTTCGCACAAACATAAATGACAAAGCGACAGATAAGGACGCACGAATTTTTACTAATACTAGATGAAAGCCCGGCTTCGCTCGGGTGAAATAAATAAAGTAAACATTTATTCGTGACTGTTATGCAAACGACGAAAGAAATAGTGTACAAAAATGTATAAAATAAAAACATTACAACAACGGATTTTGATGAAACTTCGTATACAAATATAGCCTGTAGTCTGGATTAACATATGGAATAGGGAGTAAAAGATTACGCTGACGACGTCACGGGCAAAGGCTAGTATCTTTGCAAGTTAATCCTAAGCATTTTTGTAAGGGTAGTATTTAAAGGCACATAAAAAATTTGACAGCGTATTCAGTACTGATTTGTATAGCTAAAATACTAATCGTTCATTAAAATTCAGTTCAGATGTGCAATTGTTAAATATTGATGTGAATGATGTGCCAGTCAGTATTTTTGGTGAGAAGTCAGAGCTGCTAACGCGAACGAAAACAAATGAAGTTCGTGTATCTCCCTCTCTGTCGAACTTGCAAAATCGAGCGACACAGAGGGAAATACACGATGTTCATTCGTTTTCGTTTCGCGGCAGCTCTTTATTCTCCGCCAAATTCTATTAAGTAAGGTCCTTTACACTCAATATTATGTGTCAATATAATCGCGATTTTTAAAATTGTATGGGGTCTGTTAAACGCTTAATGTGATATGAGTATATCGCGTGATAATAATAACCATGTAACATGCCCCTATGGATGTTGCTTCAATATTCAGTGTTTCGCGTGATAATAATAACAGTTGGTAATATTTTCTCCAATTAATGGAAGCTATTTAACAACTTGTTCCGTTTTGCCAAAGGCATTTCACATTCCGATACGCGCACCATCCAGGAATAGGAGCCGTCAGACCAGAGGGCCTACCGCGATCTGAAAACGAAGTATTTCCCTCTCCGCGCTCGAATATGCAAGTGCGACAGAGAGGCATATATATTTAGTTTTCGGTTGGTAGCACCTTAGTCCGAGCGTGGCGGACGGTCGAAGAAAGTCAAAGAACATTCCGTGTGTTGTCTGTCACACATATAATTTTTTAGCTTCCCATCGACCTATGAACTTGAAATTAAGTGATAATGTTTATTATGAAGTATATTTTACCAAAAATATCAATATATTGATAAATCACATTTGTTTTTTAGTTGTACGGAACCCTCAGTGTGCGACTCCGACGCACTTGGCTGGTTTTTATTACATTTTGAATTTTATTTCTCTTATAGTAAAATACCCTATTCGTTTTAAAGTTGACGCCTGAGGGCCTACCGCGAACCAAAAACGAACTATCTTCCTCTCTGTCGTTCGAATATACATGTGCGAGAGAGGCAGATACTTCGTTTTCGGTTCGCAGTAGCGCCTCTAACGTCCGAGCGCGGCGAACGGCATGAGCTGAGGGTCTACTCCGAAATTCAAAATCCTAACTTCGTATGGTGCCGTCCCTTTCACTCTCCTGTCATAGACTATATATATGAGTGAAAGGGACGGCACCATACGAAGTTCGGATTTCGAATTTCGGAGTAGTCCCCCAGTACCACTAAGTTATAAGATAGAGCGAGATAGGGATAGAATTTTGCTAGACGTTGAAAAGCCATAAGTCACCTAGTAGTTTGTCACAAACAAAATAGAGACGCAGCTTTAAGATGGCGGACAGACTCAGCAAACATTCAAGTGGTGTCCTTTACACGATTAATATTATCACAATACTGGGGTGTCAATATTATCGCAGTTTTCAAATTTGTATGGATTCTACTTTAATATTCACGTGATACTTATCGTGATATGAACCCATGTAACAGGCCCCATACATTCGCTTTGAAGGCGGTTGTTGTGACAATCAGTCTAGCTAGCACGATAGATTATACCGTTACGTTTTATGTGACGTTTTAATACATTTCGCCCATATAACGTGCCGGTATAAGTTATCGTGCTAGCTAGGCTGATAGGTGTATAGAACGCTTGAAAACTACAAAAACAAAACGCTGCAGACGCAGAACGCAGCCCAGCAACCTGGCAAACACACCGGACGCAAACATAGTTTACAATTTCCGAACGTACCCAACCCGACGCTGTCAACCAACGAATTTAATATGGCCTACTTTTGTCATAAAATTAACACTTTTTAATGCAAAATACGCGACAATCCGAATTTTGCGGATACATATGTTCACCTCAAAAATCGTTATTTTTATACGTTCTTCAATTTGAGACAGGTCTCGTTCGGGTCTACCGTACCCCTGCACGAAATTATTAATATAGATAGTTTTAACTTATTTAGGTTTGATGGACGTTTCTGAATGAGGGTGTTTGTCTCTAGCTGTTAACTCAACGAATTCTCCAGTCGAGAAAGGGTCGGCAACGCACCTGTGATTCTTGTTGAGTCGCAAGCGGCTACGGCGTACTGCATACCATCAAGCAGGCCGTAAGCTTGTTTGCGACCGTCGTTGAATAAAAAAAAAACATACATCAAAGTACTAAGAAACTTCAAGACACTAAATGAGTTACCAGCAAGCGTCACATAATCATTACATGCTCATTATATGTTAAGTTATGGGAGTGTAATACTTTGCCATCATATCAATTTCATCATCATCCTTTAACTGGTTAAGAAACATCAGTAGCAGCCACGTTTTGACGAGGTTATTGGACATGTATTTCGTTTGCTTTGTTCGCTCGTTCAAATACAGCCATTAAAGAGCAAAGATAACATTATGATATGAGATTAATAACCAACCAATACTGAATTGCCATTCACAATGCGTTACCACATCTTAAGAAACAGTGTAAGTCTGGACTCCAATTCCGCACTGTTATTACCAATTCCGGCGTCAACTTATATTAGATGAGAGCGATGAGTTGAGGTGAATCAAGTTGCAAATATAATAGACGGAGTGATTGAGATGAGAAGCACTCTTTGTTAGATATATCCTTTGGCAAGATGACTGCACGTAATGAAAATCAGGAGATCTTGATCCGATTTGATATATTATATTGTATTAGGATTGCCTTAACCGCATTGATATACTTATATGATGATGAAATGTACTTAAAAATATAATATTTTTGCAATTTAGATACGTTCGAGGAAAAGTGATTTTTCGTACGTTTTCCAAAGAAATCTAAAGCTAAAAAAAAGAAGAAAAGGGTTTATTTGTGATACAAGTTATAAGCTTCTACTACAGTATAACATCTATATACGATAAGAAATCAAATAAAAAAATAAGACAAATTTTAACACACGGGACACAATAATAATAAATGTACAGACTCTTGACCAGACCATTACATACAGCACAATACAAATACTCCTTACTGCACACCTCACATATATTAATTAGTTACAAACAGAAATAAAACAGCAACAAGTATGTAGGTACGAGAGGTAACAGGCGGTCTTCGATACGGCGTTTTACATATAATTTCAATACTTTTTTTTTTCAAATATAAATATTAACGCTCATAATATTATCACAAATAACCCTTTTCATATTTTATTATTTGTGTCTTCTCTAACATGTTTGAAATTAAATATATCAGAAACGTTTAACCGTAGCATCCGAAAAGCCAGGATATCTTACCATAGCCACGTAGTTAGTTGAAATTAATACATTAGCTTTTACATGCTCGTTATTTAATCATATAGTATACTTTATTCTGCAGACTTTCAAAATACGTCACAAGACAGGTTCAATGTGCTTCAACGGTTAATGAGCATTTCAAAGACCAAAGACTTACTATAGCAGGAAATTAAATCCTCGGATACTTAATTAATTCTAAAATGAACCAGAGTGTAAAACGGAACAGTGACATAGTTTAATTAAGTATTGGACTATCAAATACCAGTTTCTTGTAAGTGTGGGTAGTTAAAGTAGGTAAATAATTTGGAAGATAAACAAGGTCAATTTGGTAGTAATTCTGATACGGCTTTAGAAAATTATGTAACTACCTATCCTAACGGACGGCGCAGCGTAGGTAGACCGCCCACAAGCTGGTCTGGTGACCTGGTAAAGGTCGCGAGAGTCCGCTGGATGCGGGTGGCGCAGGATCAGTCATTGTGGCACTCTTTGGGGGAGGCCTATATCCAGCAGTGGACGTCCTTCGGCTGATATGATGATGATGATGATAGAACAATGGAATGTTACATAGCTCATGAATTAGCAGCTCAAATGCTAATTATACTCATACTCATTTATTCATAATAACAGAAATATTACGTGTCAGATATGAAAATAATAAGATAATTAGTCAATCACTGTGTATAGTATGACATAAATCATTTAAATAATAAAAGGCATGTGCAAACGCAAGGTGCTATATTTATATCATACTGTACACAGTGATTGGCTAATTGTTCGCACCTGACTGTACTTTTGTTCACCGCGACAACACTTCACTCCGCGATACTAGTTAATCTATCACTATTGCACTTCACTGTACTGTTCTAACTTTACTATTCCCGGTTGTATTACTTCTTGTTGTTCTCTATGACTTTCGGTTTCTTCTTTTTTGGTTACTAATTTGGTAATTTGTGCTTGACGGCGATTCGATCCCATGAATTCAGGAAAAATCTTGTTAGCGAGTTTGCGCTAAGGATATCGGCATCTCGTGGCAGATTTATTGAACTAATTTTGATATGAACATGTTACATTAAATTTCCGTCGGCGACATGTGGCGTGCGAGCTAATTAAATGTCTAGATTACAAACAACGGCATCTATTAGGTTTTTCTCTCTTCTCAAATCTCAACACTCATTATCTTATTATTTTAATATTTGACATGTAATATTTCTGTATTATTATTATTATATACACCAGAACCTAAGCATTTAATCATGATAGAACTCTGTATAGGTTTTATCTCCTCAAGAGACACAAACAGTAACTGTTTGTAGATTGGCAGTCAGGGTAAACCCATTTCTTTTCAGTTGCATTTTAATGGGTATTATTGTGCGACCCAATTTTCGTCGTAGATAACATACGTCGAGAGAATAGAATTTCAAATGTAACTCTACTCGTAGTGTTACAATGCATGTAGGTAAATCTCAACAACGCTTGAAATTAAGGCTTTATTTGCGAACTAATGAGTTTTTTTTATTATTAATAACATGTAATTGAATAAATACTAGGTGGCCAATCTCACACACTTGGACTTAACTTATAGAAACCTCTGCAAGGCTGGTGTGGTGGATTATTTTTATTATTATCTTTCAATTACCTCTCGAATAGGAATTTAGAGTAAAATGATGGGAAAGATTGATTGAGGGAGTGGGTTGCACCAAACCATCTGTAATTTTAAGCGACGTTCGTCAAAATCCTGTTTGTATGGAAACCTAAACAATTCAGTATCAGACATTTTGTGTGTCACTTTCTGATGCTGTATTAAAGTTTTGCGCAAATGCTCTTAATTTAGCGCGCGCAAATTGAAGGCGAATATTCCCCCTAGTTTATTTTGCCCTCTATGTTAGCTAATACGCGGCAACAGAACTGTGCGAGAATCCATATAAGAATTATCATAAGTAAACGTCCGTTGCTGGACGTAGGCCTTCTCTAATTCACACCACCATACCCGTTCCTCAGCCCTCCGCATCCAGCCGCTTTCCGCTACTCTTCAAGTCGTCTATCCACATGACGGGAGGTCCTCCAACCGGGCGAGTCCTTTGCGGTTTCCACTCCAGAGCTCGTCTGCGCCATCGGCCATCGGCTCTTCAACCAAATATGCTCATTGTTACTTCAGGTTTCTTATATTAATATTAGGTACTTAATTATATTGTGTAATTCGATTATTATTTGTTCCATATAGTCAGATTATAGCCTGAGAAACAAATTTCAAAATACAGAATTATTGCAAAAGTAAGAATATCGTTGTTCTCTCTGCCACGGACGCGATGTATAAGTTTTCCCGTAACTTAAGATAAAAGGCAAGTTTGGAAAGTTTTTCATGTAGACTTTAAGTATTTTATTTTTCTTGTGGCATAGCAACACGCCTCTCCTCGGGTCATGAACAATAAGTATATCTTCTAAAATTACTACCAGTATTGTCTGTTTCTGAGTTTATCGAGAACAAATTGTTGGAGTGTGCTTAATGATGTTCATCAAACTTTTGTTACATTTTAATTCAGTTAGATATTAATTAACATTCTAGTTAATCCAGGACCTAACTGCAGGCATGTGGGGAAGTTCATAGAGCCTTTTCATTTCATATGTATCTTATATTCATTTCATTTAAAAAATATGACATAATAGCTAAAAAATGCTGAGGATACATACTGAGGTTCGCACCTTTTTAGCATCATAATTTTATAAGTTTTTATTTCTACATGTAAACATATTGTGCCTATTTAAGTTTTATTTTAAGGCTTGTAATGTTTTGTTGCATTGTCTGTAAACATTTTTCAATGTGGTGTTAAATAAAAAAAAACTATGTCTATGTTTAGAATGTACCAGGTGACGGATGTCTACAAAAGTCTAAAATACTTATTAAGACCCTACTCGTAAGAATCCTACTAAACTTTCCTGAAATAAAAATCTCCATACGCAAATTTCGTCCGATGCATTATTTGTGCATTTATCACGAGTATTGTTCTTGACTCTTGGATGTTTCCTATGTATTTACCTATATAAGTATGTATATCGTCGTCTAGCACCCATAGTACAAGCTTTGCTTAGTTTGAGACTACGTCGATTTGTGTAAGATTTTGCCCAATATTTATTTTATTTTATTCATAATCATCAACTTGCTTTACTTATTTATGTTCACTTTTTTACCCAAAAATATGAACGTTTAAGAAGCTGACATAAGTAATGCTTTAATGGTCTTCTATAACTGAATAAGTTTTGATATGGGGCAGCCAAAATGGCAAAGCAAATGCAAAAAAGGTACAGGTACATCCTAAAGGCATAATTATCGAACTCATATAGCTATTAGCGCATGTCAGATATTCTTAAGCTGCTGGTCCTGTCAGCTACCTTACCAGTTGACTTTAAATGCTACCTATTATATTCTGTGCCAATAATAAACTTCAATATACCGTTACAAGACACATTAATTTGCGTACTCGTGCGTAAAACGTCACACGCAAAATATTTAGCGAAATAAAACACGTCCTTTCCACGCGCGGGCTGACGTCAGCAGACAGCGATATTTTTATATATATGTACTGGTTTGAATGTGACATGTAGGGCTTAGAGCTACTTTTACGACACTAGATTTCGCCCGTGACTTTGCGTATAATATTTTTCTCAAACATGCAATGAAATTTCGTCATTACGTGCGTGATGACAGGCTTCCTACGTAGTATCACGTTGCAGGCGGAACAACTCGGGGAAGGAATTTCATACAAAGTGAAGGCCTACGTCGGGGAGTAATTTTTTTATTTCTGACACTTAACATGATGTCTGTTAAATTTATTTTTGAGTGGTGTTATTTTATTTCATTGCATATATTTGAGAAAAGCACCATACAAATCTCGGCGAGAAACGTTGGGCTGCGGGCTGCGTATCCCTATCCACTTGGCCTGCAACCCATCGTTTCCCGGCCTCTTTAGTAATGTAATATAACCACTTTTAGGCCAGAAATGCATTGACAGGCGGTTTGCTTAGTGCCTAGAGCCTACTGAGGGTTCACAGTGCACTTGGATTGGGAGCCTTACCGTCAAACCGTGACCCAATATTTATCATCATCAAGGCTCGAACTTTTCGTTCAGATGACATAAAATTGCATATAGGATGATTTCAATTTTTAATCATCAATCATTTAATCATGCATTTTATGGTCTTTTTTCAAATATGGCCTATTGTATCCGAAGATTATAAATTATTTTAATTTATAAGCAGGTGAAAAACTCGTATTCTTTCAAGTTTCATAACAGGTATCTGCATTCAAGATATACGGACTATTTGAAAAAATACCATCATAAATGCATGATTTAATGATTCATGATTAAAGATTGATAGTTACTATAACACCAATTGGAATCACCTATACGCAGTGTGATGTCAATTTTACGTCATCGGCATGAAAAGTTCGAGCCCTGATCATTATTCACATCATGTCAGCCAAAGGACGTCCACTGCTGGATATAGGCTTCCTCCAAAGACGTCCACAATGACCGGTCTTGCGCCACCCGCATTTAGCGGACACACTTGCGACCTTTTACCAGGCCATCAGTACACCGTGTGGGGGGCCTGCCCACGCTACGCCTTCCGGTACGTGGTCGCCACGCCACGCGAGAACTTCGTCAACAAACTAAAACAACTTGTTACAAAATACGAGTGAGTACGTTGAGACAGACTCATAATAATAAGACTGAACATAAAAAGTAACTAATTGATATACCATCGCCCGACTGAATCGAAGGTCTCCGCTTCAGCTTCGACAAAAATGATTTCGTATGTCCGGATGTCGCATTTCTCAACGGATTCTCGTGAAATTTTGTAAGCAGGTTCGATAATTATATAGAAAATTAAATCCCAACAAAAACATTTCATGTAAAATGTTGCCAAGACGACCACATAAGGTTTACCCTGTGAAAAGATATCAGATCTCATGTAAAGCTAAGCTTCTGAATCTACACGGCCTAAGTCTACCGACCCTAACTTCAACAAATTCTACATATCAGTAAATATGTATGGCTTCGCCGTTTGGCTACCTTCGTAGAGTTGCGAATATTTAGTTTCTGATCTTAAGTAAATAACGAAACAGCCAAGCCATACATATTTACTGATATGTAGAATTTGTTAAAGTTAGGGTCGGTAGAGTTAGGCCGTGTAGATTCAGAAGCTTGGCTTTACATGAGATCTGATATCTTTTCACAGGGCAAACCTTATGTGGTCGTCTTGGCAACGTTTATAGCTCAGAAGCGCTGCATAAGAGCGATATTTGGTTTAAAACCCTTAGACTTGTGTAGACCTGCATTTAGACAACATAGGATTCTAACGGTTCCTTGTTTATACATTCTGGAGGTATGTACTTTTGTCAAAAAACACATGGATCTGCTTCTTATTAAAAACAATAACAATAAGCGTACAATTACACACAAACCTTTGAACATGTCAGTAGCTAAATTGAACCTATTTAGAAAGAATTCCTATTACATGCTAAGCCTAATTCAGGTCAATCAGTGGATAGTTGCTACGCAGATTTTTTCTATAGTGTTGCGGAGGTGTTTGAAAACATATTCCCTCTAAGAACTGTACAAAATAAATCCAAGCTTCATTTTAATGATTGGACCACAAAAGGGATTCGTATAAGCCGAGATCGTTTATTTGAATTATATAATTTGAGGGCTACCCTTTGTGATGAGTCTTTTGCCGAGTTTGTTAAACTTTATTCAAAAATATTTAAAAAGGTGTGTTTAAAGGCCAAGACATTATATCTTAGTAATAGAGTAAAATCTTCTAGTAATAAAATTAGAACAACGTGGGCTGTCATCAATAAGGAATTAGGTAAATCAAAAGTATGCAAAACTAAAAAACAGTTAGTAGTCGATGATTTGACTCTTGGAGAAAATATTGATATTGCTAATTCTTTCGCAAGTTACTTTGCAAACATACCTGTAGAAACCACTAAATCTCTTAATTCAAATTGTACAGAGGCTAAACGTATTTTAAAAGATAACGTCACAGAATGCATTGCTTTCAGATTCCATCATATAAATGAAATTTATATTGTAAAAACCTTCAAATCCCTAAAGCTTAAAAACACAAAGGATATTTTTGGGCTCTCGGTGAAACTACTCAATTCAGTCATAGACATCTTGGCACCTGATCTGTGTATGATTTTTAACTTATGTATAGATAATGGAACTTTTCCTGACCTCATGAAAGTAGCAAAATTATACCGCTGCATAAGTCCGGAGACCCTAAAGATCGTACAAATTTTCGACCAATATCAATTTTGCCTGCACTAAGTAAAGTATTCGAGAAAATTATTTTAGTTCAACTCTTGAGCCATTTTAATTCTAATAATATCTTGAATAATCAACAGTTTGGCTTTACGAAGGGTCGTTCGACAACTGATGCCACGGCCAATCTTGTAAGGCACATATTCGATGCCTTGAACGACTCGCATGACGTCATCGGCGTTTTCTGCGACTTATCCAAGGCCTTCGATTGTGTGGACCACTCGACCTTGTTGGCTAAACTTTGTTATTATGGTGTAAGTGGCAAGTCATTGGATGTTCTTCAGTCATATTTGTCTACCAGAACCCAATGTGTTGATGTTGACGGCTCTAAATCTATGGAAATGGTAGTCAAAATGGGAGTTCCTCAAGGGTCTATTTTGTTCTTGGTTTACATTAACGATTTGCCGTATATGTTGGAAGGTTTGACTAACATAGTTTTATTCGCAGATGACAATTCCCTGTTATTTAAGGTACCAAGAAATAGTGATATGGCTTCGAGTATTATAAATCCTGTTTTACAAAAGATATTGACTTGGTTTACAACTAATAACTTGCTTCTGAACCCAAGAAAAACAAAATGTGTTCGATTTTCAACTTGCCATCAAAATCAAATAAAACATAAACCCATCTTGGTTCTGGGAGATACTATTCTGGAATTTTTGGGTAGCACCCTTTTTCTTGGTTTGACTGTAGATAGCAAGTTGCAATGGGATTCGCACTTAGCTATCTTAAGTAGTAAATTGTGTTCTGCTACCTATGCGGTTAGAAAAATAAGACAGATTACAGATATAAATACAGCTAAACTAATATATTACAGCTATTTCCATTGTCTAAGGCAGTCCGAAGTCGATAATGCAATAGTAAAACTCAATAAGGATCTCACTAGTATAGCAGCCTGGGCTACAAGTAATGGTTTACTATTAAACCCGTCTAAAACCAAATACCTAGTCTTTGGTAGCAAGCAACAGTTGACTAGGCTTAGACCTTCAGTGAATGTTACACTGATGGGTGAACCTATTGAACGGGTCTGTGAAGCGCGTAACCTTGGCCTTATAATGGATGACGAACTACGGTATGAGAAACACATTCTAAATTCAGTGAGAGGCTGTTTTTATAAACTAAAGGTGCTTTACAAAATTAGGCCCTTTTTAAATGAAACATTGCGAATCCAATTAGTAGATTCACTCATAATGTCAAAGTTAAACTATATGGATATAGTATATGGTCCACGTCTACTCACAAAAACCAAACAACTTGTCCAAAGAGTTCAAAACGCCTGTGCCCGTTTCTGTTTCAATATCCCGTTGAGAGCTCATGTCACTCCTTTTTTGAACAAAGGTAATATGCTGAAGATGCTACATAGACGCAAGCTTCACCTTGCATGTCTTCTCTTCGGTGTAGTAAACGGCCATGCCCCAACATATCTATTTGATAATTGTCTTTCCGCAAGCCACGCGGAACACGACAGTGTGGGTTACAACTACTGACACATCGCCATGCTTCGGCTGCTTTTCGTGGAAGCTTTAGATATGCCGCAACCAAATGCTGGAACAATTTGCCTCCGCCAATCAGGGACCTTAAATGTAGACATAGTTTTAAGGTTAATCTTAAGAAATATTTGTTTGAGCACCAGAAAAGACAGGGAAATTTAAAACACGATACTAGCTGTTTCTAGCTAAATATGCATGTATACCTGCTTTTTATGTCCCTGAGGCATCCCGCTGCATGTTGGTCTGTGTCGATTCATTTATCATTTTTCATTTGTTACTTCATGTATTGGATTTAAAGGCTCGCTATATACATTGGCGACTTAATAACCTGGAAATTCGGCATAATTTTGAGGTTAATAGTTAATTATGGGCATTCGCGTGTTTGAGGACTACAAATCATACATGCTGTTTTTTAAAAAAGAATTAAAAGTATTTACCTATAGTTTTGCATGCCATTTGCGTGTTTTTTTAATTTTTGTTTCTTGTTACTCTGAACTCGTACACCACTCTTGTAATTTGCGATTTGCAGTGGTTTTTCTTCTCTTGCAATATGTTATTAAGTGTTTAAAACCATTCAATGTTATGTTTTCTGTTCGTTTTTTACTTTGACCTAATTTCGCTTCACTAAGTACACGCTCGAGTTGTCATATGTCATCACTCATCAGTCATGATTGGATCTCAAAAAAACAAAAACGTCAAGTTGTCATGTCATGTTAATTTTTAATGTTCAGCTGGATTCGAGTTTTTTAGCCCACAATTGAGGCGTTTTTTTCTTCTTAAGTGTTTTAGTGTTATTTGTACTTTTTTGTTTCTTAATTGTTTGTTTCTCGTAATTGTGTGTATGTGTGCGTCGTCATGGCTCCGTGATTTCACCAAATGGTCACAGCGGAAGACCAGCGCTGGCTCTGCCAGCATTACGCTGAGCTGTGACCAGTGGCGGCCGTACCTTCGGTGCACTCGTGCGTTGCACTACCAAAAATTTAACACCATCAATACCATCGTCATCAATAAAACAATCTCAATAATCTGTAATATACATACATAAATTACTCGTAGTCTATAAAATTATTTTTCGCTCAGTCTCAAAAAGCTCTCCGTGCGCTTCCTGGAGCGCACGCACTAGCCAGTACAATTTCTATGAGAATCGCGTTAGAGCGCCGGGCGCGTGAGACGGAAGATACTCCGTACAAACTGAATGAAGAAAAAGGTAAATCTCGTGCGGCGCACGGAGCCCACACGAGGGACCGGCGGCGATATTACCCGACCAAGTGAAGTTAACGCTCAAAATATAAACCTTTTCTTGCGCTTCAATTGTCAAGTTGGCTTAGTTGGTTAATAACATGGCCTGCACGTCACTTTTCTCGTATCGCGCCATTATTCGTAAGGTAATTCGTGTTTATTGTTTGTTTTGTAAAGTGAGTGTCACTATGTGTTTATTGGAAAAAAATAAGTGTGAACTTGAATATCGAGAATATTAAAACTTTTAGTGATTGATAAATTAGAAATAAAATCGGCTGGGCCGCCAAGGTCATGCCTTAATTTAAAACCATTTTCCAGGAATCAAAATCGACGGATTGAGGTACTTAATACATATAAAATTTGATGGTTAGTAGGAAAATGTAGTTGTATCGCAATTTTTGAGTTATATATTATAGTATTTCATAAATCCATAAATTAGCGCACCACCGGTTCTCGTAGTCAGCAGCCGCCACTGGCTGTGACCATTTCGTGGCAAAATGTTATAATGTAATGTGTTTGTTTGTAAATTGTATTGTGTTTGTCATGAATACAAATTATTATTATTATATTATTATTATTATTATAATGTCTTATGGAATCCTGATTTGGGGTAGATCTGCTAATGTTGACAGCATATTCGTTCTGCAGAAAAGGGCAGTGCGAGCAATTTATAATTTAAAGCCACGTACATCTTTGAAGAATATATTTAGAAAGGCGAATATCATAACACTGCCATCATTATACATTTACGAAGTTATTAAATACGCTAGAAAACATTACGCAGATCTCCCAAAAAATTGTGATTTTCACAAATTCAATACTAGAAATAAAGAGAAACTCGCAGTGCGTCGGTTAAGATTAGCAAAAGCCAGGAAATCATTTATTGGGCAGTCAATACATTTTTACAATAGAATTCCCAGACACGTTACGTAACAGACTTTAAATTTAAAAAGACTGTTAAAGATAAACTAATTCAGAAATCCTACTACAAAGTCTCAGATTATTTAGCTGATAAGGATGTTTGGAAAATGGTGTAACTGACTAGTATTAATTAATGGTAATGATTAGCGATAAGAAACATTGTAATTACTGACGGACATAAGTGTATCTCTGTATACCTATATGAGAAAAAAATAAATAAATAAATAAGCAAAATTTATAATACAGTGCCAAAATCTATAACTAGTTTAGTTGGACATAAATTCAATACCAATCTTAAGACATGGCTAATCGAAGAATGTTATTATTCATCAAATGATTTCTTTAATAATAATATATACCACCACCACCACCACCATATCAGCCCTAGGACGTCCACTGCTGGACATAGGCCTCCCCCAATTTAATGGGGGGTAAATGCCATAATAATATATAGTAGGTAATTAATTAGATTGTCATATTTATGATGTATTCTGATATTAAGTTTTAATTATCGCCATATTGTTATAATTTACGTAAATTCATATTTAAAAATAGCTAAATTACTAGAGATTTGTAATCATATTATCCTGCTCTCAATTCTCAGACATCTAAATTACTTATAATAACATTGTGAACATGTTGCATGCTAGATTTTAGATTTAAGGTGTACATTTTGCACGCTGCTTTTCAGCTAAATGTGTGATCCTTTTTAATTATAATACTGAAGACCTTTTGTTAACCACATTTAATGAAATAAAGAGCTTACTTACTTACTTACTAACATTTTACATGAAATGTATTGGTGGGATTTCAGTTCTTTTTGTAAGTTGCTAGGCAGTCTTATTAATAGGTTTTTTAGTTACTGTCTACAGTGCTGTGTAAACTTTCATGTCCTAATTCATAAAATTGGTGAAAGTCTCATATAAACATCCCATTTTAGGGGATAGGGGGCGAAAGTTATAAGTTTATGATTTTTTTAGTTATTTTATATATTATTTTATATATATTATTTACTTAGATTACATACCAAATTTCAGCTTTCTAGCACTTCAGGAAGTAGCCAAACATTTTGATGATCATCAGTGTGTCAGTGAGTGTGTCAATGACGAAATCGGTGTATTTTAGATATCAATAAAATCTAAAGTATTAGAGCTATTCAATTGAAACTTTGTATGTTTAATAAGTCTATTATTGACATCATATCCTGAGAATATAAATTATCTGGTACATCGGAAACTAACTTTATGAGGGTTCAAAAAACGACGAAACACTTCGAGAAAAGGTAGGTAGTGCCCTTGCGCTTCGCTTGGCTCGTCTTGGCGGGGGCACTACCGTGCCCCCAGATTAAATAGGAAAATTTATATTTCAAAAATAAAATTCGCGAGGCACTAATTAGTACCTATAATTATGTTCAAATGAAATGAATAATTACTTAGAGTTATAATTATTTTTATCATTAAATCCCTCTATCTCAATCACAAACAGGTCGTATGATCGTTTGCTAGGTACCATCGTATATAGTTTCAAAAATATTCACTCAGTTAGTTATTATTATACATAAATACACTTTAAAAAATGATTAGCTGTGCCAGCATTTTTCATAAATATTACGCCATTGTCATGTTAAAGCCACCAGAGAGAATATTACATTTTTAAATTCACAATTATACCATTTTCAATTTTGTTTCGATTCGCGTGAAGTTTTAACTCCTTTGTGCAGTAAAAAAAACGTGCTTGACACTTTTCCGAATTGGATTGATGACGTCACAAATTCAATATTCAGTTATTTCAGTTTTCTCATTTGGATACGAGTCGCGACCGGGTTTTAACATTTTAAATGAATATGGATGTTTTAAAGGTCAGATACAGAATATAATCTATCATAACTTATTTCAAGTGGTGTTGCTATTTATAAGTTGTATTCCAAAACCATTAGCAATTATAATAACCATTATTTGGATGGAGTTTCTTTACAAAAGGGCTTATTTTTTCTGTGAGTACTTCTAAATTAGACCTTAAGTTTTCTTTAAGGTCAGAGCGGGTTCTTCATGTAAGTATGATGGCCGAAGGCCGTAAGCAGAGTGGCAAAACACGCAAGGTGGAAGGCCGAGTATTCACACAGAGCGGGCTTCTTATGTAAGGTTGAGGGCCGAAGGCCTGAAGCAGGGAGGCGAGTCACGCGAGGCCGAAGGCCGAGCATTGAAATAGAGAGGGATCCTTATATAAGGCTGAGGGCTGAAGGCCCGGAGCTGTAGGGCACACACGCGAGGCCCAAGGCCGAGCCTGAAGCAGAGTGGCAATTCAAGCGAGGCCGAGTGTCCCAACAGAGCGGGGTCCATATGTAGGGCCGAAGGCCTGATGCAGAGGGGCAAGGCATGCGAGTTCAAAGACAGATCATTCACACAGAGCAGGCTCCTCATGCCGATCATTCACACAGAGTGAAGTGTAAGGCTGAGGGCCGAAGGCCCGAAGCAGAGCGGCAATGCACGTGAGGCTGAAGTTGAGAGTCACAATGCCTAGACATATAAACCGATAGACAAACAGACACGAATTCTTAAAACTGTTGAAATGTGTTCTGTTTCGATGCCAAGGGCCCTTCAATCGCTCCATTGATTTATAATTATCTTCAATGTACAGATTTTTGACCCTCTACAGCTGTATTATATTTATACGGATAAGCATAGATTTCAGCTCATAGGCCTTTCAGCTCGAAGTACGAATTTTTCTATGGAAATGTTAGTTTAACTTGTTTGTACCAGATGTCACTGGATGCTATCTCTATCGCACTTGCATATTGAAGTGACAGGGATACAGCGGTCGTGCGGTTAGTTTTTACTAAATACACAACGGCGCTACGATCTATGTAGAGTATTTCAATGGTATCTCTATCTCAGTATTTATATTGTACTTTGTGCATAGATCTAAGGTTCTTCAACCGTCAATGTTGACAATTGGGCTGCCCAGCCCAAGTGATCTCTTATATCAAACAGTTATTAAAGTGTGAAGGGTCACCAATTACGTAAACAATAATACACGACAAAACTAAATTGTACACCGAAGATACAAAGACTGCATTGAAGCAGCTGTTTTTGTATTTAAGCATATGAAGACAAACAATTCCAAAGTATTGCAAATTTATTTTGATTTACACGCAATAATAGACCTAATTGCTAAAAGGTTATGCTCAAAAATAGCGTCCTCAATCAGAAGGAATTATGATATTTCGGCTTTGACATATCGAAACGTCAGCTTGTTTACAATACGTAAAATTCTGCTATGGCTTACATTAAATTTATTGACACTCCGTAATACTCCCAATTGGCTGGAACTTAAACCTTAGAATGGCGTATGAGGATTTAAATCACCCCGTTTCAAAGACCATATTTGCACCCCCGATTTCATCCCTTTGAGGGTGATTATCGGGACAAAAAGTACACTATAAGTGAATCCAGATTACATACTGTTAGTATACAAAAAATCATCTTGATCTGTTCAGCCGTTTTTGCGTGATTGAGTAACAAACATCCAAACATCTAAACTTTCGCATTTATAATGTTAGTGGGATAAACTTTTTGCCACGTCGGTGGCAAATAAGCTGACATACCACCTGATGGTAAGTGGTCACCTTCGCCTATGGACGATTGCAACACCAGAGTCTTCACTCGCGCGACCAATTAATCACATAAATACACTAAAACGCTGTTAACAAAAATTGTGCTCGGAGCAGAATTCGAACGTGTGACATCTGGCATACGCGGCCAATCGCTCTATCTGCTCTAGGTGCAAATCCTGCGTGGAGCACTAGATTTTTAAATTTTTCCCTTTAATTTGAAATTCACCTAAGTATTTATTTAACCTTACATGTAAAAAATAAGAAGATAAATAATAAGAAAGAATATTACAACCTAGATTTGATAGAATTGTATGTATGGACTTCAAGCGTTAACCTTAAATTAATAAAATCATATAGATATCCTCAGAAATGTACAAGGTGTCTGAACGTCAAATTCTAAATAATAAAAACAAATACGAACAGAGTGAAGTCCCTCATGTCAATTCCGCTGAACACAAGTAGGTAAATAGTTAGTAAACAATATACCCCGTGTGCCGGGTTAAAATACCACTTTCGCCTTTATTCCACAAGGGTTTTCTTTATAGAACGCCGTGGCAAACAATCTAACGGCATATCTGATAGTAGGCATATACGTACCTTAGCCTATGGGCACTACAAACACATGCAGGTCCCTCACTGTCATACATGCCTTGGAGCTCTGGCGACGTTACTCACAAGGAACCCAGCGCCACATACATAATATTAAGAGCAAAGGGCAAATAGTGTTGCCGACTGCACCTACTTACTCGTACCTGTAAATTAGACCTTAAGTTTTCTTAAGCAAGGTTCTCTTTAGATTGGGCGGAGCAGAGAAACAGGATGCCGGAAAGAGGATGCCGAAGCCGACCTGATGTGGCGCAGACGTCTGGGGCACAATCGCCGCTTGCCGCCATGGTGAGGACCTCCGGGTGGCACTCACGGGGCGTCTGCCATCCACTGGAAAGGAGTCCTCGAGTTGAAGGGCGTGCATAGTGTTCTGGCACGCCCCTAACAGTGTTTTGGGTGATCCAACAAATCACACTCGCTCGTATTTACAGAAGTCTACTACTACGAGTACATGCGACAGAACCCGCATCATGTAGTGAGTAGAAGGAAAATATATTGCTATATTTGGTTGGCTATCCGCACCGTGTTTTTCTTTTTAATTTCAGATATAAAGAAAGATTTTTAGATCAAATAGAGATAATTTCTCTAAGATACATGTCTTAAGTCTAAGTACTTTGGAGATAAATTAATTGATAATGGATTAACCTGTGTAAACGGTCTTGTATTACCTTACAACATAATAGGGATGGTGACTGATAGTCAAATCAGCAACTTTTAATGAAACGTCAAAAACGCTCTGTTAGTAATGAAGTTTGTAAGGAAATAGGAACAAGTGACGTCACGCCTTTTGTATGATCAAATAGCGTTCCTTTATTGTTCTTTAATGTGTTTAAAAATCTTTAAAATTGCAAAAATAAATAGAAGCGTGATATTTTCTGAATATTTTCGTGAGATTTATTTATTGGTAATGTAAGAGCACGTGACGACCTGTTTAGCCTAGTTGGTAGTGACTCTGCCTCCGTAGCTAGAGGTCCCGGGTTCGAATCCCGGCCAGGGCATTTATTTGTGCATTTATCACGGATATTTGTTCTTGGGTCTTGGATGTTTTCTATGTATTTAAGTATGTATTTATCTATATAAGTATGTATATCGTCGTCTAGTACCCATAGTACAAGCTTTGCTTAGTTTGGGACTAGGTCGATTTGTGTAAGATTGTCCCCCAATATTTATTTATTTTATTTTATTTTAATTTATTTTTATTGGTGTCAACATCCCAATTCTTTAAATTTCTTCAGTAAGTAGTTTTCAATATCCTATCGAAAATGCCCCGTGTTGTGCCGGCTTAGAATATCACCACCCCATTTCTTCCCTTGGGTGGCGTAAGAGTCGAATATGGGAACTAGGTTAAAGTGTGATGTGGGCGATGGGTTAGCAACCTGTCACTGCAATATCACATTTTCTCCATCTTTAAACCTACAATAGCTAAAAGTGGCAATGAAAATTAATTTTCGTGTGCTCTGCCTACCCCTCTCAGGAATATAAGCTTGTGTTTTTTATATATTGAATAAAAGGAGGTTATTGAGGTGAGTTCGTTCGACATTACATATTTCATCTTGTTGTTATTGTTGACACTGACTTTTTTGTAATTCTAAAAGACCTTCTACACAGTGACATACATTCATTATTTAAGAAAAAAAAACGAATTTACCGAAAAACGATAAAGCAGGTAGCGTCGGTTATTATATCAAGCAATGTGTCGAATTTAGCGGAAATAAAAAAAAACATATTTTGTGGTACAGAAAAGTTCCCAACAAATAAAATTCCTAAAAAAGAATTTCCCTTCAGAACCAATTTCAGCGCCACCTTTATTTACACCGCTGAACTACGAAGACGCTTTCCTCTCTTACGTCACGCCACAAACGCTACAACAGGTGGTCGGGAAACGGTTAACAAGCTGCCGTTATAAAATGGTGATGTCGCTTTATACCTAGTTACTAGAGCGGAAATAAGCTCGTCTAGGACAGACGAAATCTTTTGTTTCTTAGTAATATACAAGGTGGTCCCTGTATCTGGAGCAAATATTTAAAAGGACGCTTCTTGAGGGAATCTGTAGTAACACCTGGTATACAATTTGTTCAAAAATTTTCATTTGGGAGAAATTTTGATCTAAATTATGACCTCCGAGTAATGGATCTTGACAACACGAGATTATCAGTCAATGCAGTGGCTAAGGTAATATCAAGTGATGAGTCATATTTGCTTTTGCATTTTTGGTTTTCAAGGATATTTTTTAAATTTATTTTCAATTTTATTCTCTTTTTAAAATAAATCGACAATAATGTCACTTCAGAAAAGTAATAAATATACACGAAAGCCATCTTTGAAAAAAAAGTTTTTCAAAAAAAAATTTTTTTTTTGTGTCCATGGGCGGCGCTAATCGCTTACCATCAGGCGATTCGTCTGCTCGTTTGCCACCTATGTCATAAAAAAAAACTGAGACCACTTGGAAATAATTGCTAGCCCGCTAAATAGTCCACCGTTATTTTTTTTGCTCCTGTTACAGGGCCCACCCTGTATAAAGTTAGAATACTGGTGAGCTAGAGCTCAAGGTTCAAAAATGTAGGTTACGCTTTGTTTGATATTTTACGCTAGAAGAAATATTTAGCTTCTGACAAATACAGGGTGAATTCGGCCGTGTGACAAACGAAAATATGGGTCCTTAAAGGATCATAATGCGGAAGGGTTAGGAATAGTAAAAGAGAATGTGAGTAATGGCTATGTGCGAAGTACGTGGTGGTGGTAATTAAAACGTTTGCAGCTGAGCGTGAGCACGCCGTGGCAGAACAGAAATGTGTAACGGCTTTGGACACTGTCAAAATTACTATGCCATCGCCTACTATTTCCTATTTTGGTATGGAAAATAATTGTAGTTGGAGTGTAAATTGGAAAAATAACATAACACGTTCTTTTTCCCACAGCGGCTTAGAATATAGTTAAAGCGTGCTTTGGAAGGCACGTTGATCCCGGCTACTGTCTATGATAGCAGTCGTTAAGTCAAGTTAGGCCTTGGGGCGGCTTGAGAACTTCTAACAGTCAAGTTGCCCACTCACCTGACAAGCCTAACCCCAATAAGGTCTAGTTACCCCGTCAGATGGCAGTCGCTTTCGTAAAAACTAGTGCCTACGCCAATTCTTGGGATTCGGCAGCGGACCCCAGGTATCCTTCAGGTTGCAACTGTACTGGGATTAACGCTGCGATGATGATGATGGCTTAGAATATAGTTCGAAATCCTTCATCATTTTCTATATCGGTATTTATGATCCAAAGTTGAAGAAAACACAACAATCATTCGATGTATCTAACTAGGCATCATCAATCGTAATCAGTAATTATAACAATCTAGACACGCGGCAGCGTGTCCAGCCAAGTTCACCCCAGGAACTGGCGGACAGCAGCCGTGTGTTATATTACACGAACCGTTTGGAGCCACTTTTGACCCCCCAATAACTACAAATCCATCTAACATAAAAAATTAAATTTGGTACATGTATTAAGATCTTTAGAACAACTAGAACCCAAAATTTCATAAATATAGGTTTAATAATTATTAAGATATTATATTCTAAAAAACGGCATTTTTACCACTGACTGACTGACTGACTAGTAATCAAAAACCTAACCCACTTCCAGGTGACCTAGAAAGCTGAAATTTGGCACGCAGCTTGGTTATTGTGTGTGTACACCAGAAAAAATCAGAAAACAGTGATTTTTTATTACTTTTATTATTATTATTATTTATGCTAGTTACCTCAGAACTCCGTCATTTATTAACCGATTTGGAAAATTCTTGTTTTGTTTGAAATGGTATACTTTAGGGGTAGTCCCATAGTTATCAGGTAAGAATCTGATCATAGGGTCCTGGAGAAATCGAGCGAACTCTTCAAATATTTGAGGTGCACCTATAGCGATTTGGGTATTTTGTATAGTAACTCGTGCATTTGCTCTTAAAAAGCACAATTTGGCGATGATTGACAAAAAGTAATGATATCCCATCAAAAACATAAATGTGAAAATGAGAGCCAAGTTCAATATTATAAATGTGATGCTTGGTTGTCGTCTTCACTGACAAAATAGTTGAGATCTAAATGGGTGCCAAGTTCCGTAGATTCTCTGAAATGGTGCCAATAAAACTTTATACACTCCTTTCTGTTTCGGTGTCTGGAAGTAGTTTTGACCTTCTTATGCAAAGTGATAACTGGCCACCGCTAACAGAGGTTCGCGAGTGGTTTCGTTACGGCGCCGGGCGTGCGAACGGCGCGCCCCCCAACCGCCGACGGCGGTCCGCCGCCGCTGATGAGGTCGTCGCCACTGCCCCTGGCGCTGCCGCATCCACCTATCCTGCCGCCGCCGTTGCCACTGCACCTGCCAGCACCGCCGCTGCCATTCAACAATAACAAGTCTAGCACCAATCGGGTCACAATTCTCCACCAAAATATAAATAGACTTGAACATAAAACGTATAAGTTAGAGTGTGAATTACAACTTCGTGATCAAGTGGATGTGCTGTGTCTGACGGAGCATTGGCTAACATCCGCGCAAATATCCTCCGTAAATATAATGAACTACAGTCTTCGTTCCCAGTACTGCAGACCTTCACGCATAGGGGGCGGGGCTTGCATCTATGTCGAGTCTGGAATAACGACCATCGAGCGACGTGAAGTATCTGAGCTATCAATGGAGAAGCAGTTTGAGGTCTGTGCAGTTGAGATTATAAGCATGGACCTCATTGTAGTGTGTATATATCGGCCTCCAAGCAGTGACATTGACTTATTTTTTTCCAAAATGTATCAATTATTTAATCTAAATATAATAAGTAATAATAAGGTTTTAATAGTTGGTGATATAAATATAGACTTACTTACTAAGAATAATAACACTAAATCATTATGTAACATTTTGAAACAATTCGGATTTAAACAACAGATTCACCAACCGACTAGAATAACGATATCAACAGAAACTTGTATCGATCACATATACGCTAACTTACTTAAAACTGATATTATAAATATATCCTGTAATCAAATGAATGTGTCTGATCACTTAAGCACAAGTATTGTTGTGAATGTTTGTAAAAATGACTTAAAAACACACTACATACCTAAGTGTATTTTTTCAATGGAAAAAATAAATGGTTTTAAACAAACTTTAAGTTTTTATGACTGGAACTCCTTAGTTGAAAAGAGCGCATGTCCAAGTAAACAATGTGAGTCTGTCTTAAATGTTATAAAACATTTTTTTGATGTACATTTCCCTGTACGGAAATGTCCCGTAAAAAATAGGTCAAATGTGTGGGCTAGTGACACCTTGCGACAATTACGTAATCAGACTCGTCTTTGTAAACAAAGCCTGTCTATGGGTAATATCGATATGTTTTCGCGCTTACTGGAACTCGAGTCTTGTTATTCCCTCGAACTAAAACAAACTCGCACTAGTTTTATAAATAAACAAATAAGTCTATGTGACGACATGTGTCGGGGTGTGTGGCGTATTATAGCATCCGAGACGTGCAATAACAGCAAGCGCGAGAGCAGAGCACTCGACGTACTCGTAAGCAGGTCGGAGGGCGACTGCGCTGAGGCGCGTGCCACCGCGGCCGCGAATGCGCTAAACCGGTATTACACTTCTGCTAATGCACACAATCCCAAACCGTGTCCTAGGGATGCGCTCGCTTACCTAGAAAAATACTTACCAGCTGAGCTCTTGGAATTGCAATTTAAACCTTTTAACCTCGACGAAATTATGCAGACTATAAAGCAAATAAAGTGTAAACCATCTAAAGATAGCAATGACATGACTACGAATATACTCCGATACCTACCACCTATCTTAGTATCTTTATTACTGAAGTTGTTCAATGATTGCGTTTCAGAGGGAGTATATCCTGAGCCTCTCAAAATCGTAAAAATCCAACCTATATATAAGGGAAAAGGCGAGATGCATATTCTCAGGAACTTTAGGCCTGTCGCATTGATACCGATTATATCCAAGATCTTCGAGAAATTACTAAGTAAGCGAATTATGACTCATCTTGTAGATAATAACATACTCAATAAACACCAGTACGCGTACCAAGCGGGCGATCGACGGTGAGCGCGGCGCGCGACTTGAAGGCGCGGGTGCTCGCCCACCTCGACGGCGGGCGGCAGGCTGCGGCAGTTTTCTGCGATCTGTCGCGCGCCTTCGAGATGGTTGATCACAAGCTTCTCCTTCAAAAAATGTGGTGCTATGTAATAGGCGGTAACTTCCACAAATTAATTGTGTCATTCTTAAAAAACAGAACGCAGCGCACTCACGTCCTCAATTCCAAATCCAATCTGGATGACACAGGCGAGTGTGCCGTGCCCCAGGGATCAACGATTGGGAACTATCTATTTTTATTGCTTGTCAATGACATTACGGCCGCTAGCTCTGATGCTGAATACGTAAATTACGCGGATGACACTTGTATGATTGTCAGTGCTAATAATATTGAAAACCTTACAGTCAAGCTGACTCATGTTATGACCCAGATATCAAAGTGGTTTCATGCCAACGGTATGCTCTTAAACGTGGAGAAAACCAACTTAATCCATTTTAAATTACGTAAGTGCCATAGCAAAATACAAATAAAAATTAACATCACCCCAATACCTCAAGTCGACCAAACAAAATATCTAGGCTTTATAATTGACTCTGGTCTAACATGGTCAGCTCACATAGACTTCATGTGCGACAAACTATCGTCGGCAGCCTTTGCACTTTCCAGACTAGTCCCAACTCTCTCAGACGACAATATAAAAAAAGCGTATTACGGATGTTTTCACTCCATATTGATATATGGTGTCGACCTTTGGGGGACAGCGGCTGATCGCGACCGAGTATTTAAGCTCCAAAAGCGAGCAATACGAATAATCGCCAGAAAACCATACGACCATTCAGCGCGTGACCTATTTGTTAAGCACAGAATCCTGACATTACCAAGTGTTTACATCTTAGAAGCGTGTAAGTACGTGAGAAGTAACCTCAACGCGTATACAACCCGTGAGCAGCAGTCAGGTAGAAGTACGCGCGGTGGAAGTCTCCTGCTGGTGCCGGCTCACTCTACCGCAAAGGCTAGGAGATCACTTGGTGTGTTGGGGGTGAAATTGTTCAACGCGCTACCCGCTGACATCAAGGATGCTCTTTGTTATGTCACATTTGTTAACAAAATAAAAAAAGTTTTGTTACAAATGGTCTGCTACACCATCGACGAATTTTTCGACAAGGTGTCATTAACCCACACACAAAATGTGTAATTTTTTAGTGTTTATAATTTGAAATTATTTTAATTCTGAAATTTATTTTTTATTATTACTAATTTAATATTTTTAATGTATTTGTAATTGCCATTGATGTAAATATTTTTTGTTTTACGTTTTGATTTTGTTACAAAAAATATTGATTGTACCAATTACATTTATGTAAACATTTATTTTGTAAAATATAAGACGTGTAAATTATTTTATCAATAAATATATGAATATGAATATGAATATGAATTTCCCCCATCATTTTCATCCCATACTGTAGTTCTGGTTTGAAATACGTTGAAACACATTCCCATCAACAACTCAAATATTTCCAAGATTTTCTTTTGGCAGGTCAAAAATAACGTAACTAGAGATTTAGTAAATTAAAATCGATCCCATCAAACACATAAATGTGAAAATGAGAGCCAAGTTCAATATTAGGAAATGCGATGCTTGGTTGTCGTCTTCACTGACAAAAGAATTAGATCTAAATGGGTGCCAAGTTCCGTAGAGTCTCTGAAATGGTGCCAACTCGGGCACTACATTGTTTATAGTAAAACTAATTTACTACGGCTTAATGCATTTTGAGCCTTAACTTGGCAGTTTTCTACGGAGTATGTTATAATACCATAAAAGTAAAAATCTCATTCCCTAAACTTGGCTCTCATTTTCACATTTATGTTTTGAAGGGATCGATTTTAATTCACTACATCTCTAGTTACGTTATGTTTGACCTGCAAAAAGAAAATCTTGGAAATATTTGAGTTGTCGGTGGTAATGTGTTTCAACGTATTTTAAACCAGAACTACAGTATGGGATTCTTCATGAAAGGAGTGTATAAATTTTTAAAGGATCGGCAATGCTCATGTGACACCACTGGAGTTGCAGGCGTCCATAGGCTGCGGTGACCGCTTACCATCAGGCGGGCCGTACGCTTGTTTGCCACCGACGTGGTATAAAAAAAAATTAAAATTATAATTAAAAAGGAGGTGTCTTGTATCCATCTAAACTTACTGCCGATCTTCTTAGTTTTCCTTCATTCATTACATGTTGTGCTAACACTCATAAGTGGCCCTTTATCACATTAAATTGTGGTTCATACTTTCAAAACGGTTTGTATTATAGTAGCCATTTTTCTACATATGGTAATGTAACTAAGGGATTTTTAAATACTATTTTATAAAATAAATAAATAAATATTGGGGGACAATCTTACACAAATCGACCTAGTCCCAAACTAAGCAAAGCTTGTACTATGGGTACTAGACGACGATATACATACTTATATAGATAAATACATACTTAAATACATAGAAAACATCCAAGACCCAAGAACAAATATCCGTGAAAAATGCACAAATAAATGCCCTGGCCGGGATTCGAACCCGGGACCTCTAGCTTCAGAGGCAGAGTCACTACCAACTAGGCTAAACAGGTCGTCAGTAATATAGATAAAAACATACTTAAATACATAGAAAACATCCAAGACCCAAGAACAAATATCCGTGCTAAATGCACATTCCAGTATTGTGACCTTGATCCAGGAACCGGTATTAGACATGGTACCGGTACCATGCAAAAGTACCGGTATTGTTAAAACCGGTATCCTAAAAGATACCGATACCTTGAGAACCGGTAAATTGATGAATTTCATCGGTTTTTAACAGTTAAATACCGATACTCGAACGTGCGAGTGGAGTGAGTGAGTGAGAGATATAGAAAACCTAATAAGGTCACAAACACTCACACCGGGAGTTGAGCGTCGGATTGATGAATTATATTCTTCTCTTAAACTCTTGGATGCAGACGTATTCTTGTCGGAGGTCGGTAATTGGGACGTTCTGATGATTTGTGGTAAGTAAATCATAATTGCGGTATAAGGTGTAAGAATTAGCAGTGAACCAAGTGTGTGATGATTATAGCTTTCCGCTATTGACTGACTTGAAGGTAAGTGTCATGTTATTAATTTTAATTACCAAAGTTCCACCTCCGCGCCGCGCATTCGCACGAAATGGCAACATCGCATACACGAGTAGAAACCTTTATAAAGAAACCGGTATTTTTCGGTGCTAATACCGGTATCTTTCTTAACCGGTTCTCTGGAACGAAAACGAAGGGAACCTAAAATACCGGTATGTTACATGTATTTTCGGTACCGGTTCCACACCCTGTAAAAACTAACAACACAGTCTCACAGTGTACTCAATGGAAATTATACGAAGGTTTGCTTTTTCAGGTACATTTCTTAGCTCCGATAAAACTACTTAGCTCCGATAGATTTTGTACGGGTTATGGACAGAACAGCGCAAGCGTTTAAGTGATGAGTTGCACAATAACAATTAATAACATAGAAGTAAACACGTTTTCTTGTAAAATCTATCAGTTTTTTTTACCTAGTCCAAATAATGAGGGAAGTATTAGAACATGTCAATTTAAAGTACGTATTTATTTGACGAAACAGCCAGAAAGAAACTTTGCTTGAGATATAAATCTCAACAGATTTCCTTTGAAATTCTTTATAAAATGATTGTTTTCCATACCTAGCAAACAGCAACCGATTAGCTGGCAAAGAGACAGGGGGAAAGCACTAGACTCCAACAAAAAATTGCACTCTGAAGTATATCATGCAAACGGATTTCTGAATCAAAAAAATGGCAAAAGGAAATCTACGTTTGTGTTGAAAACGTCGAGATAGGTCAATTTGCTGAAATAAAACATTATTTTTACCTCTCAAGCATTAAAACTGCATTCACAGATTTAGAAACGTACAGACAGCAAAACAAAGCCTTTTTTGGCACTTTTGTCAAAAAAAAAGTTGGGGCCAATTGATGCCAATCGATCCTATTTCTATCAAGGAACAGAAACTTATTAGAGACCGACCTACAAGAGAGGCCACAAATAAAAAAAATGTAGAATTAGTATTGAAGAAAAACAATTTATTTCTTCAAATATCTGCTGTTTAATTTCTAAATAATGTTTTCTTTCAGCAAATTGAGCTATTAACGTTTTAAGGTAGTTTCCCTAGGCCATGGGGTCCAAGTGCTCGTCGCCTCTATAAGGTGATTTCAAAGCGCCTTATAGAGGCTTCTGGTGACCAGAGGGCTGGCCAGTATTTCACCCAGCGGATCAGCATTGCTATCCAACGGGGCAATGCGGCCAGCCTTCTGGGTACAGTAACGTAGACCTAGGGCAATTTTTGACATTGAAAATGTCTTTTCGTTCGCTCCAGTATAGGGTGCCATTTCACGAAATAGTATGATTCCCTTATATTTCAGAGAGTTGTGAAGGTATGATATTCAAACTAGGCTCAAAAGACGCGTATTTACGAGATGTGTAAGATGCAAAGAGAATTATTTGAGAAAGTCCAGAACGAAAAAAGTTTTGGCCGAAATAGTGAAAAAAAAATTCAATTTCCTCCGATTTTTTCATTTTGGCACTGGATATTTTGGAAACGAAGAATGATATCAAAATTTTGATCAAAAATCCTCTGGACAATTTAGTCGGCTACAATTTGAGCCTAAAACAAAGACGATCGGGTCAAGGGTTTGCCCTGTAGCCTAACCTTTTTGAAAGAAGTCAGAAAGTCAGTATTAGTAGGTAATATATTTTTTTTTAAATCAACACAATTGTAGTTAGTTTTAGTTTAGTCCGGGAAAGAAACTTTCAGTTGTTCGAGAATTGCACATTAAATCCTACACTATATATTTTTTTGCAATCTGATAGAACATTATTTTGGGATAATAAGTCAAAGGTTTTCCCCAAAAAATATATTGAGCTTTTCGGAAAAAAAAAATTAAAGTTTATATTTTTCATTAAATTTAAACATTAAATCCTACACTAGTGATTTTTGATCTAAATGGACAAACATATTATTAAAAACAGTATTTTAAAAAATCACCCCTTATATCGTAGAGCATATATAAATAATAATAAAAATATTGAAATAAATTAATAACAGCTATACATTAATTCAAAAGTTGGTGATTTTTGACTATACTGTCAGGACAATTATTTTACCCATTCTTAAAAAAGAAAACCACCGGGGACTTTATTATTACTATTTTTTAAACAATTGTAACTGATTTTAGTACATGCGCATTAATTCTACAGTAGTCTTTTTTAATACACCTTATGGCTATAAATTAAACCTACCATAATATCAAATAATCCCTCGTTATCACCCTGAGCATTTACTACAATTGCCAAATTATTGATTTTCGAAATAAACGTGATCGGCGTAGGGCGCGAATCAACAACGCTAACAAGGCGAGTCTCTAGGTACGATACGATTCTAACCTAACTGCACAAGGGTTTTCAAGCGTTTGCCCAGTAGATACGTCTCATATTTGAATGGCGCCATCCGGTCGGAAGTTGTGTGAATAATTATTAAACAATTTTATTAATTATGTACCAAATCGGTTTAATACAATTACAAATGATTGTTATGTATAACATATGAGATGTAACTAGAGTGCTCAGCCCGTTTGGTGTACAAATCACATCAAAAACATTATTTACCTACATGTGAAAAGATGGAGAAAGATTCTTATACCTATTTACTACAAAAAAGTTTTGAGATGTAATGTTAAACCAAGTCAATTATTTTAGTCAGTACCGGGGAGTGTCAATAAATGTTGTTACCTACAAACCTAAAGTATACAGGGTAGAAAAAACAATATATTCATTTTAATTTAGTAGTGTTACGGAGTTACGGATGCGGTTTTTTATTTCACCTTTTATTGTAATGTTGTCTACTATTTCTGCGACTGATACTCATTAATGGTTAAGCGTTTAAAAATATTTAAAAGCTTAGAGAAATAGTACATTACTACAGAGGCCGGGACGAAAGGGGTTGCCGGCCGAAGACATATAGACGGACGAGCGAAGCGAGGCCGGATAGGTCTAAGGCGGGCAACCCCATATTTCCCGCCGAGGTATGTATAGTGCTTTTCTCAAACATGCAATGAAATAAACATCAAAAAAATCAAAGTTTTATTTTTAATACGCATAGTGGCAGAATGTCATGATGCCTGTGCCACAAATTTATGTGGAATGGAAATTAAAAAAGAGGACTTTGCCGGCCTAGGCCTGCATGATTTGTATGAAATTCCATTAACGACCTCTTGTCCTAGCCGCTCCTGAAACGTCATACTTCGCAGCCTATTATAAGGAACATAACATCAATATTTCATTGCATGTTTGAGAAATAGTACATTACTACAGAGGCCGGGACGAAAGGGGTTGCCGGCCAAAGACATATAGACGGCCGAGCGAAGCGAGGTCGGATAGGTCTCAGGCTGGCAATCCCATATTTCCCGCTTAGTGCTTTTCTCAAACATGCAATGAAATAAACGACAAAAAAATCAAAGTTTTATTTTTAATACGCATAGTGGCAGAATGTCATGATACCTGTGCCACAAATTTATGTGGAACGGAAATTAAAAAAGAGGACTTTGCCGGCCTAGGCCTGCAATATTTGTATGAAATTGCATTAACGACCTCTTGTCCTAGCCGCACCTGAAACGTCATACTTCGCAGCCTATTATAAGGAACATAACATCAATATTTCATTGCATGTTTGAGAAAAGAAAATTACGATTGCGTCCTTTTTGTAACGAAAGTGGATCATACCTACAAAATATACGGGTAACTCAACGAAGGAATCAGTTAAGTTTGGTTTTAATTTAAGCCCTTAACTAGGTAAATTTCTATTTATAACGACCCAAATAGAACAATTTAAACGAATTAAATCGCAAGTACGGGATTTTATTAACTCAAATTGTTTTATTGTTTATAACTAATCATCAATGTCTTACCTCTTACACTTAACAATGTCGGCTCAAAATGATCAATTACAAGGGCAAACCCTAAAAATCGGCCCAATTCACATAAAATCAGCATTATAACTTTTATGTAACAATTACATACAAGTAACATATAAGTACTTAAGGTAAAAGCTAATACATAAATTTGATTCAAGATTTCGAGCTAACAAGGTCACACTAGAATATTGTTAAGAACGGGGTATTTACCATGTATATTTGATTATTTATCATCAAAAAATAACCAATATAAAATATGCCTAATAGTCGATGGTGATGTAGACAAGGTAAGTAAAACTTTCACTATACGAAATTATGCGACCACTTACCATCCAACAACACCCCACACCGTAGGCTTGAAGCAAAAAAAATCATCCCCACTTTACGTGTAGGGAACCCTTAAAATATATATTTTTGGATTTTATTTTACCACGTTGTCAGTTTTATATCATCATCATCATCATCATTTCAGCCGAATCACGTCCACTGCTGAACATAGGCCTCCCCCAAAGACTTCCACAATGACCGGTCCTGCGCCAGTTTTATATATCGATGCTAAATTGCAGCTTTCTAGCACTAACGATCACAGGGCAAAGCCTCAAACAGACAAATAGGCACACGGACATGGCGAAACTATACGGGTTCCTGCTTGACTACGGAAGTATGGAACCCTTAAAAAAGGTTTTAATTTTTGTTGACCAATGTGTAATTGACCTCATACCACTATCAGGTAACGCTACATCAGAAATCGGCAAAAAACGTTACATACGTCATATAATACCGACCCTCACACACTCCAAATCGATACAAAAAGTTTAATTTTATGACATTACAACGCATAGATTAAATGTATAATGCAAACTTCATTTTACATTCATCATAAATATGACGAAGCAGTGTCCACTCGTTTTGACCGCCCGTAAACGACTAAATATGGCCAATACGAAAAGCTATGTTTATGCGGTAGATAATAGACTGCGTTTCCAATGTACTTCATCTATTTCTACCAAATAATTGGTAGATTTTAATAAAAAAATATGGTAACAAAAGTTTTGTTCCATAAAAGCGTGGATTCAGGGCACATAAAGTTTTTTTTTTATAAAATTTGGAGTTTTTCAACGCTTAATTAAGCTGAGAGCGTAATAAAACTATTTTAAGTCTAAGTAAAATACTGAAAAGTACATCGAATATGCTCTAAAATGATGAGATTAAAAAAAATTGCACGAAAGCACATTTACAATTTGTATGGAAAAGCGTCGTCACCATCAATTATAAAATCCAAAAAAAAAATTGTAAATCTTCTTTTTGTTGATAGATGAGGATTAAAAAAATTGCTTAAAATACTATTTTATGACATACAAGGACAGACATGATACTATTATGAATAGTTTTTATAAAACATCAGAGCACATTTTGTATGTAAAGAAGTCCAATTTTTGGGCCTTGCCCGCAAATCAGCGGAACCTATATGGCAGGTATATTAGAAAAATACAGGTAATTCATATTGGTTCATGCTGCGGCATAAAAAGAAGTTATTTTTACCAGTCATGCTTATAGTAGTAAGACCCGAGAAGCAAACAAACTTACACCTCATCAAATGAAAGCTTATCAATAGTTATTTCGAAACCTAATTAATTACTTTAGCTGGATTCGGATAAAGTTCAACTTTGTACACTCCTATCCAAGGTAAACATGTGAAAATGGTGTGTTTAGTGTGGTTAAAAGCATTATTTCATGCCTTTACAACATAATAATTGCAGATGTAAAAACCAAATGTGATTGATTGATCATTTATTAAACATTAACTAAATTATCCTTCTACAAATCACTATGTTTAATATACGCGCTCTCTTCAACGCTCGAGAAGAGATTTCGTGTCCCAAATTTCGTTACATAAACTCAAATATTTTTCATTAGTATACGCCATTTTTTAAACATTGTTTTTATTCAATTGGCAACACTGTTTTCTTATTAGTAAATAAATAAATAATAAATATTAGTGGACATTTTTTTACAAAAATCGAACTAGTACCATAGTAAGCTCAATAAGGCTTGTGTTATGGATACTAGACGACGATATATTTAATATATAAATACTTAAATACTTAGAAAATATCCAAGTCTCAGGAACAAATGTCTTTGCTCACCACAGAAACAAATGCCCTTACCAGGATTCGAACCCGGGACCTCTAGCTTCGAAGGCAGTGTCACTACCAACTAGGCTAAACGGACGATTAGTATATCTATGGATACCCTACCTGCTGTTGACCATAATAACTCGTATACCAACATTTGAAGTGAACGTTCATGAGTGTATCCAGTTTATGTAACACAGTATTATTTGGTAATTTTAGAGCTTACTTTGCATTCATTTGTTTTATACATACATAAACTCACGCCTATATTCCCAAAAGGGATAGGCAGAGCACATGAAAATTATTTTTCTGTGCCCTTTTTAGCAATTGCAGGTTTGTTTTATAATGTATACAAATAATATATATCTTGAAAATTCAATGTTATGTCTGATGTATGATTTAGGTCTCGTGCATGAATCGTATGAAATAATAAAAGAATATATTCAATACAATACAATATAAAAACTCTTTATTGCACACCTCAATAAATTACATAGCTTATTATAACAGCGTATAAAACTTAAAACTAGAGGTAAAAAACAGGCGGTCTTATTGCTAAAGAGCAACCTCTTCCAGACAACCTAGCGCAAAAATAGCAACAAACGTATTAAAAGTGGGTGGCAACCAAAAAAATTACTGAATTCAAACTTATGTACAATCATGTAAATTAACATAAATAGATACATTCCTACACATATAAATAAATATGAATATATATATATATATATATATATATTATTGAATATATATATATATATATATATATATTATTGAATATATATATATATATATATATATATATATATAAATATGAAAATAATTATATTCATTGGGATGTCTCAAGTTATGAGTTTGTATTCCTTTGGGAATTGTTTTCGTCACTTTTATGTAGCTATGAAACGCTTTTATGAAACGTATGTAGCACTTCTGGTCAGTTTTTTACGTAACACACTCTTACATAAAGAACTGACCATAAAGGTAACGTAAAGGCGCCATCACATTGGTTTATCATCATCACACTTAAAAAATACTTTAAGTTTGATGATGAGGAAGATAAACCGATTTAAACATAATTTATATAAAAGTATACTTACGAATGTCATTGACACACAATAATACAGGAGTTTTAACAATTACGATATTTCTGGTACATATGAATATAGGTACCTTCCTTTGGAATTATGCTACTTTGCATTTTGTTACTTTTTGTATTTTTTTAGGGTTCCGTATCCAAAGGGGGCGTAAAACGGGACCTTATTACTCAGACTCCGCTGTCCGTCCGTTTGTCTCTATCTGTCCGTCTGTCACCAGGCTGTATCTCATGAACCGTGATAGTTAGACAGTTTTTTCACAGATGATGTATTTCTGTTGCCGCTACAACAACAAATACTAAAGCCAAAATAAAATAAATATTTAAGGGAAATCCCATCCAAAAAAAATACAAAAAGTTGCTCGTTGTATTCATCAGGCGCTGGGTCTCAAAATGTATGGGAAAACTAAAATCCGACTCGCACTTGACCAAAATTCTACTTGATATTATTTATTACTGATAAAATATATTATTATTTAAATTAAATTAAAAAAGGTTATAATAAAGTGTATAATGTTGTATAGATAATAGTACGGAACCCTTCGTGTGCGAGTCCGACTCACACTTGGCCGGTTTTATAAAACACACTGTTAACATTAACGCCTATTGTTGCTTTTATGTTAGGTACATAAATACTTAATTATAATCACGCTCAAAATTATGCTACATTATTTTGCGCACTGTTTATAAATGTAAAACAAATGCAACGACTATATACCTAATTATTACCAACACTGTCGCCCGACGCCGGCCGGATGCGCCGCGCTCGCGCGGTATACTCGTACTTACAACGAAAGCATACCTCTCCTTTTCACTCACATCATCGGAACGCGTCCCACCAATATAGACGGCATAGGCTAGACACATAATAGTAGGCAAATTCGCGCGAAAGCGGTGTTTTTAAAAAGTGAGCCGCAAATGATTCGCTGTTTATTTCGATTACTCTTGAAGCACTTGATATTTTTCGGAGATTTTTTGAGTACGCGTGGTAAATAAACAGACAATTGAAGAAATATTTTAATCTCCAATGTAGGTTTTAATGCAAATATAGTATAAGCAAATAAAAACCAAAATTCATCATAATAAATAGATCCAACTAAGTCACCTTGGTGAAAAATTACTAATATGTTTAGATTCATATTTGTAGCCAACTACCAAATTTTCGAATTCTGTATGAATTTGTAAGATCCATTTATAGCAATTATAGAAAAAAAATCAGAAAACTGAGTTTATTTTGATAAACTCGATGGACAAACAGGGGATAATTTTATCATTAGTCATAACTTATTTGAACATATATAATTGATAAATAATCCCGAGTGTAGGAATTAGTGAACACATTGTGCCAGTGATTGACATTAATATCTTCAATTTACTGAAATGCTCAATTGCTGCACTGGGGATAAACGCATAATGATAATCTGAAGACCTTATTTAATGAATAGAAAAAGCTTCCAAAACTGTAGGTTTTAATGTGAGTAAAAATTTTTCTTTCCCCGACTAGTTTTATATTTCAAATTGTTTAAATTAAACATGTATTGTTTCTATAATAAATTATTATTAATTATAGTTCGAGACAACAATAGCACATTATTGCAGTGCCCGGGAAATAGCAATTCGTGGATAAGTCAATGATGTTTTGGAAGACCAATATCTTCCAAAACCTTGGCAAATAAAATAGTTGATTGAGATTACATAAAACAAGCCATTTTATCCGAGACAATTTATCGACCCGAGCCGCAGGCAAGGGTCGATATAAAGTAGAGGATAAAATGAGTTTTATACATGAGTTATACATCTGCTTTTCACTTCGATTGCGAGAAAATTAAACAAATAATCAAGGTTATGATATCATATAATTTATCCTTCTCCTGGGGCCTAGGGTGTCATGTTGAATTCGACTTTGAAAATTCTTGTTATAGTTATAGTCGGAGTTTGGAGGTCGAGTTAATTTGAAGTCGCCGTTATCTTGGGTGAATATTAGTAAAGTGGCAAATGCCTTTTTATGTGGTTACCGTAACTTGGCTGCGCTTTAAAAAATTGCCAATTTAATAGGAATTTTGTATGTGAGCTATGTTTATATTATATATCAACCAAATTGGCATAACGTTAGCAAATGTAATGCATTTTTTTATTTTGTTGAGTTTCATTTTCAATGTACCTTGATGGTCGTGTAGTGCACGAGATCTGTGATTTTTTTATTTATAAGTTTTTTTAAATATTGATTTTTTATTATGTTCTATCCTTATTCTTTTTTGTTTCCCTCCAGGGCTCATATTTTTTTCCTATCCTGTATATTAGATACTTCACAGATTCCGAAACAGAGATAATTAAAGCTTATCAAAATACAAACTTTGAAGATGATCAGGTACCAAATGGAAAAATTGGATCCTTGAGGAATCGACGGATCGCCTAAAATATCATTGGTCCAGATATAGATAACTAGCTATTTTCTGTAGTAACCATCACAATATCCTAAAACACAGGCTATCCTATTTAGGAAACAGCGTTTCTAGTTTTAAGGAATCATTTGTAAAACTTGAACTTGAATAAACTATAATTATTATTATCCAATGTATAGCTCACTGGACAGAAAGTGATAACCACCTTTTGCATTTAATGCACAGTATGATTATGTTTCGGCAGAATTTTAATTTAATTATTTTGTTCGGAAAATTAAAACATAAAAAAAAAAAACAAAAAAAAATTGCTTACGGAAAGCAGATCATGTGGTGAATTGGTAAGATATAAAAATGTGCATGTGTGTGGCATAGCGAAATACAAAATTAAAGTCGCTGTATTCGACATAAATTATTATTCATCAACCGTTCTTGCAGTACGGAACTTCTTATCAAGTGTGCCATTAATATGGGAGTAGTTGCCGACCTTCATAGAAAGAAATGTGGTAATACTAGTCTATAATAATGTGGTAATACTAGTCTATAATAATGTGTAATATCGCCACGTCATCTAGCGACCATTACTCAGGCTTCGTACTTTGATCTTTTTATACTACGTCGATTCTCGTATATTTTTTTCTTGGTACAGTCACCGGCAATAGTATATTCCTACACGAAGGCCGCAAAAATATGTGACACGCTCTTATTTGTAGGGTCATAAGAGCGTGTCACTTATTTAAGCGGCCTTCGTGTAGGAAGATATTATTTCCGGTGACTGTACCTTCTTAAATTTTATGAATATTGGGACATTATGGACATACTAAGATGGTGTTCAATATTGAATGAATATAGGAATTGATTTGATTTTAATCCACGTTTTATAATGTCAATTTACGTCGTCAAGAAGGTATTGCCAAATTTTTGAAGCTCCGTTCTCGCAAGGTGTTGCTGTCACTTCTAACATGCTACACAAAACATGCTACAAAAGCTTTTCTAAATGTTTTTTGTTCTAGAACATGGTCTGGAACCATGGAATAAGTGTTTGTTACAATGTTATGAACACTCTGTATACCTACTGACATTCTTATCTTAGTTCCTTAGTGTATAGTTCCGAGCTGTTGACTTGTAACATTGAACCTGGGCACTTTGAATCGACAGGCAGTAGCGGTGGCGATGTCGGCGCACGCGTGGCCTCGCCCGTGGGCCGCCCACAGCATTTAAACTGTCGGCTGGGACAGCGGAGAAGCACCGATTAGTGAGTTTGGTTCACCAAAATATTCAGGGCTTCTCCAGCAAGGAACTAGAGGTAGGACTTTTCTTAGAGTCTCAAGATATAGATATCATGTGTGTAACTGAACACTGGCTTAAGGAACATGAATTGTTATTATTGAATATTTATGATTATGACATAGTTAGCTCGTTCACTAGAAAAAAGGCCATTCACGGGGGTTCGATGATTATAATAAAAAATAAATATAAATGCAAAGAAAGAAAGAACATAGTCAAACTTTCTATTGAACGAACTATTGAAATTTCTTGTGTGGAAATGGAGAGTCATATCATAATCTGTGTCTACCGGCCACCTTCGTCAGATTTTAGCCAGTTTGAGTCCATAATGGAAGATGCGTTGAAACAAGTATTTAATAGCAGCAAGATGATAATAGTCTGTGGTGATTTTAATGTGAACGTTTTAGACATTGCACATGCATATACAGTGAGAATATTAAACTTATTTAAATCATTTGACTTGTTCCCGCTCTTTAATGATCCTACAAGAATTACGGCCAGCACGGCAACTTGCTTGGATAATATTTTCTGCAACTGTGAGGCTACAAAAATAATAATATTTAACTGCTTTAACTCGGATCACTGTGGTCAGAAAGCTCATTTCAAAGTCGATATTGAAAAGCAACAACAAACTGTAACATATAGACCCATCACTACGAGTCGGATGGAGAAATTTAGAGAAAAAATTATCTACAAGGTACCTTCACTTCCTACAGACATTAATAACCCTAATACTCTGTACAATGATCTGTCAAATGTGATACATGGTGTGCACAAGAATATATTTAAGTCGAAAACATTAAAGAATGCCACAATGAAAACAAGGTTTAGTAATTGGGCCACAGTGGGCATTCATAAGAGCAGAAATAAACTCTATGAACTGTATGAAATGAAGAATTATATAAAAGATGAGAAATTTACGGAATATGTAAGAAAGTATTCGAAAGTATTCAAGAAAGTTTGCGCCGCTGCTAAGTCTACCTTTATAAGCAACAAAGTCAGGTCTGCAGACAATAAAGTAAAAGCCACCTGGAATGTAATAAATACTGAAACTGGTAAGAAAAAGCCCCGTGAAGGCCATTTCAGACTGAAAATAGACGATAAAGTCTTGACGACAGACCAGGATGTAGCTGGCGCCTTTCAACATTTCTTCACAAACATAGCTGCAGATACAACTGAAAATTTAAATTCTTCTGTGGCTAAGACTAGTATTTTTTTGAGTTCTTTTGTAAATAAACAGTGTGACCAGGAACTTCATTTTCAATATACCGACCCTCATGAGATCATTAAGACATTCAAGTCTTTAAAAGTAAAGAACTCCGAGGACCTGTGGGGTATATCTGTGAAAGTTATGCAATCTGTTATTGATATTGTAGCACCGTATTTAGCCGTGGTGTTTAATGCTTGTATCAGCGAGTGTGTGTTCCCCGACCTAATGAAATACAGTAAAGTTATTCCATTATTTAAATCTGGTAGCAAGACGGAGCTTGGAAATTTCCGTCCTATTTCTGTATTACCTGTCCTCAGTAAAGTGTTTGAGAAAATAATATTGAACCAATTGCTTCGACATTTTAACAAGAACGAATTTCTTCACCATCAGCAATTTGGCTTTACAAGAGGGCGTTCGACAACAGATGCCGGCTCAGTACTCATCAAGCACATCTACGATGCTTGGGAACACTCACAAGATGCTATAGGCATTTTCTGCGATCTCTCCAAAGCATTCGACTGCGTGGAGCATGATACACTGCTACACAAGCTAAAGTACTACGGCCTGTCAGCTGAAGCTCTAAACCTTGTTATGTCTTACTTAGGCCAAAGAACCCAAAAAGTAGTCGTGAACGAGACTCAATCAAATGGTACTACCGTGAAGCTCGGCGTACCACACGGTTCAATTCTGGGACCTTTCCTCTTTCTTGTGTACATAAATGACCTGCCATATTTTGTAAACAAAAAATGCGAGATAGTATTGTTTGCTGATGACACTTCACTAATTTTTAAGGTTGATAGGAAATTGAGCGACTTCAGCCATATCAATGCAACTTTGAGAGAAGTGCTTGAATGGTTCACAGCAAATAATCTGCTACTAAATGCAAAAAAAACGAAGTGCGTTAAATTTTCGTTGCCAAATGTAAGACAGGTTGAGACTGTCATAATGTTAAATGGAGAAAAACTGGACCTTGTCGAAAACACGCTTTTTCTGGGACTCACATTGGATTGTAAGCTACAATGGGCCCCTCACATATCTGCTTTGGCTAATAGGCTGAGTTCTGCCGCGTACGCTGTAAGAAGAATTAGACAATTCACTGATGTGGAGACAGCTCGCCTAGTTTACTTTAGTTATTTTCACAGCATCATGTCATATGGCATATTGATCTGGGGAAAGGCAGCTGATATAGAAACTATCTTCGTACTTCAGAAGAGAGCAATCCGAGCTATTTATAATCTAGGCTCTCGTGTATCGTTGAGAGAACATTTTAAGGACATAGGTATCCTCACAGTAGCTTCACAATATGTACTGGATGTGATTATGCATACACACAAAAATATAAAGTCCTTTAGGAGGCAGTCTGATATTCATAATAGAAATACACGAAACAGGCATAAGTTAGCTGTCCCGAAATTTCGTTTGCAGAAAGTGAAAAAATCATTTTTGGGTAACTGTATAAGGTTTTATAACAAAGTACCTAAAGATGCATGGGAACTACCTTATATTTCATTCAAAGAATATATAAAAACATACCTTTTGAACCAAGGATATTACAAGATCGAAGAATTTATGGAAGATAAAAGAACATGGCCAAGCGTTCGATCTCCAAAGCCGTCGTATCTTTGCAAGCAGTGTCCCGGAGACCAATGTTTGCTGCTTGTGGCGCTGCCGCTACTGCTTGTTTTAATGTAATAGGTTTTTGTTTATTTTCATTACAATTTTTTTTTTCATCATATATTGCATATTTGACATATTGGTTACATACACGTTATGTATACCGTAGCATTAGCTCAAAGACTGCTAGCTTAACAGTCTCCTGACACGGAATTGTTATTTCTGATATTCACTTTTTTATTTTTTCCTTTAGAGACCTTTTACATCTCTAAAACCTAATGTTTTAACTATGGGGACTCTTTACACCTCCGCTTTTATCTATAATATTTTTGACCATAGAGACTCTTTACATCTCTCTGTATTATAGGATAAGTTCATCGAAAGTGTGCCCAGGTATTTATTTGTTGGTTTATACTGCTTTGTATTTATGTCACTAAATGATTTCAATTGAACTGTAATTTTATATTTAACTATACAATGTATATTGATTTGAAAAAAATGACACCTCGCCGAGTTTCTTACGCCGGTTCTTCTCGTGGCAGAGGTTTATTTTTCCGAACCGGTGGTAGTTTATTGACGTTCATAAGTGCATGTAATATGCCTAATTTGAAGAATAAACTACTTTTACTTTTACTTTTTACTTTACTTTTATACTTATACCAACTTCTAAGAGTATTTAGTAACATGCCCTTGGCCCTTCATTACTGTAACATGGACTGTCCAAGTTTTGCAACAACTAAGCGGGAAAGTTTCAAGAAATATCTAGTATATCTAACCACTCATTTGCTTTTGGCAACCCTGGTTGCTAGGCTTCACTCTTATTACAAGGGAATAGGGTTCAAGTCAAATTCAAGCAACTAATTTAGTTATAAAACTCTGCCGTCAGGGAATTTTTATAGCTTACAATAAAAGTCCCAAGCTAGACTTTCATTAGCAAAGAATATAAAGAATAGGTCACAATTCGGTTCATCTATTTCACATACCCATTGCATTAGGCCAGTCTCCTAAAAAAATTGACCGTCTGTTAGATAGTAAAAAACATTATTCGCGTTTTTTTGTATTTTCAATTAAACCAAAAATGATAAGGATAGAGCCCGCTAATAGTTCCCCGCATGTAAGGGTCTCTGGTGGCACGGAAATCATAGTGAGCGAGAGGGACGAACTTATGAGTTAAAAACGTCATGCGTGAGGGACGTCACTGCGTTTATGGTGCGTCAGAGCGTTTTAAGTAGCGGTGTTGTACCAGTACCAGCTTAAAAAGTGTAGAACGGCGTGGCAGCACGAGCCCCCAATCCCAAACATTGACGCAAATTTTTGTAATTTTTTTGTTTGATTGACAAAAGAAAAAATACTTGTCCAATATGTTTTAATAATCTAGCTGCCAGCCCCTGGGTGTCCTGACACTAACTATTTCATTGTTTCATCCGTGTAGCTCAACAAGCGTGGAGGTGAGCTCGAAATCCAATGAAATGGAAAGTGACAAACTGAATAGAACCTCCGACCATTGTAATTCATCGCATTACACTATCTATATTTAATACCGTAAACGATAACCCTCCTCATATGAATTGATGTTAAGTGTGTTTGTTACCCAGGACCCGGGTACGTCCTTAAACTACGACCAGGACCACCAGAGGATGGGCAGCAGCAGCCCTGCAGTGCGGTGGAGATAATGCGATCGTCAACCCGCATGCCAAGCGTGGCGATTATGGCATTTACCCCCCATACAATTGGGGGAGGCCTGTGTCCAGCAGTGGCCGTTTGTTATCCAATCACAAAAAATTTGCTAAGTGGAAGTTTGACCCACAAGAGGTTGGCGTCATAATTTATCTATTTTATCCCCTTTCCTGCTAAAGATAGACTCAGTCATCTCATCATTAAATATAATATTTTCATCGCAAAATTACGATGTTGGTAAATGAGCTAAGCGGATGTTCGGAGGAAGCCGTTAAATTTCCAACGTGGCCATATGTTTACAATTTGTTTTTATAGACGGATGGAGGTAAGTGCCAGATGCAGAATTCTTTAATGGGTGATTTACAGTATACCGTCACCGCCTCAAAGCCTGGCCTGTGCCGTGCCGACTTCAAATACAAACAATATTCCTTATGGAGTACGATCCGACATAAGTAATATTCTGACATAAGTATTAATTGTGTGTATATTAACCATTATCGGCCACAGTCCGTCCACTACTTAACGTAGGCATCTGTCATTTTGCGCCACAATATTCAATTCTAGGCTTTCCCAATCCAGCCACTGCTAGCAATGATCTTTAAGGTCATCGGTCCAACGAGTTGCTGGACATCCCACACTACGCTTGCCCAACCGCGGTCTCCACTCCAGTACTCGTCTGCTCCAACGGTTATCGGTTCTACGACAAACGTGACCAGCTCACTGCCACTTCTGCGTGCTATATCGTCAACTTTTGTCCTTTGACGTGTATGCTCCTTACGTACCCTATCTTTTACGGAGATACCAAACATGGCTCTCTCCATAGCATGCGGAGCTCTGGTAAGTGTTCCACAGCATAGGTTACTGGGAGGAAGGTGGTTGAAGACTTTAGTTTGAAGGTATTGTCCCATGGATGACGAAAGGATTTGGCGAAGCTTCCCAAATGCTGCCCAGCTCAATTGAATCAGCCGATCGGCTTCTTGTTGTTTGTACCAAGCTGGATTATCTGCCCCAGGTAGACATAGTCCTGAACAACTGCAAGTGCCAAATCTCCGACAAGCAGAGGCTCTGGGATATGTGCATTGAACATTACTTTCGTTTTTTTAGGGTTCCGTAGCCAAATGGCGAAAACGGAACCCTCATAGTTTCGTCATGTCTGTCCGTCCGTCCGTATGTCCCAGCCGATTTACTCGGAGAAGTCGGAGACTATAAGCACTACATGTATGAGGTAGGAATGTGTATTTTATGAACTGCTACAAATAAATAATGTGAAATTATGGGTAAATATAAAATTAGTATAGAATAGTGGTTTTTAATTAGGACTAGTAGTAGTAGGTACGGAACCGTTATTGTGCGTGGTTTGACATACACGCAATTAGCCGCTTTTTAACTTTAAGTTTTATTCTCTGTGCCTATTTTAAGTTGATATTTTAAAAATAAGTGAATATTGAATATATAATTACAAGTATTTCTTTGGCCACTCCGTCGGCAAAATAATCAAAATTCATTAATTTCATTATCCTCTTAAAACTTGATTGTTTACTTGTTTAAAATAATGATCCGTTCGGATATTTTTTTACCGATTTTCGCCAGTTTCTGAGCGAGAAAACAGCTGACATCCGCAATTTAACGACGCGGACGATGAACACAGCATATCGAGCTACGAGTAGGTATTATTAGCGAGCGAGCGATACAACATTCGCCTCTTCCATAAATTTAGCTTTATCTATCCTAATATCGCGAATTTAAACACATGCTTATTTATTGGCCAATCAGAGAAAAGTTTACACTAGCATTAGGCAGTAACCGATAATTTTCAGTGTAATTTATTGCCTTAATTGCAGTTTTTACGCCATTTACGATGTAAAAGTAAAGAAAAAGCGAAAGTACACTCGCGGTCAAAAATTTCAGGTTATCCTGATTTTAATAACCGCAATAAGGTTGTTTTATAGTTACATAATACACTATTAGTACTATAGTTACATAATGAGGCACCTGGTGAAGACGGAATTACAGCGGTACTCCTGAAGGCGGGTGGAAAACCGGTCCTTAGGACCCTTCAGAAGTTGTTCAATTCCGTCTTACTAGAAGGGAAAACTCCAAAGGCATGGAACAGAGGTGTGGTGGTCCTGTTCTTCGAAAAGGGTGACAACTCCTTACTGAAGAACTACCGACCCATCTCACTTCTGAGCCATGTCTATAAGCTGTTTTCAAGAGTCATTACGAACCGTCTCGCACGCAGGCTAAATGACTTCCAGCCTCCCGAACAAGCCGGTTTCCGAAGAGGCTTTAGCACCGTAGACCACATCCATACGCTCCATCAGGTTATACAGAAGACTGAGGAGTATAACCTGCCCCTCTGTTTAGCGTTCATGGACTACGAGAAAGCCATTGAATCAGCCATTCGATTCGATTGAAACTTGGGCTGTACTACAATCTCTCCAGCGGTGCCAAGTGGACTAACCGCTATATCGAAGTGCTGAAGTGTTTGTACGAGAACGCCACTATGTCAGTCCGACTCCAGGACCAAAGCTCGAGGCCTATTCCGTTGCAGCGGGGAGTCAGGCAAGGAGATGTTATTTCTCCTAAACTGTTCTCTGCTGCACTGGAGGATGTTTTCAAGACTCTGGACTGGAGAAGGCTAGGCATCAACATAAACGGCGAGTACCTCACTCACCTTCGGTTTGCTGACGATATAGTAGTCTTGGCTAAGACCATGGAAGGTTTAAGTACAATGCTCGATGACCTAAAGCCTCCGAAGACTAAGATCATGTCAAATGCCCATGTCGCACCAACTCCCGTAACAATCGGACACTTTACGCTCAAAGTTGTAGACGATTACATATACCTAGGACAGACTGTCCAGTTAGGTAGGTCCAACTTCGAGATAGAGGTTAATCGTCGTATCCGACTCGGCTGGGCAGCGTTCGGGAAGCTACGGCACATCTTTTCGTCCAATATTCCGCAGTGTCTCAAGACGAAAGTCTTTGACCAGTGTGTGTTGCCAGTGATGACATATGGTACTGAAACGTGGTCGCTTACTATGGGCCTCATAAGAAGGCTCAAAGTCACCCAAAGATCAATGGAGAGAGCTATGTTAGGAGTTTCTCTGCATGATCGCATCAGGAATGAGGCCATCCACAGCAGAACCAAAGTGACCGATATAGCCCTCCGAATCGCTAAACTTAAGTGGCAGTGGTCGGGGCACATAGCACGTAGAACTGATGGCCGTTGGGGCGGAAAGGTTCTAGAGTGGCGACCACGTACCGGAAGGCGTAGCGTGGGCAGGGCCCCCCACACGGTGGACCGATGAACTGGTGAAGGTCGCGGGTGTCCGCTGGATGCGGATGGCGCAGGACCGGTCATTGTGGAAGTCTTTGGGGGAGGCCTATGTCCAGCAGTGGACGTCTTTCGGCTGACATAATGATGATGATGATGAATATACTATTATCAACCACCACCCAACCCAACCATATTTGTAATTTCTGGGATCCTATTATACAAATATCAATATCCAAAAATTACGTTTTTTGTGATATCTCGCTCCATTAATGTTGTCTTTAGGGTTCTGTACCCAAAGGGTAAAACGGCACCCTATTACTGAGACTCCGCTGTCCGTCCGTCTGTCTGTCTGTCTCTCTGTCTGTCCGTCTGTCACCAGGCTGTATCTCATGAAACCGTGATAGTTAGACAGTTGAAATTTTCATAGATGATGTATTTCTGATGCCGCTATCACAAAAATACATAAAACAACATAAAACAAATATTTAAGGGAGCTCCCTTACAAAAAACTTTAAAGAAGTTGCTCGTTGTGTTCATCAGGCGCTGGGTCTCAAAATGTATGGGAAAACTAAAATCCGCTTCAACTCCATCCACTTGACCAAAATTCTACTTGATGTTATTTAACGTTCTTATTACTGATAAAAAAAATATATAAATTAAATTAAAAAAGTTATAACAAAGTGTCTAATGTTGTATAGATAATAATACGGAACCCTTCGTGCGCAAGTCCAACTCGCAATTGGCCGGCTTTTTTTTCATGGGTTTTACGAGCCCGATTTAAACCTGGTAACATTATTTTTTTAATTTTTATTTTTGCAGTTTAAATATAAATTTAAATAAAGATGACAGGTTTAAAAAACTGTACAACCTTGTACTATTTTAGGAATATATTATGACAGTATTTTACCAAACCGTACTCTTTGTCCGGGAGTGTAAATACTTACTTATTAGAAGACAAAGGGAGAAGGCCCCAGCAATGGGACCCTTATACTGTATAGCCAAAGAAAAAAATATATATATTTACATTTTATTATGTCGTGCTGCTCCAAATTTTAACGAGATGACGTTTCGCTGTGCCATACCTTTATTTGTATTTATAGTAGTAGGTGGCGATGAGAAAAGATCAGCAATGGTCGAAGTGATACAGTAGGCGCATAAAATTAGCAAAACCTGGACATAATTCGATAACTGTAATTTTCTTTTTCTATGATTTAGAGTATAGTTAGTTATACTTAAAATATAAAGAATTAAACATTTTAAGGCTCCACGACAATGTTAAAAAACAAAAAAACTAAATTTTCAACATATTTGGATTTCGGACGTGTATAAATGAATGATATGAAACAATATTATTTAATCAACAATCGAGAATATTTTTTGTTTAATATAAATAAATATTGGGGGACAATCTTACACAAATCAACCTAGTCCCAAACTAAGCAAAGATTGTACTATGGGTACTAGACAACGATATACATACTTATATAGATAAATACATAGAAAATATCCAAGACCCAGGAACAAAATCTTGACGGAGATTCGAACCCGGGACCTCTAGTTTCGGAGGCACTGTCACTACTAACTAGGCTAAACAGACCGTCAACATTTTATTAGTACTATAAGAAACCATTTAAACAAAAAATATCCATGATAATTGATTAAATTATATTTTTTCTTATCATAATACAGGTACTTTTACAAAGTTATTTATTATGGTTTACTTACGAAATCAAAATGTGTTAAAAATTTAGTTTCTTGTGTTTTTAACATTGACGCGGAGCCTTAAAATGTTTAATTCTTTTTATTTTAACTATAACTAACAATACTTTAAATCATAGAAAAAGAAAATTACAGTTATCGAATTATGTCCTTTATGCGCTTACAGGGGCTTTAGTATATATCTTCTTTAGTAGCCAGGTATAGCCACTACCCAAATAATAAAAATAATACTTCTACTATCTAGAATGGTATCGTATATAATGATATTAACGTACTTTGAATGGTGAACAACTAGTCATACTAGGCTGTGCACTGGTACTGGTACCACCGAATAAGTAATAGTACAGTGGAAGTTAGAAACTTAACATTAGTGAGCTTTTTACTTTAAAATTATAATTGATAATTTGTCGGCCTATTTAGCCTAGTTGGTAGTGTCACTGCCTCCGAAGCTAGAGGTCCCGGGTTCGAATCCCGGTAAGGGCATTTATTTCTGTGGTTAACAGAGACATTTGTTCCTGAGACTTGGATGTTTTCTATGTATTTAAGTATATATCTATTAAATATATTGTCGTCTAGTACCCATAACACAAGCCTTATTGAGCTTACTATGGGACTAGTTCGATTTGTGTAAAAATTGTCCCCTAATACACTGCTGCAAAGAAACTTATATGATTGCACGGAAATTCTAGAAAAAAAATATTGATCAATATGTTATACGAGCATGCTGAGTATATATGTAAGCTCTATATAAATTTTATTCAAGAACTAAATAAATAACTTTATAACATGTATATTATTAAATAAACTAAATTAAAACCTTACAAATCTAAAAACCTAAGTCTAAAATTGGCCCCTGTGGCATGGTGCCGAGGATGCTGGCAGCATTTCCTCGCTGGATCGCAATACTTATGCGTTGGACGAGGAAGCTGCCAGCTCTTTTGTCCCCGGTTAGATCGACCAGCTGTTTAGCTAACTATATTATATTTTATATAATAATATATAAATTGCTTACGAAAGCGCTACAATTATCTGTAGGCTATTACGATCATGCCACTAAGGCCATGTCCCATATTACGGGCACTTAGTCTGTGTATAGATCTTTACGATTGTACTTGTACTTGTTGATTGACTACAGGCATGAGACTTTTCACACTCGCCTGACGGTACGCTGCACGCGTCGCCTATTCAAAGTTATTGTTTATGAGCAATAAATTCAATTGTAGAGGGTTTAAAAATTTCTAAAGCGCACGCAAAGCCACGTCAAATAAAGAAAACAAAACACGGATGGTGCAAATTGCATCCAACAAAGGATTTATTTTAATCATATGGCGTGCGCCGCATTTGCGGAGTTACGGTAAAATAGTGTACCTAAATAATACTGAAACCCGTCATATGTTTTTTTTTTAACTTTGCCAACCTTCTGGGCACCCTACCCACTGACGGCGACTTGAGACATATTTTTATCTTTAAATTTTATTCTGAAGGTAGTTTTATGTTTATTTATTTATATAAGGAGAACCAACAGCTATAATTACAATAATGCAGCTAAAATAGTCATACAGAGCCAATTACAGGAACTCACGTTTAGATATTACATAAGAAAAAAACATACGCTTAGGCAATACACACAATGTACAACAATGCAACAAAGCACACTTGCAGGAGTTAGACTAATTTAATACAGTATAAAAGAATGGAACCTGAGTAATCCAAAGTACAGACTGTGTTTATATTAAAAGGAAAAGAGAAGAAGAGAAATCACTTAAGCAAAATACGTGTTCACTAGTTTTCGCCTCATGGAAGGAATAACACAATTAAATATATCGATATCAAGCTCTGTCGCCAAATGTTGTCTTTGACTTTATCGATAAACTAAGAATATTTTTCTGTTTAAATCCTTATGAAATTGACATAAGATTGAATTTCACCTGCCCTCTAGAAATATTTTCTTCACTGTAGGGAAAATGACCGTTAAAAAGTTTAAGACAATGTTTAGAGTTTGTAAAAAATAAAATTTCCAGTCAAAATGAGTACCGAGGTGGTGGGTTCAATTAGCACTCGAAGAAATAATTAAATGAAACAAAAAAAAATTAGGGGTTTTTTTTTACACAAACGTTCTAAGTCCCATAAAGCTCAATAAGGCTTGCGTCATGGGTATTAGACGATGATATATTTAATAGATATATACTTAAATACATAGAAAACATCCAAGTCTCAGATACAAATGTTTTAGTGCACAACAGAAACAAATGCCCTTCCCGGGATTCGAACCCGGGACCTCTAGTTTTGTAGGCAGTGTCACTAAAGAGCGCTCGTGGCCCAGCGGCACCCGCCTACCGCGTGCAGTATGCGAGGTTAAGCAATGTGGGCGCAGGTCAGTTCTTGGATGGGTGACCGCTTTGAGTGGTTACTAACTGAGCGCTCTCGTGGTTTGGAAGGCACGTTAAGCCGTTGTCTACGACAGCAGTCGTTAAGCCAAGTTAGAGGCCTTCGGGCGGCTTGAGAACTTCTAACAGTCAAGTTGCCCACTCACTTGACAAAGGGGGGTCGAAGTTGCACCACGTCCGTAGGGAGTACCCACCGTTACCCTACAGGTGACCCCTGGGTGGTGCTAAAAGTGCAACAAAAACTGGCAACCGTACTTGTCTTCTCGGAGATCTCACGGTTCGTAAATAAATGCCATACGATTAAATAAAAAAAAAGTGTCACTAACAACTAGGCCAAACAATCTTAAGTCAAATATAAAAAACATTTTTTGTATAATCTCCAAATGGGCTTTTCTTTAGATACAGTATTACATGTAAGTATCACAGCATTTTCACTTTACGTGCCAGTCCCATTTCGGCCAGCCGTTGTCGCGGTCGTATGAAAATTGTGAAAACATGCGCGTTGCAATCACTGTCACCGGCAGCGGAATCCGTGTTGTGTGCACTAGATTTTTATATTAACAAGTGCGTGTCGGGCCCGGTGCCGGGACTTAAGGTGCCGCAAACTTTTATTTTATTTACCACAACTACCAATATATCAAGTAATCAATGGAAACTGTATGAAAGTTTGCTTATCCAAATACATTTCTTAAGATCGTCTATTATTTCAATTTTGAATCTTCTAATTAGGACAGTTAGGTCACTTTACGAACGTATTAATTTGATACAACTAATGAAACAGAGGTACCATAAATTGATCTTGTCACCAGAATGCCTACGTTAGCCAGGCATTGTCCTATCTTTAACTAGATTAACCTACAATGCCTGTAGGCATTAATTAAAATCAACATAACGTGAAACAGTAGCTAGCTTAGATATTCGAACAATGTCAGAGTACTCGTAATAATAATACAACCAGTAATCTGACTTATAGTAGTCGGCGCTTAGGAAGTCAATCCTGACACCTGTCATTTCCATACATTTTATAACCTTAAAGTGACTTTTAGTTTAAAAACTGTATGGAAATGACAGATGTCAGGATTGACTTCCTAACCGCCGACCACTATAGGCGATAGGAAATGCTTTAGATCGGCAGATATTTTTTTTTTATTGAATACCCACAGACCACCGGGGAATGGGCAGCAGCATTCCTAGAGTGCGGTGGAGATACTGCGATCGCCAACCCGCATGCCAAGCGTGGCGATTATGGCATTTACCCCCCATGAAATTGGGGGAGGCCTACGTCCAGCAGTGGACGTCCCAGGGCTGATATGGTGGTGGTGGTGGTGGAATACCCACAATATACAATCATGCCACTAAAGTGAACAATTAAGATAAAGAACATGCAACTTAAGGACTAACTAATAAATGAATAGTAATTGCGACAAATTAAAACTAAGAGTACATGCAGGCAAAAGTTAGCCAGTTTCGAATACACTTCTGTCTTTTGTGAATACTGTAATTAAGGTTAAAATAATATACAGGATGGGCCCTGTAACAGGAGCAAAAAATTAAAGGGTGGACTATTTAGCGGGCTAAAAATTATTTTGTAAGTGGTCTCAGTGAAATTTTTTTTTTGTCTTCAAAGTTGTCTTACGTGAATTTTTATTACTTTTCTGAAGTGACATTAAGTAAATTGAAAAAAATAAAATAAACAATACCAAAATTATCCTTGCAAACAAATAATGGACAAACAATTATGACTTATAACTTGATACTACCTCAAACACTGCGTTAACTGATGTGCTATAATCTCGTGGTGTCAAGATCCATTACTCGGAGGTCATAACTTTAGATCAAAATTTCTTCAAAACGAAAATTTTTGAACAAAAATCGTACACTAGGTGTTACTGCAAATGCTCTAAGGAAGCGTCCTTTTAAATATTTGCTCCAGTTACAGGGCCCACCCTGTACAATTTTAAAAAGGCTATATTTCCATTTAATGTACAATGCTCTCTTATCAAGCTTAACTTTTATTATGCGTCATTTCTCAACTCGTTCGCCATCCTAAAGCAATTCAAATCACATTACATCGTTCTTGATTCATCATTTAACAGCCAGTTCCATACACAGCCTTCAAAAAGTACCAGTCTTACACTTGGTTCTCCTACAGTCATGACCCCAACCCCAGGATAGGTATTGTGCTATAAAAACAAAATTTAGTGTATCAATAGAGAGGTGTTATTACTTGAAGTGCCGAGGTTTCTTTTGAATACCAATCAAATGCTATTTAAATATTCCAATCAAAATATGTCATCATCATCATATCAGCCGAAAGACGTCCACTGCTGGATCCTGCGCCACCCGCATCCAGTGGATTCCTGTGACCTTTACCATTAGAGGTTAAGGCTTAATTATCACCTAAACTATAAATAATTTAATAGAGAGTATCGAGACACGCGGTAGCGTGTCCAGCCAAGTTCACCCCAGGAACTGACGGACAGCAGCCGTGTGTTATTTTACACGAACTGTTTAGAGCCACTTTTGACCCCCCAATAACTCCAAATCTATTAAAAATTAAATTTAGTACATGTATTAATGTATGTATGTATAACACTTTATTGCACAAAAAAACAATAACAATCGAAACAAAATAACAAAATGTAAAAGTACAAAGGCGTACTTATCCCTATAAGGGATCTCTTCCAGCTAACCTTCGAGAAAAAGAAATTAAGATTTGAGAGGAATTTGTATTAAGATTCTTTAGAACAACTAGAACACTAAATTTCATAAATATAGGTTTAATAATTGAAATATTAAATTCCAAAAAACGGCATTTTTACCACTGATAGACTGACTGACTAAAAAGTAATCAAAACCTAACCCACTTCTACGTGTCCTACAAAGCTGAAATTTGGCATGCAGCTTGGTAATTGTGTGCGTACACCAGAAAAAATCAGAAAACAGTGATTTTTTATTCGTTTTATTCTTATAATTATTTATTCGACTTAGTTACCTCACAACCCCGTCATTTATTAACCGATTTGGAAAATTCATTTTTGTTTGGAACGGTATCCTTCAGGGGTAGTCCCATAGTTATCAGGTAAGAATCTGATCACAGGGTCCTGGAGAAATCGAGGGAACTCTTCAAATGTTTGAGGTACACCTATAGCGATTTTGCTATAGGTGCGATAAAAAGCACCATTTGGCGAAGATTGACAAAAATGAAAGAATGAAATGTAAAAATGTTTATTAACTCCACCACAAAGTATACAAAGAGTACGTTCATAAGGTGCTCTTAGAACTAATTATTATATATGTATGAAACTTGTGCGGTGGAGACTGGTGCCTGGACTAGGGAAACCTGTATTTCAGGTCACCAGGTCTCCAAACCCCAGATGTCTATAGCAATCAAAATCATGTCGCAGTCACAATTATGTATGAAAGTATGTTGGAATTTTCGCAATTTGATAAATTAAACTATATTATACTTAATATGCTAATAGCCAGCGTGGAGGTGCGTGTGTGTGTTTGTGTGTGTGTGTGTGTGTGTTTGGGTGTGGGTGTGCGTGCGTGCGTGCGTGCGTGCGTGCGTGCGTGCGTGTGTGTGTGTGTGTGGGTGTGTGTGTGGGGTGGGAAAAGGGACCCAAGTTCAATATTAAGAATATGCGATGCTTGGTTGTCGTCTTCACCGACAAAATAAGCTCACTGTCCTTGTTCTGCTTGATTTCAGCAGTGCTTTTAACACAGTGGATTTTGATATTCTACTCGGTATACTCAGGACCCTGAATATTTCTCAAACACCTTTATCCTGGTTTCGTAACTACCTCTTTGGCAGACGTCAGCGCGTTAGATTCGATGACAAAGTGTCCGAGTGGTGTGAACTTACCGCTGGCGTCCCTCAGGGAGCAGTTCTTTCTCCACTTCTGTTCTCTATATTTATTAATGGTATCACTGAGTCACTTTCAACGTCTTACCACCTTTATGCGGATGACCTGCAGATTTATGCAGCGGCTAGTATCGATGATGTCTCCATGTTAATTACGCAAATCAATATAAACCTAGAAGCCATACGCTGCTGGGCATGTAAGTTTGGTTTGCAAATTAACGCGAATAAATCGCAGGCGATTGTTATTGGCAGCCCTTACTATATAACTAAGTTGTCAGATGTGGTGGTGCCCGACATTCTCTTTGATGGAATTTCTATTCCTTTTTCCTCTACTGTCAGGAATTTGGGCATCACCATGGACCAGACGCTTTCTTGGTCACCCCATATAGCTGAAGTGAGCCAAAAAATCTTCAAGTCTCTTCACTCACTAAGGCGTCTGCAGAATTTCCTACCCCTACATACCAAGATGACTCTTGCTCAATCTCTTTTACTCCCTTTTCTGGATTATGGTGACATCGCGTTTCTTGATCTCAAGGAGGAACTACTTGATAAGCTGGAGCGTCTGCAAAATGTATGTATTAGATACATATTTGGTCTCCGCAAATATGATCACATCTCCGTTTTCCGATCCCAGCTTCAGTGGTTATCGATCCGCCGACGCAGAGACATGCATATCCTGTCGTTACTTTTTAATGTACTGTTCAATCCTGCTTCTCCTCCTTACCTTACGGAGCGTTTTAGTTATATGGCGGATGGTAGTGGTCATCGTTTACGATCGAGCGCTAATCTTACCCTAGCTATACCACCGAATAAGACGCGGACTTATTCCAGGTCTTTTACTGTGCGCGCTGTGAAGCTGTGGAATGCGTTGCCGTTGTCACTAAGGCAGTGCCCGTCTGTTGCGTCACTCAAGAGTCATTTAAAGAAGTTGTGGCTTTCCAATAACTAGTGAATTGGTTAAATCCAGTTTTATAAATTTACTCATATTTACGACACTTGTATATATATATTTATATATATATATATGATGTATATATTTACCGATTACATTTATGCATATATTATAAGTTTTATTTTTCATATATATATATTGCATCTGTTTTATTTGTATTGTACATGGTTTAAGTTTGTCTATCTTATTCTACCTACCTTCCACTCAATTGCTCAAAGGTTAGCTGGAAGAGATCCCTTATAGGGATAAGCTCGCCTTTGTACTTTAACGCTTTGTGACCTCTTTATGTTTCAACCTGTAATTGTGTACAATAAAGTGCTTACATAAATCATAAAATAATTGGGATCTGAATGGGTGGAAACTTCTTTAGATTCTCTGAAATGGTGCCAAGTCCGACACTACATTGCTTACAGTAAAACTAATTTACTGCGGCTTAATGCATTTTGAGCCTTAACTTGGCAGTTTTCTATACAGTATGCCAAGTTAAAGCTCAAAATGCACTAAGCCGCAGTAAAGACGACAACCAAGCATCGCATATTCTTAATATTGAACTTGGCTCCCGTTTTTACATTTATGTTTTTGATGGGATTTCTCTAACACAATCTACTTCGAGAAACTACTCTATGGTACTCTGTTCGTAGCTGCTACGGGCTACATACGGTGAATATATGGATAAGTTCGACGCGGGAGGAGGCAAAATATAGTAGTTAATAAACTGTTGGTAATATTTAGAACGTGACTACTGCGAGTACGATTTGCTGAGTTCATCGGACAGCGGATATTGGTCCCCGGATTGTCGGAACCCAGTGTCAAGCCAAACTTGTGTCAATATCAGTAACTGCGCGTTACCGCCCTTGTGTAATAATGTCTTATTTGGGTCACATTTGATGAAGCTATTTGTGGATAAAATCAATGGAGTAAGAGAGACATTGTATCAAAAGACGAAAGTAATATTCTAAGAATATTAAGGTGACTTCGTGACTTCACAGTGCGGAGGCGGTGCGATATGAAGAACCTGTAAGCTATCAGTAAATAAACTGGTTTGAGAGCGGAAAAAATGTCTTCAATTTTCGCGATTGTAACACATTAAATGTAATAAATATATATATATATATATATATATATATATATATATATATATATATAAACATATTAAATACATTAAATATAATGAAACGGGCCACTCACGCCTTTAAGGTCGAATGTCGCTCGACATGTTTCAGACCGGTTCGCGGTCCTTAATCATGAGTACCTATAGCGGCGGCGGTTTTCTTAGCACTGCGTGCCCATGCCCTGTCCGCTCGGCTGCTCGGCGCGGGTGGAGACGGCGGCGGCGAGAATCTACCCTCGTTTTCTTCAAAATTGTTCAATGCTTTTCCCTCGCTAACACGGTTACCTTATCGAACCGAATATATGTGCTGGGTTTTTTGGACCGCGCAAAGTGCGGGAGTCTACCGAAATTGGTCGTTTTTCGAATTTTAATCGTGATTGAGGATGGGCTGTACCACTTAGCTGGAAAACATTGTTGAATACTACGTCTGTGAAGAGTGCGGACGAGACTTTAGCATGTGACGTTGTAAGTGTTGTGTGTAGCTCGGCATTGAAAAATTGTGAAGAAAACGAGGGTAGATTCTCGCCGCCGCCGCCTCCGCCCACGCCGAACAGCGGAGCGTACAGGGAACGGGCACGCAGTGCTAAGAAAACCGCTGCCGCGATAGGTACTGTAATAGGGGTGCAGGTCAGGCGGAGGAAAACACATATTAAGACACTTGAATTCTATATTGTTTTAACTAATTGTACAGCGATGCGTGGCCCAGAGGCCAAAGCTTCGAGGGCGACTGCTTGACGTCTTCGGATTTTCTTCTATTTATAACCCTCGAGACAGTTTGATTTAAATTTAGAATAATACTGTACAAGTGTACAGCTAGCATCGTAGAGGTTAAACATCCAACCTCTACATCACCCGCCGCTCCAGTGAGATGAGGGTCTTCTCTCCGTCTTCTTATTTAAAAAAAACATTACACACATTGCAAACACATATTTCAATTACCTGACTATGCCAAATAATGAAGCTACCTGCGGAGGAAATACATTAACAAATAAAAGCAAGTCTCTTACTATAGAGATAGCAAACTTCAGGAAGGCACTTGAATTATAAAATGAAGGAAAATAAAGCCATTTCATAGAAGATTGCTTCAATTAGGCAAAACCTCTGAAAAACCTAATCACTTGCCTTGACGCCTACCTAACCCTAATCCCAACTAGATCTATAAGCAAAATCAAAACACGGGTTGAAAGCTGTACCACCAAGCAGTTGTTTGTGATAAAGAATAAGCCCAAACAAAATTAAAAACCAAACATAACAAGAATCTACTTTTGATAACCCTCGTGCCTATCCGATGAAGTGCCTATCCCAACGCAGGGTGATGCCGAGGTCTATGAAAACCTCCTCGCGCTCAGCTTATGGAGTACCGCGAGTTGCATCATCTTGGCTGCGCACCAGGCTTCCATGTTCTAAACTGCTTGGCTGGCTTCTTTCCGCCTCCGCTTTGCAGATTTGCTTCAGGATCTCCGCAGCACAATCGTTTGACACATGAAAGCAAAAATTATAACGCATCAACCACTATTATAAGAATATTGAATAATGGACTTTGAAATAACACAAATTATGTTTTGGGAGAGAAACTGCAAGCAATTCTAGCAATTTATAAAGTTTAACACAACACCTGGAAGTCTCCTAGCATTCATGAATGCATTGGAAGTCTCCTAGCAAACATGAATTACTTTTATAATCATAATCAATCAATCAATCAATCATTGTTACTTTTATATCGGGTTACGAGAAAATATTTACATTAATTGTATTTAAAATGAATGCCAATTTACCTACATTGACTATTATTCTCCGCAATCATTGCAAGAATTAAAAGTATTACTCGTTAAATAACATCCATATTACAAATATTAAGCGATAATAAAATAGTGTTTTTTTTTGCCACAACGTCACTGACAATCTCATTCGAAACTCAATTCAAAATAGCTCCCTCACTTCGCCGTCGCGCTGACATTCGCTTTGCTTCTTTGCGTATATTACCTACTCACTTAAGACGACAATACTACGCCAACATTATATCAACGCAATCACCTTTCATAGCACTCGAATACTCCGTTCTGCAGGACAGTTCCTGCTGTCGCTGCATATCTGTCGCCCGTTTCTCAGTAGACGCGATCGAACGCTGCACGCCATAGCTCAGCGCAGTCCGCCCGCTCGCTCGTATAAAGTGTCCTCATGACACGCACGCATCTTCTATCAAATTCTTCATAATCGTGGCATACCGACGATTCCCGGGGATCCATGAACCTCCAAGCATGCCTCTACCAAATGTAATAGGGGTGCAGGTCAGGTGGAGGAAAACACATATTAAGACACTTGAATTATATATTGTTTTAACTAATTGTACAGCGATGCGTGGCCTAGAGCCTCGAGGGCGACTGCTTGACGTCTTCGGATTTTCTTCTATTTATAACCCTCGAGACAGTTTGATTTAAATTTAGAACAATACTGTACAAGTGTACAGCCCGCATCGTAGAGGTTAAACATCCAACCTCTACAGTACTCATGATTAAGGACCGCGAACCGGTCTGAAACATGTCGAGCGATCGCATATTCGACCTTAAAGACGTGAGCGACCCGTCTAATCATATTTAATATGTCTCAAACTCACGGGAGTTTTCTATATTAAATACATCTCGACGTTTTGAGCCATTATCAGCACTCAAGCGGGTAGTCTGCGAATTTATAATTATGCTGCGGGTCTGTATAAAATACATTTTACACGTGACTATATCCGTTTATATACTTATATTTAATAGGTACATATATACTTAAATACAAAGAAAACATCCAACTCTTAGGAACAAATGTTTTTGTTTATCACATAAACAAATGCCCTTATCTGTCCCACACTAAACTATTTTTTGTAATAAGCAGTAACGAAAATATATACAAGAATACTTAACCAAAATAATATGAAGAAAATTAAAACTAACCTAAATCTAAAACGGGCCCTTGAGGCATTGTACCGAGGATGCTGGCGGCATTTCCTCGCTGTATCGCAATGCTGATACGTTGAGCGAGGAAACCGCCAGCTCTTCGGTCACCAGTTACGTCAACCAGACGCTTCGCAATTTCTGCAAATAACTTATGCGCGCTGGGACCCCATGAACCTAGAGTTTCGACGCCAAAAGGTACAAACATGTAAAAATAATGAAACGGGTCACTCACGTCTTTAAGGTCGAATATCGCTCGACATGTTTCAGACCGGTTCGCGGTCCTTAATCATGAGCACCTATCGCGGCGGCGGTTTTCTAAGTTGTTGGTTGGTTGGTTGTTTTTAAGGACCGCGAACCGTTCTTTAACATGTCGAGTGATATTCGACCTTAAAGACGTGAGTGACCCGTTTCATTATATTTAATATGTCTCAAACTCACGGGAGTTTTCTATATAAAATTACAAACATGTATTCTCTGCCGAGGCCCTTGTATTTATTACGCTTTAGAATTTCGGCGTTTTCCGCCGCTGCACCCGCTTTTACTGTAGTCCGTTGGAGATGAGACGGTGCCAGTGTGTCTACACAGGTAGCATCCCACACCAACATTAGCAGTAACGAATCTTCCAAGGTAGACGTCGCTGTACGCCTACCTAAGGCGTTATAAGAGGGAACTAGTGAAGGATATCGTGTCTGAGCTCGATTGTTCCAATAGATCAGTGGCTAAGAGCCATTAACCGCGTGGGTAAGCCAGATTTCATAGGTTCGGATCCTTTTCAGAGTAGTAAATTTATCAAATTTTTCACTTTGAAATTTAGAATTAACATTCGCAGCGTTACTGCGTAATACAAAAATTAGTTTAGTATGGGATGGCGCATCGTTACTGATGATTTCCCAATGTAATTGGAGACGTTGGTGCCGTCAAAAAGAAACCTAAGGTTTCTACGGTAGATGTCGCTGTACGCCTCCCCAAGGCGTTGTAAGAAGGAACTAGTGAAGGATTTCATGTCTAAGCGCATTTTGTTCCGATAGCTCAGTGGTTAGGGCGATTGACTGCGTATGCCGGATGTAGCAGGTTCGAGCCCTATTCGGAGAACTATTTTTTTTAATTTTTCCCTTTAATCTGAAATTTAGATTTTTCGATAGCAACGTTAATTCAAAAATTGGTAAAATACCACATACTGATTCCGCCCTGCTAAGTGCGGAAATCGCCTATTTGCCGTTTTATTAAAATGTGCATGGTTTAGATAAGAACAGTAAATAAATGTCTATGAAAGACGGACGGATCCGTGCAATCACATAAGTGTTCCGTTAGGCAAATCTACACGGCCTTCTCACTTGGGTTGTTATTCACAAACCGACTGTTTTTATATGGAAACTGTCAAAATTTGACAAACGATATTTGACAGTTTCCGTATAAAAACGGGTGAGGTGTGAGGTCAGAGGTGAGAACGTGTCGGTTTGTGAATAAGAGGGCTGCTACACAGGCACCTCATGGAGGTTAATTTACTACTTATTAACCTCGAAATATCTAAAAACCTCAGACAAAGTCAAGGAATTTTCCAATCGATACAACGTTATTATTCACTTCCGGTATCTAAAGTTGATGTAACTCGTAATCTGAAGTGTTCGCCAGTAGGTACCTGAGAACGAGATATACAGAAGATGGACGATAACCTTTGATAACGAATGTAGTGGTTACAAATTTAGAAAAACTAAGGTCGTCGGCCAAGTTGATGGCGAGGAGGAGAGGCAGAATATCCACGTTGTTTTAATGGAATCAAGGAATTTATTTTTCACTAATATGCGACAAAACAATTCGCCTGACTGTCAAACAATTCGTCCGTGAAGTTTTTCATTATTGACTAAGGCAAGTTCAAGTTCAAAGTCATTATTGTCCTACCGTAGCGATTGGGAAACGGTATGAAAATCTATTATTGTGTTATTTTTTACCTTTTAATAGTACATTACTACAGAGGCTGGGACGAAAGGGGTTGCCGGCCGAAGACATATAGGATAGATCTAAGGCGGGCAACCCCATATTTCCCGCCGAGGTATGTATAGTGCTTTCCTCAAACATGCAATGAAATAAACAACAAAAAAATCTAAGTTTTATTTTTAATACGCATAGTGGCAGAATGTCATGATGCCTGTGCCACAAATTTATGTGGAATGGAAATAAAAAAAAAGGACTTTGCCGGCCTAGGCCTGCATGATTTGTATGAAATTCCATTAACGACCTCTTGTCCTAGTCGCTCTTGAAACGTCATACTTCGCAGCCTATTATAAGGAACATAACATCAATATTTCATTGCATGTTTGAGAAATAGTACATTACTACAGAGGCCGGGACGAAAGGGGTTGCCGGCCGAAGACATATATACGGCCGAGCGAAGCGAGTTGTTGTTTATTTCATTGCATGTTTTCAAACATGCAATGAAATAAACAACAAAAAAACCTAAGTTTTATTTTTTATACGCATAGTGGCAGAATGTCATGATGCCTGTGTCACAAATTTATGTGGAATGGAAATTAAAAAAGACGACTTTGCCGGCCTAAGCCTGCAAGATTTGTATGAAATTCCATTAACGACCTCTTGTCCTAGCCGCACCTGAAACGTCATACTTCGCAGCCTATTATAAGGAATATAAACATCAATATTTCATTGCATGTTTGAGAAAAAACATGTTTTGATTAAGAAACGCCACTGCAAACAGCTCGTACGAATTTCTTGTCGTATATATTATTTATATATTTTTAAAATTGTCATCTTTCCTTTACAAGCACTAGAGGTGACTTTTTTAGAAATGTCTCAAATAGTTTCAAATACAAAATACGAAAGCCAATTCAATGCAGCTAATGTGTAAATGTTTCTAGTGTTAATAATATTTACTCATCATATTACGTTCACATTTGTTATTTATTTTAAGATTTATCAACTTTATAAATATTATGATTTGATTTAAAAGTGGCAAAATGAGTCATGCCGTGTCTTTTTAAGAAATGTGTAAGGTGGGAAATGCGATCTAGGGTTTTGACGTTTATATTTTATGGTTTACATGCTTAATTATTTAAAATAATTTTATTTCCTCGCATTTTTGAAGAGAAACACTATATGCCGTCGGCGGGAATGGCAATTCGAAGGCGCTTCGCGTCATCCGTCAATATGAACTTGTCTACGAATTCCTTTTTACTGGCCTCTGCAATCTGCGACCGACTCTCTAAAACTACGACCAAGACCACCGGGGAATGGGCAGCAGCATTCCTAGAGTGCGGTGGAGATACTGCGATTGCCAACCCGCATGCCAAGCGTGGTGATTATGGCATTTACCCCCCATGAAATTGGGGGAGGCCTATGTCCAGCAGTGGACGTCCTAGGGCTGATATGGTGGTGGTGGTGGTGGGCCTCTGCAATAACGTACTATTTCACAAATTGGCGAGGAAATGATCGCTTTACTGTTACAAAATTACTCCGTGAAGTTTCTCGTTATTGAGTAACGCAAATTAAAAAAAAAAAACAAAATCATTGTTGTTTTTCCGCAGCGGTCAGTAAAATTTATGAAATTCCATTTTTTTATTCAATTTAAGGTTACGTAGTAAACTAGGAACCCTTATTGTTTCGACATATCCGTCTGTCAGTTCAGCCGCGGCTTAGCTCAATAACCATTACTATAAAACGCAATATTTTTTATTATTATTATTTGGCATACATCAATCACGGTGACAAAACGGAAGAATACAATTTTTAACTATTTTTTACACCTGTGACACATAAATACGAAATGTATTTCTTATTACCTAATTGAAAACTCATCGTGTTGGGTATCATTCGGAAATTATATTTTTTTTCCACCCTGTATACATGATTGACGAGTTCCGTTTATGCCATCTGTGATCATCATCTATCAACTTGTGATTTCTGAGAGCAAATACATGATCATAATCACGCGTGATCACGGTTAATTTTGCTTTGTATTTGATTTCTGTATCAAATAATTGGAAATTTTAATGTGGTAACATCCATGTCAAACTAACAAGAATCAAAAAATATTCAATAAAATAATTTGATTCGTTAAAAACAGTAGTAAATATAACGGTTTACTACAGAAAATACCTACCGGAATCGGCATATGCGTGCCTAACACAGTTAAGGAGTTTTTCCGATTCCTCCAAGATTCACTTGGGAGGAATTTTGACCTAAAGTTATGACCTCCAAGTAATGGATCTTGGCACCACGAGATTATAGCGCGGCAGTCACTGTTGATATTGAGGTAGCATGTAGTTATGACTCATAATCTTTGTTGCATTTTTAATTTAAAAGGATATATTTGGGATTTAAAAAAAAAAAAATTTAGTTTTTTTTTTAATTAAATAGTTATTAATATAGCTCCAGTAGAGTAAAAAGGTAGATAAGCTATATTTGTGTTAAAAATTTAAAAAAAAATCAATTAAAACCATTTGGAAATTATTGCTAGAGAACTCAATAGTGTACCGTTTAATTGTTTGCTCCTATGCCCTGCGACACCCTGTATAATAATACTACTTACCCGAGTTAGTTTTGAACAATAAATACTAAATTATCAAAATCGGACAACATGACAACCACGTCAGTAAAGCTGCCTTAAGGTATTTTGTAGCCCGCTCCGGGGCAGGTTGTCGTTACGGAGCGACACAAAATACGAGATTATCATGCAGATATCACAAACTAGGCAATTTCATGCCCCGGGAGTTTAAGTACACCTTCCTGTGTGGGGTTTGCTTCATGTTTATTTATGGAAAGCTTTTCTAGCCAATATTGTGTTTCCTACTCGTACATCAACTTGCCTTACTTTTTTATTATTGTTACTGTTTCACAAACAAAACGAATTAACCTATTTGGTGCAATAAATTATTTAGAACCACGTTCCCTTTCTTTTTTTTTATTTTGTTCATTTCGTGATCAAATTTAATTTGAATTTCAGTTAAAATTTTATTGAATTTTAGTATAATATTATAACATCTTTCTTTCTTTACGCTGTACATTTGTAATGACTCTCTTGTTTTTGATTTTTGTATGCAGGTAGTACATTTATAAATAAAGTATATTATCATGATGGGACTGTTAAGGAATTAGATGCTTAGTTTTAGTTTATAGGTATGTTATTAATCTGTTAATTTTTCTGGACATTTATGTCTGTTTGTGCTCAAAATATATAAATAAATTATCGAACATTTTGTACATCGGTAATTTATCAAAGTGAACATTTAATGGAATAGTTAATACTTTTCTTTCTCATTGTGTTCTGCCTCGTGCACTGCGGAAGACTTTCTGAAAGTTAGGTACACCGTTTTCCATATTTTTTAAATTGGTAAATCCATTTCCTCTCTTTTATATATAAGTCATGATGCTAGAGCAAATAAAATACTAGTTAGTAAGCAGGTACTTATTACATTTGTAGCACTCCTGCCTAATTTAATGTTCGCTAATAAACGTTAAAAACTTTAAATAGTAACAGGAAATCTAAATTAGGTGCTTAAAGTAGTTTTACAAGCTTTTTACAACCTTTATCTTATAGGTGCTACACTATAGTTGAGTCTTTGAATGAAACGGCAAGAGTCTAATTTTCACTATATAATGGAAAGCGTTACAAAGCGTAAGCGAAATATTGCGCGCGCGCGGGCGAGAGCGACATGCGTCTTGCTCGGAGTTGGATCGGTGTCTGCCGTGCGCGGGCGCTGCTCGACTGGGAGCCGGTTTGCTACCGCGCCGCCCGGCGCGTCTCGCCGCGCCCCGCGTTGGCCCGCGGCGTAGTGATGGGGAAGCAGTGCGCTAGTGATGTGCCACACCACCCCCCTCGGAGAGTCAGCGTCCTGCAGAAAAATAATCGGGGAACATTACACGTCGGCCAGACCGTGTGGTTTTAACCGGCGTGGGAGCAGGTAAACTGGAATTCGTAGGCATGTCGCTCAAAGTGAATGCGGGTTTGACGCGATCAATAGAAACAGTCACCGGTCCTCTAGGTAGTTCAACAGTGACTGTCTTGTCTGTTCTTTTTAGAACGCGAAATGGGCCAGTATATGGTGGCTGTAAGGCACCTCGGAGAGCGTCTTTACGAAGAAATATATGCGTACATGTTGCCAGATCTTTATGGACGAATATGGATTTGGTAGCATGGCGGCTCGCTGGTATTGGTCTTATTTTAGAGATGTGCTGTCTAAGTTGCTGCAAGTACTCTGAAGGCTGTAGTGAGTGAGGGTTAATAGAGTGTAAGAACTCACCCGGGATCCGTAATGGCTCACCGTATACGAGCTCTGCAGCTGAGCATTGGATGTCATCCTTCCAGGCGCTCCGCAGTCCGAGCAGAACGATGGGAAGGATTTCGGTCCAGCGCGCGTCATCGTGTGCCATAATAGCACTCTTCAGCGTCCTATGCATCCTTTCTGCCATGCCATTCGCAATTGGGTGGTAGGCAGTTGTGTGATTCAGCCTGGCTCCGCAAAGATCTGTAATGGCGTTAAAAAGGCGTGATGTAAATTGGCGTCCTTGATCTGTGGTGACTGTTTGTGGGCAACCAAAACGTGAGATCCATGTCTCCACAAAAGCTTCAGCGACAGACTCAGCTGTGATGTCACGGAGTGGTTTGACCTCTGGCCAACGAGTAAATCTGTCCACGGCTGTGAAACAGTACCGATACTCAGCTGATGGGGGAAGCGGTCCGATCAAATCTATATGTACATGGCTGAACCTTTCTCCTGGTGTCTTGAAGGTGCCCAATGGAAAAGAAGTGTGTCTATGTACCTTTGCTCGTTGGCATGACTCACATGCTTGGGTCCAGCTGCGACAATCTTTTCGTACCGAGGGCCAGACGAACCTGTCCGTTACCATCTTAATAGTAGTCTTGGCTCCCGGGTGGCTCATTCCGTGTACAGCATCGAAGGTTTGCTTACGTATTCCTGTGGTGATGAAAGGCCGAGGCTTCAGCAGTGAGGTATCACAATATAAGAAAATGTCGGTACCTGGCACTGGAACTTTTTCTAACCGCAGTGATGACGATGGTCTTTCGATGAGGCCTTGCAGTTCGGCATCGTCTTGTTGCGCTCGAGCGAGGGTTTGAAAGTCAGGTGGCAGCGTGATGGCTTCGATCCTCGAGAGTGTGTCTGCAGTGATGTTGGATTTTCCCGAGATGTGTTGTATGTCGGTGGTAAACTGCGAAATTAAGTCCAAATAATTAAATTGCCTCGGAGAGCATTTCCGGTCCTTCTGTTGGAAGGCAAAGGTTATGGGCTTATGATCTGTATATATCACAAAGTGCCTACCCTCGACCATGTGTTTGAAATGCTTTACACTTTCATAAATTGCCAACAGCTCTCGATCGTACGCGCTGTACTGCTGCTGCGTCCGAGTCATTTTCTTCGAAAAGAAAGCCAAAGGCTGCCATTCTCCTTCAACGAGCTGCTGTAACACCGCGCCCAGGGCCGAGCTTGATGCGTCAGTAACCAGGGCGAGCGGTGCATCCACTACTGGGTGCGCTAGTAAAGTGGCACGTGCTAGGCTGGACTTACAGTTTCCGAAGGCTTGGAGCTGTTCTGGAGTCCAGGAGAGTGGAGTAGTGCTCTTGATTTTGGGACCAGCTAGCATGCTATTCAGAGGTGACTGATTATCAGCAGCATGGGGAACGAACCTTCTATAAAAATTTAACATTCCTAGAAATCTTCGAAGTCCACCTACTGTCTTAGGCGCTGGAAATGTTGTTATAGCCTGTACCTTTTCATCGAGTGGTCGTGTGCCTTCTTTGGAGATGATGAACCCGAGGAATTGGACTTCCGGTTGTCCCCAGGAACACTTCGCTTCGTTGATTAGGATGCCGTATGCCTGGAACCTTTCAAAAATTTGCTTTAGGTGCCCCAGGTGTTCCTGCTGGTCATGAGAAAAGATTAAAACATCGTCGATGTAAGTGTATACAAAATCTAAGCCTCTGAGCACTTCATCCAGGAATCGCTGGAAGGTTTGAGCAGCGTTTCGTAGTCCAAATGACATAAACGGGAACTCAAACATCCCGAACGTTGTGGTAATGGCGGTCTTGCAAACATCCTCGGAATAGACTGGGATTTGATGGTAGGCTTTGACGAGATCTATTTTTGAGAAAACCTTACAACCAGCCAGCCGGTGCGAGTAGTCTTCGATATGATGGACTGGATATCTGTCTGGAATGGTACGAGCGTTGAGTGCGCGATAATCCCCGCACGGCCTCCAGCCGGTCCCTTTCTTGGGAACCAGATGGAGAGCTGAGGCCCATGCAGAATCTGATGGGCGTGCGATACCCTCTTGCAGCATCTCATCAAACTGGGTTTTTGCTATCTTCAAGCGGTCAGGAGCTAACCGCCGTGGTCGACAAAATACTGGCGGGCCAGGCGTGGTCCGTATGTAATGTACTGTCGAGTGCTTGACAACACGTGGCAGACCTGATGGCTTCGACAGACTGGGGTACTGAGCTAAGAGTTGATGGTACTCACTATTGCCGGAGATTGTCTTTACGCTCGCCTGTTCGCACCGCCTGAGCTCCCCTTGTGACGTCAGTGTCGTGAGGCTGTCCACCAGTTTCCTGTTCCTGCAATCGATAAGCAATCCGTAATGTGCAAGGAAATCGGCACCAATTATAGGTTTATCGACATCCGCGATCACGAAATTCCAGGTGAAATTGCGTCTTAGGCCCAAATTCAAATGCTGCGTCAAAATTCCATAAGTGTGTATAACAGTTCCATTAGCTGCAGTTAATACGTAATTCTCGGGTGATTTTCTATTTAATCTGTATTTCTTAGGTAGTACGCAGAGGTCGGACCCGGTATCTATTAAGTATTGAATTTTGCTAGCCTTATCTGTAATAAATAGGCGACTGGTACCAGTACGACAGCCAGTAGTCGCCTCGATGGACTGTCGTTCTAGTTTTCCGCCTTGAAATTGCAAGGAGGCGTACATTTCCGTGCATTGTCACTAAAGTTACTATGATACCAGCACATACCTGGCTTCCTTGATTGGCTCCGACCTCGCGACTTCGACCTGCTGCGGGAACTGGACCTGTTGTGAAAGCGAGAACGTCGACCGTTACCACTCAAATTTAACTGCGCAATCTGCTGAGACAATTCGTTTTGTATGCGAGACGTAATGGATTGTTCCAGACGCTTAAACATGTCCTCGAACGTACTGGCACTAGCGCTGGCTACCTGCGATGTCCCGGGGGCGACTTCCATTATTTGATCTGCCAGGATCGCGATGTCTTCCAAAGTTGCTGACTTTTGTGACGCAATAATTGCCTGGACTTGCGTAGGTAACCTACTCGACCACATAGTCCGTAGAAAGTCGTCGCTTACGCCACCCTTAGCCAGCGCCCTAAGATGGCGCAGAAACTGCGATGGCGTCCGGTCCCCTAATTCTTCATGTGTGAGCAGCTGTCGCTTGCGGTTCTCGTGCGAAATAGATAACCGGTTAATTAACTCAGTTTTTAACTTGTCGTATTTCCCGGTATTGGGAGGATTAGTCAAAATATCTCGTACTTCGCGCGCAGTTTTATGATCCAACTCGCGAATCACTTGAAAATATTTGGTCGCGTCGGTCCTGATCCCAGCGACTTCAAATTGTGCCTCCACTTGCGCAAACCAAACTTCAGGATCTTCCGGCCAAAACTGTGGTAACCGGACTGCGACGCGGTCCACCGATGCACCGGATCCGGAATCTTCTCGAAAGTTCTCGACCGGCGCGGCAGGTAGCGGTTGCGATCGCTGTTCGGTACCGTTTTCGTTGTCGGACATCTTGCCGCGGTGCGTGAAATAGCTAGCCACTATAATAAATTATTAAGCGTTCACGAGCGGTGTCACCAGCTATAGGTGCTACACTATAGTTGAGTCTTTGAATGAAACGGCAAGAGTCTAATTTTCACTATATAATGGAAAGCGTTACAAAGCGTAAGCGAAATATTGCGCGCGCGCGGGCGAGAGCGACATGCGTCTTGCTCGGAGTTGGATCGGTGTCTGCCGTGCGCGGGCGCTGCTCGACTGGGAGCCGGTTTGCTACCGCGCCGCCCGGCGCGTCTCGCCGCGCCCCGCGTTGGCCCGCGGCGTAGTGATGGGGAAGCAGTGCGCTAGTGATGTGCCACAATCTGTTTTCAAGACATTGTATGTAGTTCTGAAAACTACTTTTTGTACATTTTTAGACACCCGTGGGAACGCACTGTTTGGGTTGGCACCCAAAGGGTAAAAACGGGACCCTATTACTAAGACTTCGCTGTCCGTCCATCTGTCCGTCTGTCACCAGGCTGTATCTCAAGAACCGTAATAGCTAGACAGTTGAAATTTTCACAGATTGTGTATTTCTGTTGCCGCTATAACAACAAATACTAAAAACAAAATAATAATAATAATTAAGGGGGCTCCCATACTAACAACGTGATATTTTAGCCCTTTTTCACGGCTACCACTCGCCGAGCTAGATCTCAAGAACCGTAATAGCTAGACAGTTGAAATTTGCACAGATTATGTATTTATGTTGCCGCTATATCAACAAATATTAAAAACCTGCCAAGTGCGAGTCGCCGGTTTTTTTACGCATCATTTTTAGTACATATTGTAAAATGTATGGCAAGACTTTTGTTAAATATCATTGACAATTAATAAAGTGGTGCTCGCGACTTTCAATAATAGGCGACTTCCTGACTTAGCGGGGCGGGAGCGATATGACTGTGATAGGTATTTTGTGCTTTAACGGAGTTTACTGATGTGAGATTTCCTCACTTGACGAAATATTGTTACGTTTGCACAGTACTACCGTACCTAGTACCATGCGCAGAAGCGGGGCAGTACTGCATAAAGTATCAGTTGACACTGACAGCTGATAGGTTTTCATATCCAACCGCGTCCACATCGACAAATCACGAAGGCGCCTTAAGATAATCATACTAATGTAGCATTTAGGGGCTCCACGCGTTTTATTTTTCCGATTTTTTGCTAGTATTTTTTAATATTTCTCCGTCAAAACTCTAGATATATTAATTGAACAAACGTTTATCGGTTTTTCATTCATTTATCTACATTTTCAAGAACCGAATTGAGAAAAGAGTAAATACTTATTTTATTATGATTTATTGAAACATGGTCCAAAAAACCTCCATTTTCGATATATGTTGTTTATGCACTTATATCATATATATGAAATCTACTTGTAACTTTTCTTTATTTACATCACTTAACAAAGTCACGTCATAGAAACTGGTTTCTTTTTGCCTTAAATTGGCAAGGTTTGGTCCCATATCTCGAAGACAGTGAGTTTTGAAGTAAATATGGGATACTAATTAGCTCTCAAAACTCAACGAAAAAACGGAGAGTTACTATATTTCAGGACATTTACCAGGCAAGCAGGCCAATGATATGCGATTTAGTAACTCTCCGTTTTTAGGGGGTGGTTGTGGTTGTGTCTGTGGTGAGCAGAGACTTGGATGTTTCCTATGTATTTACGTATATATATTTTAAATATATCGTCGTTTATTATAAATAACACAAGCTTTATTTGAGCTTACTATGGGACTAGTTCGATTTGTGTAAAACTTGTCCCCTAATATTTATTTTATTTATTGGGAGCTAGGAGAGCTTGCCTCGCAACCCGCACTCTAGGATCGATCGCGTGCAATACGAGTTTACACGATCGTTCCTAGAGCGATCGTGTATATTGTGTATACCACGGACGTGTGCTAAATTCGTGTTTGGCCGAAGCACCGAAAGAAACATACCTGTAGCAGACCTTGGGCATACTGAGATAACGCTAGGATGTAGACATGCGGCAGCGTGTCCAGTCAAGTTCACCCCAGGAACTGGCGGACAGCAGCCGTGTGTTATATTACACGAACCGTTTGGAGCCACTTTTGACCCCCCAATAATTCCAAATCTATCTAACATAAAAACATGGAATTTGGTACAAATATTAAGATCCTTTAGAACAACTAGAACCCAAAATTTCATAAATATAGGTTTAATAGTTATTGAGAAATTAAATTCCATTAAACAGCATTTTTACCACTGACTGACTGACTGACTGACTAGTAATCAAAAACCTAACCCACTTCCAGATGACCTAGAAAGCTGAAATTTGGCATGCAGTGTGTTAATTATGTGAATACACCAGAAAAAATCAGAAAACAGTGATTTTATTATTATTTTTCTCCTTATTTATTTCTTTCTCATAAGCTAGGTTTTTTACAATAACTTTATAAAAGTAAAATATATAAACATACATACAAAATATAAAAGCATTATAAAAAACCTAACCTAGGGTGCCATCGGCAGCGAGGCAGGGCCTAAGCTACCGGTGGTTAGGGCGACAGAGAGAGAAACCTCCGGACTATCCGCGCCGTGTCCAGGAGCCCAGGAGCCAGGATTGACCCAGCCATCTAACGACAGTCTCTTGAGATGTTGGTCGAGACTCTTCGCTATTAGACCGTTCGCAGAGACGACTATCGGGACAATGATCGTTGAATCAACATCCCACATGGCGGTTACCTCGTGTGCCAAGTCTAGGTACTTAAAAGATAAAAGATAAAGATAAAGATAATTTTATTGCAATAAACTGTATTGCTGGATTTATCCTTCTCAGCCTTCACGAGGTTCTCGTCATGGGGGATGGTGATGTCAACGAGTATTGCCTGGCGCTTCAATCGATCCGTCAGCACGATATCAGGCTTGTTGGCTACAATAGTCCTGTCCGTGATGACAGATCGATCACAATAGAGCGTTGCACGACCATTCTCGATAACTGGCGCAGGTGTGTACTTATAGTACGGAACTTCGCAGTCCACAAGACCGTATAGAAGAGCAAGCTGCTGGTGAATAATCCTGGCCACCAAGTTATGTCTGTGCAAGTACTCGCCGTTAGCAAGATGACTACAACCGGAAATAATATGCCTGAGTGACTCTCCGGGACGGCGGCATGCCCGACAAATGTCGACCGTACCGTCCTTCAGGATATACTTCCGGTAGTTGTTCGTCATGATAACCTCGTCCGCAATTGCACAGACAAAACCTTCAGTTTCCCCAAAAAGATCCCCAAAACGTAGCCAATTCACCGATGCGAGCAGGTCTACGTCGGGCCCCGTAAGGGCCTTGTAGAACCGCCCATGTAGCTCCTTACTCTTCCACACCGCCCTGCGGTCCTCGGTGCTCAGCACTTTAAGTCTGCGCCAGTTCTCGTTTGCCATGGAGAGCGGGGTGAGGAGTGTGTCTACAGCCACCACATCACGATGCATCCCACACTCGCTGTTTAGGAAATAATCTCTGAGACTGCACACCTCGCGGTTGTGGAGGTCTTTGGCATTTAAAAAGCCGCGGCCTCCAAGCTTCCGCGGGATGTACAGTCTCATAACAGACGAGCGCGGGTGTAGCATACGGTTCGTAGTGAGCAGTACACGCACCCTTCGATCCAGTAAATTAAGCTCGGTCTGAGTCCACCTTAATATGCCAAAGGAGTATGTGAGCAAGGGCATCACCCAGGCATTATTTTTATTATTATTATTATTTATGCTAGTTACCTCAGAAGTCCGTCATTTATTAACCGATTTGAAAAATTCTTTTTTTGTTTGAAACGGTATACTTCCGGGGTGGTTCCATTGTCATCGGGTCATAATCTGATCATAGGGTCCTGGAGAAATCGAGGGAACTCTTCAAATATTTTAGGTGCACCTATAGCGGTTTGGGTATTTTGTATAGTAACTCGTGCATTCGCTCTGGGAAAGCACCATTGGATGAAGTTTGACAAAAAGTAATGATATCCCATCAAACACATAAATGTGAAAATGGCAGCCAAGTTCACCGACAAACGAATTGAGATGTAAATGCGGGCCAAGTTCCATAGATTACCTATCTGAAAAATTGCCAAGTTTGGCACTTCTGGACTGGAATATTTATGACATTTCTGGACATGTATTGTTTCTTCTTATAAATATTATGCACGAACAATTTACCTACCTTAAAAATAACCATTCTAGGGTCCAAAATTTACCCCTCATCCCTTAAAAAAACCCGCCTATGCCCAATTTATAAAGGTAAAAGCAAAAAGCAGACGTCGATAACTACAGACCTATAACCATAGTTCCCACAATATCAAAGCTAATAGAGTCAATAATGTCAAATGATATTTTAAAGCACTTAGAACTCAATAGTTATTTGTCAAACGCACACTAAGCCTATAGACCGGGTCGCTCTACTATATCAATTACACATAAATTTATGGACATTATAATGACTTGCTTGGAGACTAAAAAGAAATTTGCTGGAATATTTGTAAACCTATCAAAAGCATTTGATACGGTGAGCCCATGAGCTATTGTTGGCCAAGCTGCAATCATATGGTATAAATAATCAAAGTGTTGAACTAATAAAATCATTATTATCGGAAAGAGAGCAAACGGTTGAGATAAAAGTAGACGGAAAACGTTATAGATCTCAACCACAATTAACAACAATTGGAGTACCACAGGGGTCTTTATTAGGCATACACTGTTTTCTGTATTCTTAAATGACATTTCAGAATTAGACATTGATGGAGACATTATACTATATGCAGATGTAAGACAATTATTGTAGATAATGAATGTAATAAAAAATTTGTAAAGAAAATTAATAACACAATAATAAAATTAGAACACTTGTTCAAGGTTAACGGGTCGAAACTTAACTCAGAAAAGACTAGCATAATGAAGTTCAATACGCGGTATAGAGATCTGGATATAATTGAAGTCACTCTTCCAAATGGAACAGTAATTAAAAGTGTACATAATGTGAAATTATTGGGATTTCAACTAGATCATGTATTTTCGTGGAAAAAGCATGTAGATTCAATATGTGGGAAATTAGCAAAGATGTATACGTACTCAAGCAATTAAGACCGCTAATTTCAAAGATAATTTAAAAGAGTCATACTATGCATACATACACTCAATCCTGTCTTATGGTATAATTTTATGGGGGAATTCAACAGATTCTGAACGTGTTTTATAAATGCAGAAACGTGCTATTCGGATCCTCGTAAACGCAAAATATAATGAAAGTTGCAGAGAACACTTCAAGAACTTGCAAATCTTAACATTATGTATGTTCGAAATAATCCTCGGGAATTTAAAGTCTGTAGTAGATGATGCTAAACGTCCAACTAGATATGCTGAAAACATAAAGCAAAGTAAGTATAGGTTAAATATGGAAAAAAAAAACTCCCAAAGCCATGGGCCCAAAATTGTACAATAAACTGCCCAAAGTAATAAAAGCTCAAACTAACATCATTACATTCCGTAACAGTGTTAAAAAAAGCTGCTCCTTACAAGAACAATGGAGTGAATATTGACATTATTAATAATTGTATCCAATTGTTTTTGTTATTAATAATTGTAATAATCCTAATTTTTGTCATTTTTAATTATTCTCTCGATATATTATAGACTAATATTGTATGATTCCTTGATCATCTCAGTATGTGTATGTTCTGTTTTCTGTATTTTGAAACCGTGCCATATGACTATTGAGAAATAAATAATCTGAATCTGAATCTATTTTTTGCAGGTGATCGTACCTAATTCTATTCTAAAACTTTGATTGACGTTTACAAACAACTATCACTTTATTCTTCTTCATTATTGCATTTAAAAATACTATAGACTCTCAGTCTCGTATTTTTCTTAATGCCTTCGTTCGAAATGAAATTGTATATGTTATGCCTTAAGGATCAAATTCAAATACACGAACGAGGTGTGTTAAATATAAGTGTGATTTATATTCTGAGAAGATTAAAACAAACTGTTAAGTGATGTGTTGTACATACAAAGCCATATTGTGTAAACATTTTGAAAGTGGTCGAATAAACATTTTTTAAAACAACGACGGTGACAGCTTACGGCGTACCTGATGGTAAGAGCGCTCGTGGCCCAGCGGCGCCCGCGTACCGGGTGCGGTATGCGAGGTTACACAACGTGGGGACAGGTCAGTTCTTGGATGGGTGACCGCTTTGAGTGGTTACTAACAGAGCGCTCCCGTGCTTTGGAATGCAAGTTAAGCCTTTGATCCCGGTTGCTGTCTACCACAGCAGTCGTTAAGCCAGGTTAGAAGACTTCGGGCGGCTTGAGAACTTCTAACAGTCAAGTGCCCACTCACTTGACAAGGTGGGTCGAAGTTGCACTACGTCCGTAGGGAGTACCCACCGTCACCCTACACGTGACCCCTTGGTGGTGCTAAAAGCTGGCTAAAAGTGCAAAAAAAAACTGGCAACCGTACTTGTCTTCTCGAAGACCTCACAGTTCGAAAATAAATTTCATACGATTATTATTAGCAGACACCTTAGTCTATGGACGCTTGCAACTCCACAAGAGTCACAAGCGCGTTACCGACCCTTTATTGACTTGAAGATTAGTTATTTTGACAGCTAGATAACAGACATGCAGGTTTGTCACTCTTAAATTAATAATACCAACAGATCCGTAGTATTAAGCAAGATAACTTTTCATATAGAATTGAGATTTAAATGCGTGTCAAGTTCCGTAGATTATCTGAATCACTCTTTGAAACCTTTTGGTTAACCAATATGAGTTAGAACGGGACAGATAGCACTATAATTTTCGGCTGTTAAGGAATTGTCTCCATTTAAAATCACAACAAAATGTCAAATCCCATATAAACCAAAACGTCACAAACGTCAGTTCAGTACAATTTGGAGCTATGAAAATGGAAACGTCACTACGCTCGGGATTCTATTCTGGAACCCTTCGTTTCGTTCGAAATTCAACGCGATAACCCTCGATAAAATATTGCATATTGCTCCCCTGTAATGTAATCTACTATTATTGTTTCATACTTTCTCCATACATTACTTCTTGGCCTGAGGCCTGAGGTCAAAAGTACCTAAACCAATAATCTAGGGAGCCATAAACAAGTTAACTTCATGTCCTCTTTTCATGACATTAACGTTACATTTAGGCGCATGTTTGTGGAATATTTACTTTGTCTTAACTTACTCCCTTTCTCTCTATGTATTAGAAAGTGAAATGTATTTACAGTGTACAGGTTGGATATAAATAATTTTAAAAAACAAACATTGCAGGATCACTCCACGCGCCAATACTCAATGCCTGCAATTGCTGTTTCCATACCTGGACAATAATGCACTATTGTTATGAATGTCATATATTTTTTTTTTATTATAAATGGGATTGCTCTTGGCCAGCATCTAGCCAGGGGGCAAAGATGAGGCCGACGATGAAGCGAGCTCACCCAGAAGATGCCTATTCACTCGTGCCTTAAAAAGGTCCAGGTTATATGAACTCGGAAATACAGACGCCGGCAGAGAATTCCAAACCTTAGAAGTGCGCATTATAAAAGAAGATGCAAAGCGCTTGGTTCGAATTAGAGGAATTTCGACCAGGTAAGGATGGTAGCCAGTCGTACGTCTGGATGTCCGATGGAAGAAGGGGGAAGGCGGTATGAGCTCATCATCATTCGCGTGCCCTTTTCCCATTTACTTGGGGTCGGCTCAGCGTGTTTTTTTCTTCCATAACTCTCTATCGCCCGTCATCTCGTCACTCACATCCTTCCTCTTCGTATCGTCACTCACACAATCCTTGTCAATCACACCTTTTCGTTGGTCTACCCCTCCTCTTACATCCCTCCATATTCATGCGTAATACCTTTCTTGTCACGTGACTTTCACTATTGTTTCGAATGCATACCCGGACAACCAATATCAGTTAAGGAGATAAGACAAAAGGATATGTAAGCATGATCAGAGTCAATGATATCATAAAACCCATAAAGAACATAATGTTTATTGTTCCATAGTCGTAAACAACTCCAATGAGGTGTTTATTCGATCTAATTTATCGTTACCATTGATTTATTTTATCGCCTGTTTTCAGTTCGTTTGAAAACAATGTGTTTGGTGGATCTATTTGTGTAAAATCATATATAGGGCATATTTATCTGCACATAATCGCTAAAAAAAAACCACCACCATATCCAGCCAAAAGACGTCCACTGTTGGATATAGGCCTCCCTCAATTTCATGGGGGTAAATTCCATAATCGCCACGCTTGGCATGCGGGTTGGCGATCGCAGTAATAGCACTCCAGGAATCCGGTCTTAGTCGTAGTTTTAGGAATACCTGGGTCTAAAAAATTCGTTAGTCTTAAATTGTCAATCTAGAACAATATACCTTTGCTATTCCTTAAATGAAAATGTAAGTCTATTTCTATTAGTGATAATACAATATATCCAATTATCCACCTGTGTTTTTTGCATGCATTTAATGTTTCCACCCTCCCTCCGCACGCGCAAACCTGCAAACCAATTCAAAAAACCACCGCCAACAATGCCAAAACATGATGCGTGTTTCGTCTCTTTGCGAGGCACCATCAGGAGATGCTGGCAGGAGATGTTGCTTACACTACATTCATTGAGATCAACGTAACAACTGATGCAAAAGTACTCTTTGATTTTTGTAAAATTGTCTTCCTAATGGTTATTATATTTTGTTTGTCATCCCCCAACTGGGAAGGTTGAAGTGTGAATCGTGCGCGATCCCAAACTCACGAGCGATATTGAACCGTTAAGTTTAAGGAGAAACTTTGCCTCTTTGTGCGTGTTCGATCGCTTGTATAATGGGTTGTGCTCCGGCATGATGCCCACGGCCACTTTCTACCATCGCACCGCTCGCCGTCGGCGGGGCATTCATTCTCACACATTAAGCCGGGTACTCATTAGCGAGCTGTACTCGTTGCATGTACTGTTACCAAAAACATAGTGTGTACGTGGTTCGCAAACCTGCTGCGAGCGGTACGCGTGCGGCTTGCAGCGAGCCGACGTTTACAACGTACTCATTTCTGAACCCGTAACGTTGCACGTAACGTAACCGTTACTGTTACCAACAACATAGTGTGTACGTGGTTCGCGAGCCTGCAACGAACGCTACACGAGCCACTCGCAGCGAGCTGACGATTGTTGGTTTTTGCCGCGAATCAAAGAGCGCTCCCAGTGCGCTCGTGGACGTCAAAGGAGAGGTTGTTGCTCGCTGTGAACCAGCTATATATTCAAGTATTTCTTCGTCATGAGGTCAGAGGATGTCTTTTGCTGATTGAAAGAAATTTTTGTAATGACCGCAATTTTATATAGAAAACTCCCGTGAGTTTGAGACATATTAAATATAATGAAACGGGTCACTCACGTCTACCGAAAACCGCCGCCGCGATAGGTGCTCATGATTAAGGACCGCGAACCGGTCTGAAACATGTCGAGCGATATTCGACATTTAAGACGTGAGTGACCCGTTTCATTATATTTAATATGACCACAATTTTTTTGATTTTTCAACATGAAAATTTCTTTTCTGGTACATTCTATGAATCCACCATCTTCGTAGCCGTTTGTGATCATTGAGTAAGGCATCTAAGTATATGTATGCTGCACAAGCGACATCGTGGAGTTACAAACCAAAACTTCGGGTAGATCCGGCTTCTCGTACACACTAGAACCTCGTTACTATATCTGTTTGCTTACAGTTACAGCACGGAAAACGTTCCGGAAACGTCGTGAGCCTAAACTGTAACACGCATACACACTAGAACCTCGTTACTGTATCACGCATGTTACGTTTACGGCTCGCTAATGAGTACCCGGCTTTAGAACCTAAATGGTCGCGTACGGTACGGTTTTATAGGAATTTCTTCCCTCGGACGCCCCGGTTGTGGAATGAGCTCCCTGCCGAGGTTTTCCCGAGGCCCGAGCAACGGCTGAGGCTCGGAAGCAGCCGGTCTCGGCCCGGCCCGGACACGAATCGGTCTAATGGAAATCATCCTTATCTCTGTTCTATTCGTACATTTCGTGAAGCCGACATAGCGCTTCAAATCTCGTACGGTTATAGTGCTATTATCCCGAACATTACCCCTATAGAAGTCCTAATGGACCACACATTCTGTCTGATATCGGCTATTCAGAATGGAGCATTATCTCAATCGTCTACTTAGAACTCGTCTAAATCACTCATGGTTCTCAACTCAGCAAAAGATTAGTTAGGTACTAATTAATCCATAAGTAATTATTCCTTGAATCTTATTTGAGCGTTATTTTACAAGTCAGTTGCTACCTTTTATATGCTGTGCTAATTCCAGGTATTAACTTTGGCACTAGCAAACTTATGGGACATTCGACCTAATAAATGAAAATAAATGATAACATTTTTATTTCCATTTTTTTTTGCTCTTAGCAACTTCTCGTGTCTTGTATTTATCACTTCAGTAGTTCCTGAGAGAAATAGTTGTAACAGACGAACAGGTATACATACCATGTGTGTTACTCTTGTTTCATTTTTGCTATGGACCCCAAACGTGCTAAAACGCCTGGTCCTTTGAATTAAAAAAGTCAATTTTATTTTTTATGTCGTCCGTTACGTTTCATGTGCCGTGAAATGTCAGGGCGTTGGCAATTTTCGCTTTGGGAACATCTCTTATGCAAAGCCAAGCCAGCTGAATTGCTATATTAAATATGAATTCCGCCCGAAACTTCAACCATGTCTTCCTAGCAGATAGCGAACCGTCGACCCACTTGTGAATTCACTGCTATTCGCTTATGAGATATTAAACTGACCGTAAAGATTAGTCTGTGATCATTTAGGTGAAAATTATGTGTAATGTTTTGCACTTATTTTTACAAGCCTTGTACGGAGTCCTTTTTACACAACGACGGTGCGAAACAGGGCTACTTGATGGTAATTAGACACCGTAGCCTATGGACGCACGTGACTCCAGAAGAATCACAGGCTGTTTGAGGTCCTGTCTTTGACTTGAGGATTTGTTGTAATAACCGCTAGAGAAATGCATGTCCCTTACTTCCTATGTGTATCCCCGGAAGCTCTGGCGACCTTACTCAATACAAGGAACACAAAACCACATAACACAATATAATCAAAATAAAAAAAAAAATCTGCAAATAGGCCACAAGGGCACTTTTACAAGTCAACACATGAATTATACAATTAAATAAATTGACAATGATAATTATAATGTTTTCAAAACAGAATTGCAGAACTGAAAAAAAGTAGACAATAATAATAATGATTTTAAAACTATAGTGATTAACAAACTCACAATATTCAATTAAAATTAACTTATAATACATTAAAAAGTAAAAAAAAAGTAATTATATAAAAAATAAAAAAAAGGGTGTATATACTGGCGACCCGCCCTGGGTGCAATGCTGATACTAAATATACCATAGAATGTCTTTATATACAACCCGGCCGGTACCGCCGCAACTGCTATGTCCCTGCATTTAAAATCTGTAATATCTTCGAAAATATTCATTTAAATTACTTGCTGTCGGGGTCATATTGGTCTATATTAAATTCACAAATGTGTGATTTTTAAGTAAACAATGTATTTTAGGTACTTAATTGGATAAGGATTAATGCTGTATTGCTTAAAATCGCTTCGTAAATAAGCCATTATTTCTCGTAAAAATTAAAGGATATAAAATGGTTATTGTGGTTATTTATTGTAGACATTTTTAAAGTGTACAATACTGTAGGTAGTATATTATTTTGATCAATCTCGCCGGGTTCAGCCAGGATTTTCATTGTAAGCGCAAAAATGTGTTTATTTACGACATCACATTAGAAAATTGTAAAATTATCAGTGTTTCTCTACTATATTATGCATGTATTATACATATGAACCTACCTCTTGAATTACCCTATGGTCTTTACAGACAGCGGGAAGCGACTTTGTTTTATACTATGTAGTGAAGACTTCTTATATACATACCTACTTTCGTTAGTAATCCCCTTCGTACTACCCTTAACGCTCAATGATATTATGATACTCACTGCACAAAAACGAAATAATATTCTACATTTAAGCGCAGCGTTACGTAAAGATATAATCCGCGCCCTAGTTTCCGGTTTGACAGATGTCAGCTGTACCCTTGACACGCCGTAATCCGATACGGATTTATATTTACCACAACCTCATATTTAATGGCACCCTCCAGGAGGGCTATTTTTATTCGTCGGTTCACATCTCAATCAAATTTCAATGAGATCCATGCACTTGCTATTTGCTTAATGCATTGATGGACAGCAAACGCCTATAGGCGTAATTCTATTGTTATTTCTATTGTGTCTGGAATAGCGTCCATCAAAGTGTTAACTAATTTTAAAATCAACTTGTCAACTATTATTAGATAATTTCCAAAACTCCATTAAATACTCGTAACACCTGTGAGTTATAGTTACAAGCTCCATACTGAAAATGACATCTACCTATTGTATAGTGAACCAATTTGATTTCTGGGTCACTGTACAGTACACACACAATGAGATCTCTAGCAACTTTCATATTGATTTTCACTGTGACAAGGTACGAATTGGCCTAGAAATCAAATTGGTTGACCGTCTGTTCGAAAAATGACGTGACTACGACGCGGGACTACCAACTTCATAGGCAGGGTCAACTACCAACTAAACTTTTAACAACTACAACTTAGAATAGTTGAAAAACCCCCGACATTCACTTTTCAAAGCTCAATATCTAAAAAACGGCTTAACAGATTTTCATGAAACATGGCTACAAACACTAGGGATAAAATTATCTATGACACAAAAACACAGATACAAAGACATACACGTTTTACTTATAACACCCCTCTCTTTGCGTCGCGGGTTAAAAATCAGTCATCACAACGAACCCTTAAAAATGTCATCCTAAAGGACAACACCTGGACCCGGGTATGTCCTAAAACTACGACCAAGACCACCGGGGAATGGGCAGCAGCATTCCTTGAGTACGGTGGAGATACTGCGATCGCCAACCGTGGTGATTATGGCATTTACCCCCTATGTAATTGGGGGAGGCCTATGTCCAGCAGTGGACGTCTTAGGGCTGATATGGTCGTGTGGTAAAGGACAACAGGTACAAGGGTCTGCCCGCAGTCTGCAGCCCACAGTGTGTAGTCTTGCAGGCCGTTTATTATCAGTCCATATATGCTTATTGCTTACTTGGTATCATCTTGGTATAAGTCGAAAGAGCTGGCACAGAAAATGTATGAAACTGTCATTAATTTCATAGACATTCCGCGCCAGCTCTTGTGAATCGACCTATATTACCATTATTATGAACAGTCTCACTTCCAACTGCTGGCCCAGCGCAGGACGTACAGTCACATACACCATTGAATTTCTTCTCAGATATAATAGTACATTACTACAGAGGTCGGGACAAAAGGGGTTGCCGGCCGAAGACATATAGACGGCTGAGCGAAGCGAGGCCGGATAGGTCTAAGGCGAGCAACCCCATATTTCCCGCCGAGGTATGTATAGTGCTTTTCTCAAACATGCAATGAAATAAACAACAAAAAAAATCAAAGTTAAATTTTTATTACGCATAGTGGCAGAATGTCATGATGCCTTTGCCAAATATTTATGTGGAATGGAAAATAAAAAAGATGACTTTGCCGGCCTAGGCCTGCAAGATTTGTATGAAATTCCATTAATAACCTTGAAACGGTATCGGCTGGTACCTAGGCTGTGCCTAGCTTACTACCCGTCTAGATGATAACGGAACTGTAATTAAGTACCTACTTTAATCTTTAAGGTCTGGGTTGTATGGAAGGGTGCGTAAAGAAAACAATAGGCTAGAATGAAAGTTAAAACTGATTTATTATTTTCTATTTATTTGGAATTTAAATCGAAACTTTTGATTATTTAATTGGACAAAGTCGGTTAGAACTTTCTCCAATATCTGTTTCCGCTCACTAAGGCCAATTTCCTGATACGGGGTAAAAAGCGAAACAGATAAAACGGAAAAACCCCGTGCCTTTAATGCTTTATACATAATAGTCAACACATTACAAATTAATTCAATAAAATTAAATACATCAAAACTTATAAGTCCGTATGTCGATTTCAGTGCGTTAGAATACAAACGAACCAAATTCACAAGACATTGTACGCTGGTTAATCAACAAAATATCAGCCTTATAAAATAAGACGCTACAGAAATTCACTTATATTTACTGCCAGTAGCTGCTTTCTGGCCGCTCACACAAATTTGATTCTCGCCAAGGATTTGAACCCTCGCATAGACCACACAATTTACAATCTCGACTTTAATTGAGACGAGGTTTGAACTTCGTCTCCCATAGCGGCAAGTCACATACTCCAATCACTAATAGCAGCGTGATAAGTAATTTATTCAACCGTTCACTGGTCCCGTAGATGTGTCACATAATTTACGTGCCAAGCTATTATATGGCAAACATATTTACAGTTTATGGCAAGTTCGACGTTTGATAATGTAGTCGTCAAATCAATATCTATGAGTCAGTATCGAGATATAGTTACTAGGCCATATTTGGGATCAGATCCCATATTTTGCAACAATAAATATGCTCTGGGCGATATATATATTGTGATAAGGGCGTGCACTTTGTTGATTATCTCATTATTTACTAGGTAACTGATCTCATACAACTTTATTTCGCTCCTTGCCAATAAACTTCACGGAACACTTTGATAAGGTGTGAATTGAACCCTCCGAGGTAATTTATATAACACAAACACGGAATCACATACAAAATACATTCAAAACCTGTGCCAATAGTTTGATCTCTTAGAATACTCAACTGACATTAATACATATATTTAATGTCCTTTGATCCTCAGGAAATCACAACAGAATTATGAAACTGGCTGTTATTATTAGCGAGCTCTAGTCAATTCAGTCAGTAAGCTCTGCAAGCAACGATTATTCGCGAATGAGGTTCGAACTCATTCATGCTATTATCACAGGTAAAATCAATTAGAAAACCATGACACTTATTCACTCTCACGATTGGTACTTAGCTTTTATCAGGCCCAGACGGGACGCCAACACTGACTCTAGGTATATTAGACTGAGGTAAGTACAGCGTGAAAATATTAAGACTATATAGGCCGTCCGACCTTCTCCACGGTTCCCCAACAAGTGTCCATTCAACCAACGCTCCTTAACCCTTAACTTATCTAATGCTACAACTTTATTTATGCAATCTCTTATAACTATTCCCGACTTAATTACAACACAATAAAGACGTTTAGATTGCACTCGTTTCTTGTTGTCTCCTCCAAGGCATGGCTGCCTGCGCAGGCGCCCGATCCTCGGTCTCGCTCCATCCTGTAGGAATCGCAACGTCGTCTCGCTTCTACAGTGTCATGAAGGATTTCCCACGACACCGGAGCTTTTGCCACCACATGTTTGCGCAACCCTGAAGTTGAAACAATGCTCTGGATAGAATTTGCATAGTGAAAATGTACTCTATACCAAATGGGCGAAGATTGAAGTTTCGCTACTCGATTGTGTACCAGAGAGTTTTTATAGAGGCGTTCTTTGAAATGCTATAGTTAAGATTTACTTTGTCTAAGCCCCTTTGTTTTTAAATTCGACGTATTGTCTATTCAATAACAGAGATAAATGTCTTGTGACATTTTTTATTGTTTATTTAGGCCAAGTTCTTTGTCACTAACACGAACTGGACAAAATTCTACAGATTGATGACTTCCTTGTGAAATTACTTAAGTTTAACTGTCGGACGAATGTTATTTAGAGCTCATGTATCTATCATATCTATTTGCCACTTCATCCCCCTCTCTGTAGACAGTAAAATGCCGGTTTTTTTTTCTTTCTACACCTGAAACGGTAACTAAACTGGATTTAACGAACAATATGAAAAAAATTAAACGTCTATTCTCTAAACTCATCACATTTATTGTTCTACTCAACTAAGCACTTGTATCCTAAGTGGGTAATAAACTTCTTTGTCACTAAGCATTTGTATCCTAAGTGAGCAATAAAACAATTCAACTTTACCGTCGTCACTATTTTTCTGTTATTATCTTAGACCATCTGTACTCTAAGTGACTCTAGAAGAAAGCATGTCTTTTCTTTCTTCGAAGATGTTAGAATTAGTATTAATATACTATACGAGTAACTTGGGCTAACCTGAAACCTTGCGTAGTATAAACTTTTATATTTACTTGTGAAATGATAATTATCATGTTGAATATTATTGAGGCTTTATTGAAACTAGCTTGAACAAACAATGCTTTAGCCACACACGTCCCAGAGTCATTTCCTCACGGAGCGAGTTTGTTTTGCTATTAACTATCGTAGTCTTCGTCATGTGGAAGAAAGAGTTGCTAATTCTCGAGCTAAGCTGCGTCCAGCTTAGGTAGAGGCGCTAGACATTTCGTCCTAAGCGTAAATGATATGACAATCATAACAGGTCTAGCCTGTCTCTGGTACGCCAAAACTTCCAGAGCTGTTTCGTTTGCTACCTGCGTTCGGGGTGATCATAGTCTCGATTAGCTACGTAGCGGTCCTATCCCTCAGCCTATTGCCGGGATCGCCATAAATATCTGGTTAGGAGGGTTGACTGGGCGCATAGCGCTAGGTCGTGTATATGAGCAGTTTATGATTCGGTAATATGATATAGTTTGATGAAGAATGCATTCTTTGATTAAGTGATATATTAGCTCTGCAGCTTTTCTTTGAGAGTGGCCACTCCAATGTCAACCCTCGTGCGCATATAAAGATGATCACCCAATCCACTGCAAGTCATATAACTCTTCTCGTCTCCTGGCAATTCATCAGTCCCCTAAATTATAATAACTGACGTAAACGTCATGAATGCTAATGCATTTTACTCTAATAAGGCAAGTTAGAGTATGGTAACTACTTAAATCAAATTATTCGGCAATAAGTATTATAAAAATAAACCTTGTGGCCTTAAAGGTTTTTCCCAGACAGGTAAAGCGCCTCTAAGGTCATGTCAAAACTGCCCGGAGAACTGAAGGCTTTGTCTGACCCAAGCTCTGGTCGTCTATTAAATGGCTAGATATTCTAGGAAATTTTAAAATTATTTAATAATTCTAAAGGTTAACCATTATCTGTTCAAGCACAATAGCACATTTACTATGTGTATTGTTTAATTATATACGTGCCTCGAATTAACTTCGTATAGCTGAATATTATGGTGGTTTTAAGTATGCTAGCCGGAAATCCTAATAGAAATATTTCTTTTTCTATAACCCAATAAGTCAAATTTATTTGTAAATTTTGCTAATTGATTATATTTTATACGTTTGCATCGCAATGAGACCTCTTAACTCATTTATCACCTATGAAGTTCACATATTACACCAGAAAACCATTCATCGTCTTTTAAATTACCACTCAGGAACTCTGGCCAGAGATTTTCTCTTTCATACCTGAAATTATTTCCCCTGAAATGCGCATAGCCAATCATCACACCTAAAATCACTTATTCATCGCACCTAAAGAACACACATCATCTTATAGTAAAGATAATCATATTTAAGACCGCTTCTCCAATCCGGACATGTAAGTTAATCAGGTCATTAAGTCAAGAGGTCTTTGTCCAAACATGTCTACAATGACAAAGTTTATGCAAATATTATTCCGCCCATTATGCATAGCAAAATATTCAAATAAACGTTTATTTTTATTCTTTATAGTATGCTCAACCATAGTGTACTTAGTCAAAATCATGTATCAATCGCTAAACCTTACTATATATTTTTCCTGCCAAGCCAAGCACTCACTATTACTTCAAAGTTAAACCACAAACCTGACTCGTTCCAATAATTTTGAGTTAATCGTATTATTGGTATAAAATAAATTATTAAAGTGTTCACACACCTGCGGGTCCCTCACTCTCAACACAGCGCATCCTCAAGTAACTAAAGGGTCGGCAACGCACTTGTGATTCCCCTGGGATTGCAAGTGTCCATAGGCTACGGTGTCTGCTTACCATCGGGCAGGCCGTAAGCTTGTATGCCACCGTCTTTGTATAAAAAAGGTGTTACCTATGGGGCAATTTAGCTCAACTTATGCGACGAATATTTTAATCAAATCAATTCTACCTTTTTTTTTAATAAAGCATGGCTTAGTTATTTGGCCACTGTGGTGATATTCAAACTCTTATGTAATTGTAAATTGAACATTAACCGCTTAATACCTACATACAAACAAATTAAATTATTTGGGTCGCACGATTGCGGACGAATAACTATTATCCCGCTTAATATTCGTACTACTAGATACCTAGATTATTAGTTAGCTATACATAACCATGTTGTTTGCGCTACTGACTTTCAATCCATCTAAGTCTACGAGTAGTGCGCCTCTTTTAAATGGCCGTTAGATTAATTATATAATTACCACTCGTTGATCTAAGATCTCTCAATAAGTACTTTCCCTCTCTTAATATTATCCATACAACTGTTACAATTATTAAATCTAACTTGACCCGTTTGTGCGCATGGAAACATTGTTTTTTTTTATATAAGTATATGTCACTGTAGAAATATTGGCCTATCGATAGCGATCCACAAGTGTGCACAAGTTCTGGGTAGAGTCTCTTTTTTTCCTAACATCCTTTTCTCAAACCCCTTTTTTTTCGTATAGCGTAAGGTTTCTACCTGCCTAGCAAAGTATGCAGACATTCATATTTAAACTACCATTACATCAATTAGTACTTGGTAATTTCTTGGTGTTGCTTATTCCATTGGTAACGCTTAAAATCATTTACTGTTCGCCAGTGTTAATTACTGAGAAATATTATTAGTGAACAGGATGGGCCCGCCAAATAAGTTAATGCGATATCGATTGCTCTATTCTTTGCATTTAAAATGACATGTAATTGTCCAACTTAGTAATACCTAACATGGAATAATGATCTATGCTTTCATAAAATAAAACCTTTCTACAGTTTCGATCGACGTAGTCATAAACATTATTCTTACTACTATTATGCTCTATTTCCTGTTGTTTTATACTTTGGCCTGTCCTTTTTTTCGCTTACCGAGTGGGTTTTTTTAACATCCCCTAGAACTAACTGTACGCAACCTTTAACATATCAAATACCTAAATTCCCTACCAGTAAGTCTACCATGTAAGTACCAAATAAAGTGAAAGACTTGGGAAAAACGCGTAAATATGCCCTGCGACATCGTAACGGCCCAGTGACTTTACATCATAGTGTTAGTGATCGAAAGTACAAAAGAGGAACTTTTGAGGACATTGTGGATTATAAACAATATTCTAGTGAGTGCTATTACATTATAAATAAAATAAAACAGTTATTACAATAAAAATAACCTCACAAATTAATGCACAATCATCTTCGTACAGCGCCATCTATGTATCGTGTCAAACACCAAAAATACTACCAACAGTAGCGACATCTATGTAAAGATCACCGCAACAACTAGCAGGAGCACATAGCGATAAGGCTGAGAACGTATCGATCAGATCAGTTGAAGTAGTCCAGATAAACTCCAATAGAGGTCACCATCAGTAGGTAAAAAAATGGAAGAACTACAAAAACTCATTTTAGAAATGAAATCGATCTTTGAAAAAAAACTTACGGATATAGATAACAAAACATCAAATATTGAAAAAATGGAAGAAAGAATCACTGCAAAAATATCTGCACATTTGGACAAAAAATTTGACCAATTTAATGAGGACTTAGGGAAATTACAAAACCAAGTAGACGAGCAAGAAAAGCGCCTTAATGCATTGGAAAAACTAAATACTCAGAGAAACTTAGTATTCTTCGGAGTAGAAGAGATAGAAAAGTCGTACCAAAATCTTCAAGACATGGTTATGGACATTATAAATTCTAAGTTAGATGTGCAAGTGCAAGAATCGGATATACAGGCACTAAGAAGACTAGGAAAAAAGGATAATCTATCCAAAACCAGACCCATATCGGTGCAATTTACTACACTTGGAAAAAAGATTGCAATTCTAAAAAATAAGAAAAAGCTAGACGATACTGGTATGTACATAAAACAAGAATATCCGATAAAAGTCCTAAAAATAAGAGAAGAACTAAAAGCTCAACAACTAAAAGAGATCGAAAAAGGCAATACCGCATATATCAAACACGACAAATTAGTAATATTGGATAGACATACGAGTAACTACACAACCACCAGTAAGAGACAATTGTCTGTATCTCCACCCCAAGCGCTACAAGATACCTCCAATGTGGCATTGCCGCAATGTAGCAAAAACAGCAACATAGAACAACAAATTAATAAAAAATATAAGATCAACCAAAACACAATGTTGTCCTTTGTCAACCGAAAAGAAAATATATGACTAAACCAAGGTCCCTCCAATCTCAATCAAAACACTTACTGCAAAAACAAAACAAACAAAAAGCTTCCAATACGGGTGGTCGCCGCGGAAGTTGAAGACCAAAACCCCCCAAGTCACGGGAAAACAATACCTCTGAAAATTGCCACATACAATGTAAGATCCCTGTCTACGACAGAACGATTCTTAGAGCTAACCAATGCACTACAGACAATAAACTATGATATAATCGGCTTGGCGGAAGTGAGGAAAATGGGCAATAACATAGAAGAGCACAAGGACCTAATTTTTTGCTACAAAGGAGACACACCAGGACAGTATGGCGTGGGTTTCATAATAAAAAAGAAATACAAAGACAATATAGTTGACTTTACTGGAGTGTCTGAAAGAGTAGCCGTACTACAACTAAAATTTGGTAGCTCTACCCTATGCATCATACAGGCTTATGCACCTACCTCCAGCGCTACAGATGAACAAATCAATCAATTCTACGAAACACTGAACAAAGCATTATATACGACCTCTGAAAATAAGAACTTGTTAATTATTGGAGACTTCAACGCACAAATAGGGCATCCAAAGCCCAACGAAAACTCCATAATGGGAAACTTTGGATACGGCAAGAGAAACCAGAAAGGTGAAATATTAATACAATACGCATACGAACATGGACTCGCCATAATGAACACATATTTCAAGAAGAAACCAGGTCGAAAATGGACGTGGATTTCACCAGACCATAAAACTAAGAACGAAATCGACTTTATTTTGACAAACAAACCCAAAAAAATATCAAATATAGAAGTCCTAAATAGAGTAGATTTCCAGACTGACCACAGAATGGTTAGAGCGACATATCATATAGACAACGCCACAAAATCGAGAAAAGGTTTCCAAACAGCACTGAAACCACTAACAACAGATAGAGACATAGAGCTTTTTAGAACTCATCTGGAAAACGCCGTTAATAATATTAAAATAATACAAGACTTACAAGAACCTCAAAAATACTACGATGAATTAGAAAATATTATTAAATCAAGTCTTTCAACTAGAAAACCACAAAAAGATAAAAATAAAAATTCAAAAAGCATTTTAAAAGATCACACAAAACACCTCATAAAAAGACGGACATACCTCATGATGACCAAAAACAAATCTAAACAAGTTAGACAAGAACTAAGTCTTGTATTTAAAGAAACAAATAAAGCTATTAGAAGAGACTATCAATCCCACAGAAATAGCATCATAGAAAAAAACCTACTAAGTCACAGGAGCACAAAAAGAGCGTCTAAAGAACTAAATACAAACAAATGTTGGATTCAAAGCCTTGAAAACAACAACAAAAAGGAAATAACCAACAGAAAAGACGTTTTGGAAATCGCTACTACCTTTTATAAAAATCTTTACACGAAGCAACAAACCATACAAAAAAATGAAGGCACTAACAGTGATCACACGACTATACCTGACATTAGTCCTATACATATATCTGAGGTAACCATTCACATCAAGAATTTAAAGCGTGAGAAGAGCCCCGGCCCAGATGGAATACACAATGATGCTCTAAAAATAGCAGCAGATTTACTAGTCGTGCCATTGACTTACCTCTTTAACATGGTGCTTAGAACGGGTTACGTGCCTAGCCAATGGAAAAGTTCCGACATAATCCTGCTCTACAAAAAAGGTAATCCCAAGGATATCTCCAACTATCGTCCCATCAGCCTGCTCTCTAGTATCTACAAACTATTTACCTCAATACTGCTTAGTCGAATGAGCCCGACAATAGATCACTTTCAACCGGTAGAACAGGCCGGCTTCCGCGGGAGTTTCTCTACAATGGACCATCTCCAAACCATCGAACAAGTAATTGAAAAATATAAAGAGTTCAATAGGCCCTTATTTCTAGCATTCATTGATTACACAAAGGCGTTCGACAGCATATCACACGAGTCTATATGGGACGCATTATACCACTGCCATGTCAGCAACATATATTTAAGAGTACTGAAAAATATATATGAAAACACTACTAGCAGAGTCAGACTAGAGACAAGAGGCGAAAAAATCCCAATCGGAAGAGGAGTACGACAAGGAGATCCGCTTTCGCCAAAGTTGTTTATAGCGGTACTTAACCAAGTCATAAGAAAAACAAACTGGAACAATGGAGGCATCCGAGTGGCAGGCCGCCTTCTAACCCATCTCATGTTTGCCGACGACATTGTCGTTTTCGCCGAAAACAGTACAGCACTACAGAAAATGGTTAACTCATTATGCGAAGAAAGTCTCAAAGTGGGGCTGTCAATAAATGAAAGTAAAACCAAAATCATGACAAATAAAAGACAAGACCCAATTAAATTAAATGGTAAGAGCTTAGAGTATGTCAACAATTATATATATCTAGGAAAACAAGTGTCCTTTAACGAAAACAGCAACGAAGAAGAGGTGGATCGAAGAGTAACAAAGAGCTGGAATTCCTTCTGGTCCCAAAAAGAAATCCTTAAAGGTACCTACCCACTACCACTGAAGAAAATCGTACTTGACACCTGTATTCTGCCAACTCTTACCTACGCGTGTCAGACATGGGTGTTCTCAGAGAAGGTACAAGCCAAAATAGTGTCATGTCAAAGAGCAATGGAACGAAGTATACTAAAAATAAGAAAAATACACAAAGTTAGGAGTGAACACATAAGAACTAAGACCAAAATAACAGATGCGCTCAATTTTGCTCTGCGACAAAAATGGAACTGGGCAGGACATGTCGCCCGCTATGGAGATAGGAGATGGACCATAGAGTCCACTATATGGAATGGACCTTTAGGAAAGCGAAGAGTCGGAAGACCACGCAAACGTTGGCAAGATGACATAGTGCCAACAGCAGGAAGACACTGGCCAAAAAAGGCCCTAAATAGAGAAGAGTGGACCAGACTGGGGGAGGCCTTTACCCAAAAAAAGGGGATCTTTTTAGAAAATAATAATTAATTAATAATTAAGCAACTAACATAGCGTAGAATAAATAAAACACTAACACCGAATTGTAAACACTTTAGAAAAAGATATTAATAAAAGGCTATAATAATAATATAATAAATAATAATAAAGTCTACCATGCCTTGTGACATTGTCAATGCCTAAGCGTAAATTAACGTATTATCGTAACATACCTCGATATATAGGCCTAAATCCCTATAATACCTACGCTATTACCGAATGCTACTTTTCCCTACCTATGTTTAGAACAATTTACGACGAATACACAAATATTATACCTATATTAAAAGATAATTGGTCAATGCACACACAAAATCAAATTCAATAAAACAATTGTACAATGTCTTGGAATTATCAGCCGTTCTATAATTCATGAAACAGTAACTGACTCTATGCAGTCTCTCTCAGACAACAGACCCCTCTCAGATTTTAAAAATAAACATATGTACTTATGTGTATAAACATGTAGGTTCAATATATATATTTTTTCTATGCATCAAACTACTTATTTTTGAAATTATTGGTTTAAAACCAGTTCTAAGGCACCCCTCCCAGACTTTTCGTAATTGAAATTGAACCTGTGATCGTCATAATATAATAAATTCTAGTTTCCTACGTTGTGTTGTTTTTGTTATAAAGGTTCTTTTCAATAGTTGTGCTTCATTGATTTTGAACACAAAATCTAGAATCCTGCGTCACGCGCGCCAGGTGAAACGGTATCGGCTGGTACCTAGGCTGTGCCTAGCTTACTACCCGTCTAGATGATAACGGAACTGTAATTAAGTACCTACTTTAATCTTTAAGGTCTGGGTTGTATGGAAGGGTGCGTAAAGAAAACAATAGGCTAGAATGAAAGTTAAAACTGATTTATTATTTTCTATTTATTTGGAATTTAAATCGAAACTTTTGATTATTTAATTGGACAAAGTCGGTTAGAACTTTCTCCAATATCTGTTTCCGCTCACTAAGGCCAATTTCCTGATACGGGGTAAAAAGCGAAACAGATAAAACGGAAAAACCCCGTGCCTTTAATGCTTTATACATAATAGTCAACACATTTCAAATTAATTCAATAAAATTAAATACATCAAAACTTATAAGTCCGTATGTCGATTTCAGTGCGTTAGAATACAAACGAACCAAATTCACAAGACATTGTACGCTGGTTAATCAACAAAATATCAGCCTTATAAAATAAGACGCTACAGAAATTCACTTATATTTACTGCCAGTAGCTGCTTTCTGGCCGCTCACACAAATTTGATTCTCGCCAAGGATTTGAACCCTCGCATAGACCACACAATTTACAATCTCGACTTTAATTGAGACGAGGTTTGAACTTCGTCTCCCATAGCGGCAAGTCACATACTCCAATCACTAATAGCAGCGTGATAAGTAATTTATTCAACCGTTCACTGGTCCCGTAGATGTGTCACATAATTTACGTGCCAAGCTATTATATGGCAAACATATTTACAGTTTATGGCAAGTTCGACGTTTGATAATGTAGTCGTCAAATCAATATCTATGAGTCAGTATCGAGATATAGTTACTAGGCCATATTTGGGATCAGATCCCATATTTTGCAACAATAAATATGCTCTGGGCGATATATATATTGTGATAAGGGCGTGCACTTTGTTGATTATCTCATTATTTACTAGGTAACTGATCTCATACAACTTTATTTCGCTCCTTGCCAATAAACTTCACGGAACACTTTGATAAGGTGTGAATTGAACCCACCGAGGTAATTTATATAACACAAACACGGAATCACATACAAAATACATTCAAAACCTGTGCCAATAGTTTGATCTCTTAGAATACTCAACTGACATTAATACATATATTTAATGTCCTTTGAGCCTCAGGAAATCACAACAGAATTATGAAACTGGCTGTTATTATTAGCGAGCTCTAGTCAATTCAGTCAGTAAGCTCTGCAAGCAACGATTATTCGCGAATGAGGTTCGAACTCATTCATGCTATTATCACAGGTAAAATCAATTAGAAAACCATGACACTTATTCACTCTCACGATTGGTACTTAGCTTTTATCAGGCCCAGACGGGACGCCAACACTGACTCTAGGTATATTAGACTGAGGTAAGTACAGCGTGAAAATATTAAGACTATATAGGCCGTCCGACCTTCTCCACGGTTCCCCAACAAGTGTCCATTCAACCAACGCTCCTTAACCCTTAACTTATCTAATGCTACAACTTTATTTATGCAATCTCTTATAACTATTCCCGACTTAATTACAACACAATAAAGACGTTTAGATTGCACTCGTTTCTTGTTGTCTCCTCCAAGGCATGGCTGCCTGCGCAGGCGCCCGATCCTCGGTCTCGCTCCATCCTGTAGGAATCGCAACGTCGTCTCGCTTCTACAGTGTCATGAAGGATTTCCCACGACACCGGAGCTTTTGCCACCACATGTTTGCGCAACCCTGAAGTTGAAACAATGCTCTGGATAGAATTTGCATAGTGAAAATGTACTCAATGCCAAATGGGCGAAGATTGAAGTTTCGCTACTCGATTGTGTACCAGAGAGTTTTTATAGAGGCGTTCTTTGAAATGCTATAGTTAAGATTTACTTTGTCTAAGCCCCTTTGTTTTTAAATTCGACGTATTGTCTATTCAATAACAGAGATAAATGTCTTGTGTCATTTTTTATTGTTTATTTAGGCCAAGTTCTTTGTCACTAACACGAACTGGACAAAATTCTACAGATTGATGACTTCCTTGTGAAATTACTTAAGTTTAACTGTCGGACGAATGTTATTTAGAGCTCATGTATCTATCATATCTATTTGCCACTTCAACCTCTTGTCCTAGCCGCACCTGAAACGTCATACTTCGCAGCCTATTATAAGGAACATAACATCACTATTTCATTGCATGTTTGAGAAAAATAAATTATGAACCATTAACCCTTAACTTGGCAAGAAATAGAGAAAGTCCCTAATTCTAGCCTAGGTGACTCTGAATAGTCATACTATTGACCAGGAAAAAAAATCAAAAAGACGGTTCAAGAGTGTGGGAAACCCAGGGGACGTTGCCAAGTTAAGGGTTAAAACATAATGTATAAGATATGTACTCGTAGGAATAATTTTAACACTTCTACATGCACTGATTTCGCGTCACAGAATGAGCACAAAATACTAACTTTGAAATGCGAAACAGATGAGCCGAATAGATAAGCCCTGAGCATCGAATTCCGTAACCGAGTGATGTATTTTTGACGTAATCTGAGACTGGATTTATTGAATTAATTTTAATCTATGTGACTGGTAGGTGTTTACGGATTTACCCAGTTAATTATATTATAATGCTGTTCAGTTAAAGTTTTATGTCAAACTCTCCTCACATAATATGTATTTATTTACTAGCTTTTACATTTCTTTACTATTTAGTAACGGGGTGAAATGAGGGTGGGTGATTCCAGGGATAACCTCCCTAGTATTACAAACTCAACATCAGTACCAGGTGCTAAAACAGCTCATACTAATTAACACAGAATTGCACGTCACAAGTTCCTATCCATATTAGACTAGAAATTGACCATAGCAGTCTGAAACCAGACCGTTACCGTCTAAAACCCGGTGATCACTATCTGGAAGCCAACCATCACAGCCCGAAAGTTGACAATAAAGTCAGCGTCCATTCATTACCATTTTTTTTTATGACATGGGTGGCAAACGAGCAGACTAATCGCCTGATGGTAAGCGATTAGCGCCGCCCATGGACACTCGCAACACCAGAGGGGTTGTAAGTGCGTTGCCGGCCTTTAAGATGGGAGTACGCTCTTTTCTTGAAGGTTTGAAGGTCGAATCGGTCCGGAAATACCGCAGGCGACAGTTCATTCCACAGTTTAGCTGTGCGAGGCAAGAAATTTCTGGAGAAACGCACAGTTAAGGACTGCCAACCATCTAAGTGGTTACAATGGAAATTTTGCCGCGTTGGGCGATGGCGGAAGGAAGCGGCAGTGATTAATCCGAACAATTCCTCGGAGCACTCCCCGTAATACATGCGGTAGAAAATGCAGAGCGAGGCTACATTTCTACACAGCGCCAAGGAGTCAAGCCATTCCGAAAACCGCTGGCAGCCGACAATTCGAGTCGCTCTCCGTTGGATGCGGTCCAGAGGGAGAAGCTGGTACTGTGGTGCCCCTGCCCAAAGATGAGAACAGTATTCCATATTTGGGCGGACCTGTGCCTTATAAAGCTGTAGGCGATGGGCTGGCGTGAAATACTGTCTCGATCTGTTTAGCACACCAAGCTTTTTCGAGGTTAATTTTGCCTTACCCTCTAAATGACCGCGGAACTGGACTTCACTCGAGATGTCGACGCCAAGGATTTCGATATTGGCTGTGGCAGTTAGGGGAGTGCTCTCAAAACGAGGTGATGCGACAAACGCAAGCTTTTTCGCAGTAAACGCGCAAACCTGCGTCTTTTTAGGGTTAAAGCGGACCAGATTAAGTCGACCCCATTCTGAGACTTCATCCAGGGAAGTCTCAATCTGAGACACAAGTTTGTTTCGGCTCTCAGTGACGTTTTCCCGGGAAATATTAGCGCGACCGGTGTAAGAGGCATCACACGTACTACCATCCGAATAACAGTGAATGCCGCTGATATGCAGCATGTCATTGATATGCAGAAGGAATAGCGTGGGTGATAGCACACAGCCTTGAGGGACACCAGCATTCACAGACATGGCGTCAGAGCATACACCGTCAACTACGACCTTTATGCTTCTGTCTGCTAGAAAGCTGCTGACCCATTCACATAATTTCTCGGGAAGCCCATAGGATGGAAGCTTCGAGAGAAGTGCTTCGTGCCAAACGCGATCAAAGGCCTTCGCTACATCCAAACTAACAGCCAATGCTTCACCCTTTGTCTCGATCGCCTGTGCCCAACGATGTGTCAGGTAAACCAGTAGATCACCAGCCGAGCGGCCCCTACGGAAACCGTATTGTCGGTCACTAAGTAACTGGTGGTCATCCAGGTACCGAAGGAGCTGGCAGTTGATAATGGACTCCATTATCTTCGAGAAAAGGGAGGTTATAGCTATTGGCCTGTAGTTGGACGGATTTGAGCGATCGCCTTTTTTAGGGATGGGGTGCACCAAAGCTGACTTCCATGAGGACGGGACTATGCCAGAAGAGTAAGAGAGCCGAAAAAGACGCGTTAAAACTGGTGCCAACTCAGGAGCACACATTTTCAGCACAATGGCAGAGATTCCATCGGGCCCACTAGACTTATGAGCGTCGAGGGAAAGAAGAGCTTTACGCACTGAGTTCTGGTGGAAGCGAACATCCGGCATACAGCTCCCGCACCGCGGAATGGTCGGCGGCTCGTGGCCCCCGTCATCCAAAGTCGAGTTGGACGCAAAGAGTTTACCCAGAAGATCAGCGTCGTGGGCTAATAAATCATTTCCCATGTGCAGAGGTGGAAAAGACGGCGTGCAGAAATTCCCCTGGATAGCTTTGGCTAGAGACCAGAACGCACGAGTTCTCGAAGGGAGGCGTTCTAGTTGTTATATGGTAACACTTATAAAATATTATTACTTCCGCTTCCAACAAGGAAGATGTCTGCCCTCGCTGTCTTTGGTCTGCAATGTCATGTCAATTGTCAAGCGTTTCAATAAAATCATTTAATTATAACAACTGATGTTCTTATTAATACATGTCGGATAACCACCACATGGTGTCAGAAGTGGGATAAAATAGAGGTTGTAGGCGAACAGACCCTGCAATGTAGATTGTCAGTAAGTAATAACTGTGTAACAAAAGGAATAACTTTCATTATTGCAAATGTGTCATCACCTACTGTGTTGGGTAAAGATACATGTGCTGGACTGGGTCTAGTAAAGAGGGTATTCAGCATTGAGCCTGATGTGAGTAGCAATGTATATTTGCCTGAACATTTACAACTTAATGAGTCAAGTCGGTCTAATGTTTTGAAGTCAATTGAAAACAAATTGTCTATGTCAGAGTCATTTTTGCAGCCACAGCAAAGTCAAGCTAATGTATCTATGTCAGAGTCATGTGTACAGTCACAAAGTCAAACTAATATTTCAATGTCAAAGTCATGTAATTTAATGTCACAGTCTAAAAGTGAAACAACTGAATCACAGTCAAGTAATAATTATATAAAAGCCTTACTTGCCAAATATGATAATGTGTTTGTTGGTCTAGGTTGCTTGCCAGGAGAATGCAGAATAACTGTCAATCCAGATATACCGCCAAAGATAGATGCCCCAAGGAAGGTGCCGTTTGCACTTTATCCTAGACTACAGCAGGAGCTGGACAGGATGGAGCAGATGGGTGTCATCGCAAAGGTGACAGAACCAACAGACTGGGTAAGTTCTTTAATTCTGGTTGAGAAGAAGAATGGTCAATTGAGGGTGTGCCTGGACCCCAGAAATTTAAATCATGCAATCTGTCGCAGTCACTATCCAATACCAACTGTGGACATGGTGCGATCCAAGGTGGCTGGTGCCCAATATTACTCTACTTTGGATGCTAGCAGTGGGTTTTGGATGTGCTGCCTTGACGAAAAGAGTTCTTACTTGACAACTTTCAACAGTCCATTTGGCAGGTACAGATTTAAGCGTTTAGCTTATGGCATTAACTGTGCACCAGAGTACTTCCATAGAGTTATGACAGAAATGTTTGGTGATATACCCGGTGTCACAGTCTATAGTGATGACTTGTTGGTGTCTGGAGCTACAATGAATGAGCACAATGAACGTTTAGCAATGGTCTTTGAAAGAGCACAAAAGCTTAATGTCAAATTTAATAGAGTCAAGTGTACATTTGCAGCCACACATGTCAAATATTTAGGTCATGTTTTCTCAGCCCAGGGTGTTGCACCTGACAAGGAGAAAATCAGAGCAATCACAGATATGCCGTCACCTACATGTACTAAGGACTTACAAAGGTTCTTGGGCATGATAAACTATTTAGGCCCATTTATTAATAATTTGGCTAATGCAGTAGGTCCACTTAGAGAGTTATTAAAAAAAGGAGCCGTTTTCACATGGAATGAAAATTATGAGAGAATTTTTAACCGTCTTAAAAATCTAATTTGTGATGTTCCAGTCTTGGCACATTTTGATGTGACAGCTCCCATAGTGATGTCAGTGGATGCCAGTAGCACCGCAGTTGGTGGAGTGCTACTTCAAAATAATCATCCTATATATTATGCATCTAAAACTTTAACTACTTCTCAGCAGAAAATGGCTCAAATTGAGAAGGAATTATATGCCATTGTTTTTGCATGTCTGAGATTCCACCAATTTATATATGGTCAGACAGTAACTGTGGAAACTGATCATTGTCCACTGATTACACTTTTTAAAAAACCACTTGCTGAGGTACCTACACGTCTTCAAAGGATGATGCTAAAAATACAAGCTTACAGTTTAAATGTTATTTACAAGAGAGGTACGCTCATGTTCATTGCCGACACTTTGTCAAGAGCGCCTTTGTCAGAGACCAGCGTGGATGAACTTGATGATGATATTGTGGTCCATGTCAACTCACTTATAAAATCTTTACCAGTTACACCTGAGCGTCTTCAGTGGCTGAAAGATGCCACCAATGCCGATGATCAAATGCAAATATTAAAAAAATATTACTTTCAAGGATGGCCCAAGTCAAAATCTCAAGTTACGCCACAGGTACAAGAATATTGGCAATACCGACATGATTTGCATACAGAAGGTAATCTTCTGTTTAGAAGTAGTAGTATTGTAATACCAAAGAGGATTAGGCCAGAAATTCTTAAAATTATACATAGTGGTCATTTAGGGGTAGAACGATCAAAGTCTTTTGCCCGAGGAAATGTGTTCTGGCCGTTTATGTCAAACGATATCAAAAATTTGGTAGAGTCGTGTCCCATATGCCTTAGACATAGAAATGCAAATCCTCCTCAGCCTCTTATGTCACACAGCCAGCCTAATCTTCCATGGGAGAAACTTGGAATTGATTATATGTCTTATAGAAATAATACTTATCTTGTGGTTGAAGACTATTATTCAAATTATATTGAAGTTAGTCGTGTTAGTACAACCAGTGCAAGCATTCTAATAAACACGTTAAAACCTATATTCAGCCGACATGGTATTCCAGTTGAAATCATAACAGACAATGGGCCTCCATACAATTCAGCTGAATTTAAAAAATTCACCTCTGAATGGGACATAAGGCATACCACCTCTAGCCCATACCTACCGAGGTCAAATGGTCTAGTGGAGTCGGGAGTCAAGATATGTAAAAAAATATTTACCAAATGCGAGGAGTCAGGTTCAGATCCTTACCTTGCCCTTCTCCAATACAGGAATACTCCAAGAGGTAACCTGGCTTCGCCAGCACAATTATTAATGTCACGTAGTCTCAGAACTCAATTACCTACCATTGAAAGGAATCTGCATCCTAAGGTTGTCAGATTTGAAGAACATCTAGAGTCCAAAAAGAAAAATTTAGTAAAAGTAGAAAATAATTACAATAAGAAAACAAGACCATTACAGGAACTTAGGAAAGGAGAAATGATTTATTATAAAAAACATCCAGAAAGTGTATGGGTGCCGGGAGAAGTTAAAGAAGTCTGCTCAGAGCCAAGGTCCTATGTTGTGGGTAGTCCTGATGGGTTCGTTGGTAGGCGGAACAGACAACATATATTGTTACCCAATACAAGGCCAGTATCATCACTTAAACAGGAGCCTCAGTCGATACCTTCACCAGTTCAGTCAGGAGACAGTCGGCTCGCAGCGAACACCCCACAGGTAAGTCAAAGTACAGTTACACTGACTCCTGCACCAGTCTATTCCAGATCAGGTAGACTGATTAAACCACCCATAAGGCTAGATTTGTAATTTGTGACATTGTGACATGACTGTTATGAATAATTATATTGTAATAATTTTAAGTCATTGTACTGTATAACCTAGATTATTTTTAGTATATATTGATAAGGGGGATGTTATATGGTAACACTTATAAAATATTATTACTTCCGCTTCCAACAAGGAAGATGTCTGCCCTCGCTGTCTTTGGTCTGCAATGTCATGTCAATTGTCAAGCGTTTCAATAAAATCATTTAATTATAACAACTGATGTTCTTATTAATACATGTCGGATAACCACCACACTAGTTTCTCGCCAATCCTACCAATGTGCAACGACTTTGCTTTGGCAATAACTCTTTTGAAGGACCTGGAGGCAAAGTTAAACTCCCTTCTTAATGCGCTGGATTTTCCATCCCGTACCGCCGCTGCATTGACCCAGGCTTGGTAACACTCTTGTTTTCGGCGAGAAGCCTTCTTGCAAGATTGACCAAACCAAGGTTGCGATTTCCCACCAACGGGAACTACAAAGGATGGAATGAAAAGCTCCATTCCCTGCAGCACCACATCAGCAACAGAATCAGCAGTCAAATCATGAGTGGGATCATCCGGCGTGAAGCAGATTTGCCCCCAAGGGTAGGATGCAAAAAACGACCGCATCCCGTCCCAATCTGCTGACTTATAGTGCCACACACGGCGGCTACAAGCAACTCGCCGACGCGGCGGGCACGTGAGAGGCACCGTACTCCGGATCAGGCAGTGATCCGAGGAGCCGAGAGGGGCTTCAACGGATACATGGTAGCCAACCGGATGGGAAGTCAACAGAAGGTCCAACAGGGAAGGTGCTTGGCTCTCCACATCCGGGATTCGCGTAGGCGCCGTAACCAATTGTGTTAAGCCATATGCCAGAGCAAAGTCGTAAACAGATCTCCCCGCATGCTCGGTCTTGCTAGAGCCGAGCCAATCGGCGTTATGGGCGTTAAAATCACCAAGAATTATGTATTCAGCGGATGGGATCTGCTGCTGCACGGAATCTGCTGCCGTTTGGATCTGCTCCAAGAGACGGTCAGTTTCAGCATCGCCGCTATGGGATCTACATATATAGGCATGCATGGACGTGAGGATGGTCATCGCTGTCAATTCGCAGCCATAAGATGGAGAGATCCCTACCTTCAAGATTGCTGAGGCGGCGAGAATTGATATCATCTCTATCGTACACACATACCCCAGCTGTAGGTAGAAAGGAATGTTCCAGTACGTACCCAGGATAGGAGAGATAAGATGTGTCCGCTGGAGATGATATCTGCGTCTCGGTCAGAAAGAACAAGGCCGGCTTTGCTGTCTCGAGGTTTTGGTGGACAGCATTGAGGTTTGAATGTAAGCCCCTGATGTTGCAGAAGTCCACGGCCAGCGAGGCAGGGGATGTTGTAGCTGCCTTGCCTCGGGTAGATGGCAGATGGCAGAGCGCGGTTTCCCCCCCCCCCCCCCCCCAAAGTACGACACGGGGCAGTCTTGGCGTCCACGCTCAGCCATATTGTTACCTGAGCATGGAAGCCCAAAGAGGGATTCTCCAGCGCTAGCGCAGCTGGTACCCTCCTGGGGTAGCCAATTTAACTGCACGAACATCATCATAAAGGGGAGGCTGGGGGTTTGGAGCTCTGGGAGCCTTACTCACCATCAGGAACACAACACTACATACCTACAGAGTAAGTAGCAGTGCTATTATGACTGTGATCTTCTGTAAGGTACTTCCCCAGTTGGGCTGCTCCGGATTCAAGCGAGATGATATTCGCTGTGCCCTACCTCTCTAAAAATGTCTGTCTATCATCAGTTAGGCCGTTTACGTGTTTGCCATCATCGTGATATAGTTGTAAAATAGAGCCTCTACTAACCTGACATTTGAATATCTAGGTTACTTCAACTCTTAGTATTATTCAGAATTTTAACTTGGCTCAAGCAAAAGACCTTTAAAGGGATGAAAATTTTATACATGAATAAGAAGCATTGCATAAATTAATTCAGGAGAAATTCTTGGACACCATTATTCAGTTTCAGAATGATTATTCAATCCTCTGAAAACAATGTTATATGTTTTTGTAGGCGCTGTAAAAATATTACTTATATGAAAAGAAATCGGACCACATTCATATGATAATATAATGTTGTTTTCTAAATCTCAGCGATGTTAAGAAAATATTGTCTTTAATTATGTTTTAATTTACTACGTTTTTCATCTGATTTAAATAAAAAGTACCGGTAGGTACGCGGCTACGTCATAGCAATAGTTATTTTCGTATTACTCGTTACAATTCTAATTAATAATGTGTATTGTTTGACTCACAATGACAAATATTATTTCCAAGCTTGCATGAGTAATACGAGTAACTCAAATAAACCTAGGTATTTTATATTTTTTGTCTAGGTATTTTACCGGAAAGCGCAGTTTTGCATAGTTATCTATAAAAGTAAGTAAAGACATATAAGACATATACATATATCTTACAATGTATATTTAATTAAGTTTGTTGTATTTATCAAACAAATACATTATAGTCTCTAGTAAAGACCTTCATTGTCAAAACAATAATATTAACAAAAAAATATTTTTTTTTAAGAAATTTTCAGTATTCAAGTTAAAGCGTTTTTTGCTATTAAACACTCACTGAGCACCGGCTTGGAATTTTTTTAGAGAGCTATAATTTTAAGACGATAATACACTAGATACATGTAACAAATTTAAGGGGTGCCACAATAGTACATTACGATACAAGTGCAGAGAACAGGAAATTCGCAACTAGTGGTGATAAATTGAAACACGTACAAAGGGAGTGTTTTAAATCGACACGAGTTGCGAATTGTTCGCACGTGTATCGTACAACGTTTTACAGTACATATGGCTCTTTAAAGTTTCGACATATGCACGTAATCTGCTGATTACCGCACTCGTGCGGTAATATAGCACCATGTGTACTGTAAAAAATATATAAAAAAAACATCATTTTTTGAACCACCCTATCCCACACGGTGGACATGACCTGGTAAAACCGGTAAAGGTCGCAGGAGTCCGCAGGCTGTGGCTGGCGCATTCGAACCTTCGAAGTTGTTACTAAAATTAAAAAGAAGGACAGATAAGACAAACTTGCTTTAACTTATATGTGTAATCTATCTATATCTAAATATATAAAAGAAGAAACTGACTGACTGACTGATATATCAACGCACAGCCCAAACCGCGGGTTCTAGAGATTCCAAAATTGGCACGTAGGTTCCTTATAAGGTCTAGGGTTGCACTAAGAAAGGATTTTTCAAAATTCAACCCCTAAGGGGGTGAAAAGGGGGTCCGAAGTTTGTATGGGGAAACAAGATTAATTGGACTATTTTATTCGAAACTTCAGAAGAGTATTTCTAAAGATAAATGACTAAACACGTGTTTTAGGTTTTTTGAAAAATCAACCCCTAACAGGGGGAAATGTGGTGACAAATTCTGAAAATCGACATGGGTATTGTTTTTATGGTTTATCGGTTCGCTGATAACAAAAACAACAACGATTTTAAAATTTCACGTGGAGGACGTGAAATACCATCCTCCCTGTGGGGGTGCGAGGGGGATGAAATGACTAAATATTAATATGGGTGTCGTTTTTATGGTTTTTTGGGACGTTTATTACGAAAACGGCATCGATTTTAAAATTTTATATTGTAAACATGAAAACTTTTAAAAGTTTGTGCAAAATTGGAAGAAATAACTGACTGACTGAGTGAGCGACACATCAACGCACAGCCCAAACTGCTGGGTCTAGAGATTCCAAATTTAGTATGTAGATTCCATATAAGGTTTTGAGGTTCATTAGGAAAGAATTTTTCAAAATTCAACCCCTAAGGGGGTGAAATGGGGGTTCGAAGTTTGTATCGGGAATCAAGATTAGTTGGACTATTTTATTCGAAACTTCACAGGAGTATTTCTAATGATAAATGAGTAAACATGTGTTTCAGGTTTTTTGAGAACTCTACCCCTAAAAGGAAATATGGTTAAAAATTCTGAAAATCGATATGGGTATTGTTTTTAAGGTTTATCGGTTCGCTGATTACGAAAACAACAATGATTTTAAAATCCCACGTGGAGGACGTGAAATGCCATCCCCTCTGTTGGGGTCCGAGGGGGTTGGAATGTCTAAATATTAATATGGGTGTCGTTTTTATGGTTTTTTGGGTCGTTAATTTGGAAAATGGCATTGATTTTGAAATTTAATATTGCGGACATGAAACCATTTAAAAGTTTGTGCCAAATTGCAAGAAGAAACTGACTGACTGAGTGAGTGACATATCAACGCACAACCAAAACTGCTGTTTCGAGAGATACCACATATATTTGGAATGTACGAGTAGGTTCCTTTTATAAGGTCTAAAGGTGCATGAAGTGCCGTGAGTTCCCTACGAAGATACGACCTTTTTTGATTCAATGTATTGTACTTAGTTTTATTAATCAGTGCCGTCCGATACAATTTCGACAAAACTCGATATTTGAGCTTCTGAGAGGACTCTAAAGAGGACTCCGAGGTAAACTGTGAATAAAGTAACGGCCATATTGATTTTCTTCCCGATTTCGTTCAAAATCGATATCTGAGCGTCAGACAGGTCTCGTAACTGAAGTATACAAAGACCTGCGCCCAATAAGTATCCTCCCTATACTTTCCATAATTATAGAAAGAGTAGTTTGTGAACAACTTACAATGTATCTGGAGGTTAATAACTTATTACCATCTGTACAATCGGGCTTTCGCGGTAGACATGGTACGGCAACTGCACTGGCAAAGGTTACCAGTGACATTGGTACAGCGTCAGACGAGGGATTGGGCACGATTCTCGTCTTACTAGATTTTTCCCGAGCATTCGACTGCCTGAATACATCTTTGTTACTGTCGAAAATGACTCACTATGACGTTTCCGAATCGTCACGAAGATGGTTCAAATCGTTCCTCACGGAGAGGCAGCAGTACGTTGAATTACAGACTCCACAGGGAATACTAGCTAAATCCGAGGTTAAACGTGTCAGCCGAGGTACACCACAAGGATCCATTCTAAGCCCACTACTGTTTATCCTTTACACTGCGGACCTTGTGAAAAACTTAAAACACTGCAATGTTCACCGATACGCGGATGACACGCAACTATATTACGCATTTGCACCTCAAGACGTCAAGGTTGCAGTAAATAATATCAATGAGGATCTCGAAGCAATCGCGGACTGGTCAATTAAAAATAATTTAGTATTGAATCCATCTAAATCTAAGTTTATAGTCATGGGTAATAAATGGCAACGCGCAAAGATTATCGAGCAGAGTCCACAAGTGTCCATAGGGACAGAGCCCGTAACCAGAGTAGAACATGTAAAAAACCTGGGAATGATATTGGACGGTGAAATGCGATTTACAGAATATATCAATATTAAAATCCGAAATGCCTTTTATAAAATCAAGACGCTTTACCATATGCGAAGGTATCTCTCTGAAGAGACCAGAGAAATTCTCATGGAATCGTTAGTCCTTTCGCATTTCAACTACGGCGATATTGTATACGGACAACGGGTTTTTGAAAAAACCAAAAAGGCCATACAGCGGGTACAAAATGCCTGTATACGTTTCTGCTACGATATTCCAAAGCGAGCACATATTACCCCATACCTTAACAACAGAGGAATTCTGAATATGAATAACAGGAGACATCTGCACCTAGCTTTTACCCTTCGTAAAGTTATAGAATTTGCTAAACCGACATATCTGTACAATGATTTAAAGTGGGTTAAAGATTCTCGTACGAGGTCACTCAGAAGCTGTAGGGAAACCAAACTAATAGTTCCTCCACATAGAACCGCGTCTTTTAGGGGTTGTTTTAAGTTTGCCGCAGCTAAAATTTGGAATGACCTACCTCCACCTCTGCGAGAACCAATGCCATTAGTAAAATTTAAGAAAATGCCATTAGTAAAATTTAAGAAACTGATGTAAAAGCACCTACTTGAAATGCAATGGCAAAGTGAAACCAAGTTCGAAGTCTAAAACTTAATTATTAACTGTAGATATTGAGAGACTAAAGTATCACACACTGAACCATAGTACAATAGACTACACAAATAAACAATGACACTAACATAAACATATTACCTGCATACTCACATCATACATGCACAAACATATTTTCTTTTATTTTCTTCTTTTTCAATTTTATGTTTACCTATGTAACGGCAAATTGCACAGCGCATCCTTAAATGTACCTAACATTTACACCTCCAAAAAAAAAAGAAAAAAAAAGGGGGCCAAACTGAAAATCAGCGCTGGGTAACCCATCGGGCCGTCCAGCAAATGCTGAGGTTGGTACCTTTGGCTAACATGATTCCAAACTTACTGTATAAATAAGCTTAGATTAGTAAACCTAATATTATCTATAAATTATTATTCTTGATTGTTTTGTAATACCATTCATGTTTTGTCAATAAAGTTTATTATTATTATTAATACGAAAGCGAGGTAAAATTTGGAAAAAGTGGAGGCCATATTGATTTTCTTCATTTCTGTCCCGATTTCGTTTAAAATCGATATCTGAGCGTCCGAGAGGTCTCTTAAAACGAATCCGAGGTAAAATTTGGAAAAGTCATAGCCATATTGATTTTCTTCATTTCTTTCCCAATTTCGTTCAAAATCGATATCTGAGCGTCCGAGAGGCCTCGTAATACATATTCGAGGTAAACTTTGGAAAAAGTGGCGGCCATATTTATTTGTATAATTTCCGTCCCGATTTCGTTCAAAATCGATATCTGAGTATCAGAGAGGTCTCTTAATACGAATCCGAAGTAAAATTTGTGAAAGTGGCGGCCATATTGATTTTCTTTTTTCCCGTCCCGATTTCGTTCAAAATCGATATCTGAGCGTCCGAGAGGTCTCTTAATACGAATCCGTGGTAAATTTTTTGATAGTTTGTGCCAAATTGCAATTCAATCGGTCCAGTAGTTCTAAAGCAAATCGGTTGTAACAGACGGACTGACAGACAGCCACACGTGAATTGAGAATAAGGGTCTCTTTTTGCTTTTGAGGTACGGAATGAGTCCCGCATATCCTAACAGATTTTTGGGTATGATGTGATAGTTTTAGAGGGGTTAGTTAGGCATAACTATGATTCATTAACAGATGAACAAAAGTCAGTATACGAGCAAATAGTAAGGAGTGCGAATGGAGGTGAGGCCAAATTTTCTTTTTGGATGCTCCAATGGGAACTGGCAAAACCTACCTATTAAATTTAATTTTAGGAAAAATAAGGGTTACTCGTGATATTGAATTAGCCGTATTTCTGTACTTCAAAGGACCAGAGTTTATGACCGCTGCTTGGTCGTTATCAGACCTTCTATTGGTGTTACTGTAGTACACAGATACTTTTACTAAGGGCCATTTAAGACATGCTTTTATTTCATCGGCCCTTTCCCCCTCGGCCTCTCTGAAATGTATGTATGATAATAGTTTACGATCCTTATATTTTCAAAAATCAAATGCAATTCAACAGTTTGCCGGTTCTCAGAATGTATACTGACTTTTCATCTGTTAATCTGTTAATGAATCACAATCACCAAACTTCGTATACCGAAACCCCCAGAATGTAACTACTTTTCTGGAAACCGCATCTAAATCGGTTCAGCCAAACGCGAGATAACCGTGGACAAACATACATACATACCTACATACGTACATACATACATACGGGTCAGACAGAGAACCTCTTTTTTGTAGACGGTTAAAAATTACGCTTATTACGCGGGCGAAGCCGCGGGCAAACGCTAGTATTATATATAAAAGGCAAAGGTGATAGACCGAGGATCAACGGACAAGCCAAACCCTTAAGGCTAGAAACTCAAAATTTCGCACACGTATTCCTCTTATGACGTAGGCATCCACTAAGGAAATATTTTTCAAATTTCTACCCCCAGGGGGGTGAAATAGGGGGTTAAAGTTTGTATATTTTTTTTTTATTCCTTAGACATATTTGTATTAAATTTGGTATTAAATGAGTACGGCAAAAATGATGACTCACGTATTTTAGAGTTTTCAAAAACTCAACCCCCAGAAGAGTAAAACAGGGGATGAAAGTTTTATATAAACGCACAGGCAAAACCCTTAGGGCTAGAAACTTAATGTTTAACACACGTTTTCCTCTTATGGCGTAAGTATCCACATAGAAAGGATTTTTGAAAATTCAACTCCCAAGAGATCCAATTCGGCATAAAAGTTGTTAAGAAAAGTTTTATTCCTCGGACATATTTGCATGAAATTTCGTATGACTAGAGTACAGCAAAAATAATTAGTTATTTTTTTTGGTGTTTTCCAAAATTTTACCCCTAAGAGGGTGAAATAGGAGATAAAAGTTTTATATAAACGCACAGGCCAAACCCTTAGGGATAGAAACTTAAAATTTTGCACACCTATTCCTCTTATGATGTAGGCATCAATTAAAGAGTATGTTTTTAATTGATCCCTTAAGGGGTTGAATTGGGGATAAAAAAATATATTTTACTTTTTTTTCCATGAAATGAAATGAGTACAAAATTAATCAGTTGTGTATTTCAGCGTTTTTCCAAATTTAACCCCTAAGAGGTAGTATAGAGAGGGAAAAATAAGGGTCGAAAGTTTTATATAAACGCACAGACCAAACCCTTAAAGGGCTAGAAACCTTAAGTTTCGCACACGTATTCCTGTTATGATGAAGGCATCCAATAAGAATGAATTTTTTATATAGTATTTAAAGAAATATTATGAATCACCCCCCGACTATGTAGAGATTTTTTAATAAAGTACCAATAGAAAAAGGTTAATGAAGTTCTAAAGTAAACGGGCGTGAGCAAAGCGGCAGATAAGAGCTTGTACTGTATATTAATGTAGTCTGAAATAGTCTGAAGTTCTCGCAAATAGACCTAACTAGTAGATTAGTCGCAGGTCATCTTTTCATACTGCGGGGTTAATAACAGACTTGGAACATTTAAACTTCATTCTCTCTGTCACTATTCCGTTGCATTATATGTTTTCGGCGATGAGGTGAAAATTGTATGTATCACACGAGAGCAAAGATATTTCGTATTTTAGCTCCGAATATTGGAGCAGTAGATTCAAGCTCCCTTGTCCTTTTAGGCTCACCAATCCTGAATAAAGCCTTTACAGGCTATACATGTGATTGACGTCAAGATTTTAGGGACCATTCGGACCGTGTACTCAAAATTAACCACCATAGCGTATACAATTATAAAATTCTGTTGTTTGTTTCCAAATTCACGTATGTCCTTCGATGGAAATATCCCAAACTTTTTGACCTTAAACGAACTTGTTAAATCTACAGTGACATTAATGCTCTCCCCGCCTTTCTGTCGTCAATTTACAACAACCAAAAGTAAAAGTAAAAGTAGTTTATTCTTCAAATTAGGCATATTACATGCACCTATGAACGTCCATAAACTACCACCGGTTCGAAAAAATAAGCCTCTGCCACAAGAAGAACCGGCGTAAGAAACTCGGCGATGTGTCATTTTTTCAAAACAATATACATTGTATAGTTAAATATAAAATTACAGTGTCAGCTACTATAAAATAACAATGCTACAGCAGAAAACCTATTTTCGCGGTCTCTAATGTCAGAAATCTCTCATGTACAAGTAATGTTGGCGGCACATCCCAACATGCCAGCCTAAATGATATTTTGCGCTGAGCGCTCATCACTGCTGGATTTCCAGCGGCTTCAAAACCATGAGGTCTAGCTAGGGATGACGGCTAGATGCTTAATGGCATGACCCTTGTTACCTGGAAGTTGGAATGGGCCCTAGTATCGGAAATCCTTGCACCGTCAGAATTTTCAGGGACTTCAATTAGGGCTGGGGCTGCTGCTAAGAAGTGTTTTTGAAAACCCCAGCGGTAAGGCCAGCGTTTGAACACAATACCTTCAGATTAAAAGTCTCATGCCTAACGTCTCGGTTACTATGGCTTATCTAGAAATTGCTAACTCCTACTAACACCTTAAACGAATCTCCCCATTTTTAGTCAGATTTTCTACATCCATAAATAGCAAATTTCTGCTTTGTACTGTAACGAAAAATCATACGACCGTAGCTTAATCACGTCGCAAATAAATCACGAGCGCCGAATGTAATCGTCACGTCGGATATAAATCATCCCGAGCTAATGATTAAATTCACCGATCACGTTTTTACAAGTCTTGTCGAATATATGACATGTACACTGTGTGATATATACGAGTACATAATGAGTTATCCGTAAAACATGTGTTTTCTTCAGGAAGAATCCTGAACTACACTAAATGTAAGAAGCAACTCCGGGATGCACTACTAAACATGTCATACGAAGATACGAGCCCTTTGTGTTATTAACTATTTTGAAATGAAACAATCATATTTGTTGTCTTTGATATGTAAGTTTTTATTTAGTCTTAATTAGTTGTACTTTTACATAATAAGAATCTAACCATGTTTTACTGTTATCATTAGTTGTACCAGATAATAAGAGTTAAGGCGATTGTATTTTTTGTAGATAAATGCAATAATTTTGCCCATTTGCCTGAAACACAGCGAGCATCTTAGTTCAGGCAAGTGATATTTCTTCTCTATAGATATGTTTAGGCTAAAATAACATAATTGTAAAATGTGTTTTTTATAAATTATTCTTATTCTTTCTCAGCTTTCTATTAAACACTGTAAAAGAAGTATTTTTGTAAAACTGATTCTCATAGCATTATACTGGGGTCCGCTATCTAATCTCAAGCATTGCCGTAGGCACTAGTTTTTATAAAATCGACTGCCATCCTTTCAATCTAAGGGAGAAACTAGACCTTATAGGGATTAGGCTTGTCAAGTGAGTGGACAACTTGACCGTTAGAAGTTCTTAAACCGCCCGGAGGCCTCCAATTTGGCTAAACGAGTGCCGTCATGGACAGCAGCCGATATAAACGTGCCTTTCAAAGCACGGGAGTGCTCAGTTAGAAACCACAAAGCAAACCAACATGAGCAAATATTCTTGTTTTCTATTTATTAAAAGTGTAAGTAATGTTCATGACGCACTTTATCTAATTTATTTTTCCTGCGACTTCGTTCGCGTTAAAAGTAAAAGTAATGTAAACGTAGTTTATTCTTCAAATTAGGCATATTACATGCACCTATGAACGTCAATAAACTACCACCGGTTCAGAAAAATATACCTCTGCCACGAGAAGAACCGGCGTAAGAAACTCGGCGAGGTGTCATTTTTTCAAAACAATATACATTGTATAATTAAATATAAAATTACTGTGTCAGCTACTACAAAATAACTTAAATAACAATGCTACAGTAGAAAACATATTTTCGCGATAGATTACCCGTGCAGGACGCTATCACTGCCAAACATCCCTATCCATGATGTAATCGTTTATCTTATAATATGCTCTTGAAATAAGTGTTTGTTTTACTACAGATTTGAATTTAGAATTGCTAAGTTCAGTAATGTGTTTAGGAATTTTATTGTAGAATTTGATACAATTTCCCAAGAAAGACTTTTTCGCCTTTACTAGTCTATAGAAGGTTATTTTGAGTTTCCCAGTATTTCTCGTGGCTATTGGTTTATCAGCGTTCGTTGGAAAATTGTCCAAATTCTTCCTAACATACATTATTATTTCAAATAATATGTATAGTCCTTTACACCCGGACTGAAACGATTGTGAGCCCTTAATTACATTGAATTATCATATTTTTTAACAGTGTCATTAAAGTTCATTTTAATTTATCTCAATCGCGATTTCTCGGGTGTAAAGGGATAGGGACGGCAGGGTTAGAATATCTATTTCTTTGAAAAAATCTTATCATCCGTAACAACTTTAATCCTTAATTCATCCCTGTAGGGGATGATTTTTAGAATAATACGAGTATGTATTAGGATATGCTGGTTACGTAGGGATAGGTAGTTTACGCAGAAAATAGTTTCCGAAAACCGTGAAATGGGAAACACAGGTCGACTCGTCATCGTAGTATTAATTTGGTTGATATGTTTCACATCCTATTCGCATTTCAATTCTAGTTGAAATACATTATTTATTTACTCGTACTTATCATGAAAATATATGCAAGAATACTTAACCAAAATAACCTTAATAAAATAAATAGGAGCGTTCGTGGCCCAGCGGCGCCCGCGTACCGCGTGCGGTATGCGAGGTTAAGCAATGTCGGGCGAGGTCAGTCCTTGGATTTCCGGGAGTCCGTCATACCCGCCTTGGCCTCCCTCAGCTGGGCGGGATACGTAAAAGCATTTCTTTCATTGAGAACCTCTAACAGTCAAGTTGCCCACTCACTTGACAAGCCTAATCCCAATATGGTCTAGTTTCCCCCTCGGGTTGAAAGGTCAGATGGCAGTCGCTTCCGTAAAAACTAGTGCCTACGCCAATTATTGGGATTAGGTAGCAGACCCCAGGCATCCTTCAGGATACAACTGTACTGGGAATAACGCTCGCGCGGAGGATGATGATGATGGTGAACCTTAATAAAATATATAATAGAAAATGTATAATTCAAAGTATTTCGCGCGTTTTTCTAATGTGTTAGCTTGGCGTAACACGCATAAATTATTGAGAATCACTTTGTTCTTACCTAATGACATAGGACAATTGAAATAATAATAAAAACGTGTATATATTCAAATTAACATGAGTCTTACATGTAGGTCAATAAGTCATCAAAGTCTTATTAGGTTAACAAACATCGCCAATAAAAAAATATATAACGGGAAAATTTATATTAAAATGCGCTTGCTATTCAGATCGCATGTAATGAACGAAAGAGGCAACAAGTAGAAACAAAGGTTCATTATAATAAATTATAACTTTCATAATTTCAACTGAAGTTCAGACAATGTACTAATTCTCAAAGACAATTAAGACGACTTTCATTCACATAACTACTTAATCCAAATTCGTAACTCATTAAGACGGCGCAGTACGATCGGTGTGGATCGGTTCTCCATACAAACGTATTTAGGCTCTCATTTTAAAACGTCATGCTAGAATAACATGAAACTTTGTATACACAATGGGATCCGGCATACCTAGGTCGGAAATCAGTTTCTGTTGCTAGAAATTGAAAAAGAAATAAAATACAGCGGTTTTTTGAGTTTTTACGGCTTGTATGAAAACCTTAATAATCGCTGTATTTTTTCGCCATTATAATTTCAAGCAACAGAAACTAATTTCCGCCCTAGACAAGCTAGATCCCATTGTGTATACAAAGTTTCATGTTATTCTAGCATGGCGTTTTAAAATGAGAGCATAAATACGTTTGTATGGAGAACCAAACGTACTGCGCCCTCTTAAGGCTCAGATGAAAACAAATATTGAATTAGTAATTTTATTACATAACTTGCCCTGTATGTATTTGTGGGTAAAATCTTGAAACTGAATTTTAGATCAGTTGCCACCCTCGACCGATTGAGCTAAAATTTGGCATACGTACTTATATAAGGTCTGTGAAATGCAATTATTATGGTACCATTGAGTTGATTTGATGATGTAGACATTTTGATGTCGTGTTTGGGCTCATTGGAATCGTCTCAACGATATTTATAACGTTAACTGTATACTTGACGGCCTCTTTAGCTTAGTTGGTTGCGACAATGCCTCCGAAGCTAGAGGTCCGGGTTCGAATCCCGGCCAGGGCATTATTTGTGCATTTAGCACGGACTTTTGTTCTTGGGTCTTGGATGTTTTCTATGTATTTGTCTATATAAGTATATAAATCGTTGTCTTGTACCCATAGTACAAGCTTTGCTTAGTTTGGGACTAGGTCGATTTGTGTAAGATTGTCCCCCAATATTTATTTATTTTAGTTTATAATTTTTTTTTTACTACGGCCAATGGCATAAAAAAACATTTGTTGTCGACAAAAAAAAACAGAAGAACAGAATTCAATTAAAAACTAATACAAAATCCGAGCGACAATATATATACATAATACATAACATATGTTATAACTTATAACAGTTATAAGTATAACATATGTTTTCAGTAAAATAAAAAGGTTTAATTTTTTTGCGGGCTCAATCAAAAGCGGTCAACGATATATCAATCTAATATTTAAGGTTTTTAGAGTTTCGTAGTAAACAAAGAATCTCTACAGTTTCGTAATGTCCGTCCGTCTGTCCGCGGCTGAGCTCAGTAACTGTTACTTACTAGAAAACTGTAATGTGACATAGATGTAATTCATGTCAATCACGCCGACAAAACGATACCCAATAAAAAACATGGAAAAAAAATTTGGTCGGTTTAATTATTTTTAATAGGAGAAGAATTTTTTTTACTTGCAAAACCCATCATGTGGGCTATCGCGTTATGTCGCTTAATAATTATGTCCGCTTTATTTAACTAAAATGCAAATTATAGTAAAAATTAAATAAGTCTACCATTCCATTAATAATTTAAAGTTAGTATGGGTGTTAGTGATGATAATTTTATTCTGAAAAAATCTGCGAATTAATTATTCAATCTCATTCGGGTGCAGCGCAGGTTTTAAAATGTAACCAACCCCATGTGGCATATTTTTAGCTTTAAGTACGGATACAATTGTACAAATTAGTATTCCACAACTAACACTAATATATAGTATTTAATTTACAATGATTCCCAGGACGACCGACGTTATACTCTGCACAAATGTTCCAATTCCAATCTTCCCGTGTATAGAAGTGGACAATCGGGCATATGGCAGATAATGTGACAAAGCATAACAAGTCGAGGGTCGGTCATTCAATCGCAGTCATTCAAATCTTGTGTGTCAAGATTATCACGGTATCATATCAGCGCTGTCAGCGGCAAAATGCCAGTCTGTGTCTGAGCGCTGAAGTGAACGCATGACCGTCGCATCGGCCGATGAACGCGACAATTTAAAAAGTTTACTTTGAATTCCGAACATTGTTTTTTTAATCCGTGCATAGTTTTCACGTTTTTGCTTGGTGTTTGCTTGCTGCGTGGTGCTGGAGAATTCTGGCTGGAAAGTTTTGGACAGTTTTTCTTGGGTAAGTTTAGTGAAGTTAAAGCTAACGCTAAATTATATTAATTTGCAAATGTTCCAATAATGAATTAATAAACTATTTAAATGCATTTTGAGTATTTATAATGCTTTTTGGTACATAGTAAATGAGATGCAACCTATAATATTTCTGTACTGCGTAAATTATCTGACTAGTCTTTGATTTACTTTCGGGAAAATATATTTAATAAATGTAAAGGAATTGGTATAAACACTTCCAGTGCCGGGAAACCGGGCGGGCGCTCATCACGTAAGCGTTTTCCTCTATATAAGGTTTTTGATTTTCACATGTTTCCCGAGTGTAGCGCTACGAAATTGTTTGCAGTGAAAGAGCTCTATTATCACATGATATTCATATGTCCACAATTTACGTGAATTTAGGTACAGTCAAGAGTAAAACTATGTCGCGGAATGATAGTTTCGGTACATATTTATAAGAGCATAAATGGGATTTTTATGTACAGTCAGCTGCAGAGAACAGTGACCTAGAACTCCATAGAAGTTTGTATGCAGGGGCGGTCAGGTTTTTCTGCAGCTAACTGTAAAATAGACAAAATCGCTTCATTATCGGATTTCGTGTTTAGACGAGGTCGAAGAGCATCGCTTATAAACCAATAATTATCGATTATCGATGTTCAATATTTTGTTTCTTATCCATACTTATATTATACTAGCTCTAACCCACTGCTTCGCCCGCACACGTTTACTGTGGAACGTCTTTGACCTTTATTTATAAGTACTTTATTAAAAAATCTGAAGAGTTTGTTTGTTTGAACGCGATAATCTCAGGAACTACTGGTTCGAATTGTAAAATTCTTTTTGTGTTGGATAATCCATTTATCCAGGAAGGCTTTAGGCTATATACGAGTAAGGGATGATTCACAGTAGCCCGTTCCGTTTCCGGGCCGGCCCGTTTTCTATGACAGCAAACGCAACGGCCGGCGTATTTCTCTAGAAGAAAACGGGCCGGCCCGGACACGGAACGGCCTACTGTGAATCATCCTTAACATCACGCTGCGACCAATAGGAGTGAAGACGCGGACGAAGTCGCGGGCAACAGCTAATTCATAATACTTCTTTATATACTATATAAAAATTTCATTCTTATTGGATGCCTTTAGTGTGTGATTACTAAAAATTTGTGTTATTGGCGTGAATAAAGAACATTATTATTATATTTCAGGTTATTATTATTATAAGAGGATTACGTGAGCGAAACTTTAAGTTTCTAGCCCCAAGGGTGTGGTCTGTGCGTTTATAACGTTCAACCCCTACTTTACCCCTCTATACTACCTCTTAGGGGTTAAATTTTGAAAAACGATGAAATACGCAACTGATCATTTTTGTACTCAATTTATACGAAATTACATGCAAATACGTCCGAGAAATAAAACGTTTCTTAACAACTTTTGTCCCCAATTCAACCGTTTGGGGCTGAATTATGAAAAATCCTTTCTTGGTGGATGCCTTTTGCCTACGTCATAAGAGAAATACGTGTGCAAAACTTTAAGTTTCCAGCCCTAAGCGTTTGGCCTGTGCGTTTATATAAAACTTTCATCGCGTATTTTGCCTTCTTAGGGGTGGAATTTTGGAAAACGCTGAAATACGTAACTCATTATTTTTGCCGAACTCAATTCATACGAAATTTCATGAAAATATATCCAAGGAATAAAAAAAATCATACAAACTTTTATCCCCAGTTCAACCCCTTGAGGGTTGAATTTTGAAAATCTTTCCTTAGTGGATGCCTACGTCATAAGAGGAAAATGTGTGCGGAACTTAAAGTTTCTGTCCCTAAGGGTTTGGCCTGTGCGTTTATATAAAACTTCCATCCCCTATTTTTCCTACTTAGGGGTAGAATGTTGGGAAACGCTGAAATAAGTGACTCATTATGTTTTGCCGTACTCAATTGATACAAATAAATATGTCTAAGGAATAAAAAGTTTCATACAAACTTTAACCCCCTATTTTAGGATTTTTCATCAAAATGGGGTGACCCCTTGGGGGTTGAATTTGGAAAAATCCTTCCTTAGTGGATGCCTACGTCATAAGAGAAATACGTGTGCGAAATTTTGAGTTTCTAGCCTTAAGGATTTGGCCTGTGCGTTGATCCTCGGTCAATCAGCTTTGCCTTTTATATATATAGATAGATAGGTCAAATGTGTGTTCTGTGTATTACTTTTCCATACTTAAACCACTGAACCCGAATTAAGTTTGGTCCCTGAAAAAAGCAGGACTGTCGTCTCGGATATCGTCCTCTACGGAATGGGCAGCGGAAGTTTGTACGGAAGTACGATATAAACGAGTTCTAACATTTTTTTTGTACCACGTCGGTGGCAAACAAGCGTACGGCCCGCCTGATGGTAAGCGGTCACCGCAGCCTATGGACGCCTGCAACTCCAGGGGTGTCACATGGACAGAATCGCGAGAAGATGCTAGCTTTATCGTTTAATAAAAGTTATGCGTAACGCAGCAGGATTTGAAACTGCTTTTCTTATAATTGGTCGCGTAGTATTCTAATAGACGAAATAGTAAAAAGTCAAATTACGAAAATTCAAATTATGAAAATTTTAATTTTCGTTAGGGAAAGAATCTGTTCCTAAGTTGCTTAAGTAATACAAAATGTGATTATGATTTTCTTTATACAGATACCTATTTTTTATACAACTACCGGTGGTACGGTATGGTGAACAGACACCGTAGCATATGGACTCCAGAATTACAAGCGTGTTGCCGACCCTCCATTGACTTTAGGATTCATTGACTCACCCATATCTACCAACTTTAATGTATAATGATTATTTATATTTATACTCGTACTATGCTCCCCTCGAATCGATCCAAACAGCCATGAATTTCTATCAATTGTAAAAAAAAACCAAAAGCTGACTTGATAAAAAAAACTATATAATTATCAAACTTGCTGAGACAATATCACGAGAATCGGTTGAGAAATGCGACCTGTAGAGTCCGGAAATATCGGCTAAATAGACCAACACCTAAGGGGAGGTCACGCCATACAAAACCTCGGGTGTGTCGGACTGTTTAGCTTAGTTTAGTAACACTGCCTATGAAGCGCATGGTCCCTGGTTCTATTTTTTTTATGACATAGGAGGCAATCGAGCAGACGAATCGCCTGATGGTAAGCGATTAGCGCCGCCCATATACACTCGCAACACCAGAGGGGTTGTAAGTGCGTTGCCGGCCTTTAAGATGGGAGAACGCTTTTTTCTTGAAGATTTGAAGGTTGAATCGGTCCAGAAATACCGCAGGCGACAGTTTATTCCACAGTTTAGCTATGCGAGGCACGAAATTTCTGGAGAAACACACAGTTGAGGACTGCCAACCATCTATTAAGTGGTGACGATGGAATTCCCGGTAAGGGCGTTTAATTGTTTATGTGACGATCAAAAATTTTTTTTTCTTGAGACTTGAATGGTTTCTTTATTAAATAATGTATATCGTCGTATAGTCTCCATAATAAATGCCTTATTGAGCTTACTTTGCGACTAGTTCGATTTGTGTAAAGTCCTGTAATATTTATTATTGATAAATATGGCGACGGCATCCTACAGACACTTTGTCAAACTCGCCATACAACCAGATTTGAACCAACATCGAAGTTTGGTGCAACGCACTACAAAGTACAATGTATATACTGAGATAGAGATATCAGTGAAATACTCCACGTAGATCGTAGCGCCGTTGTGGTATGTAGTAAGAACTAACCGCACGGCCGCTGCATTTCTGTCACTCCAATGTGCAAGTGCGATAGAGATAGCTCCCAGTGACATCTGGTAAAAACAAGTTAAACTAACATCTCCATAGAAAAATTCGTACTTCGAACTGAAAGGCCCCTGCAACGCACCATGAGAATTAGTTTACGAACGGAATAACTGTCAATTCATATCCGATTCTAATCGTAGCTAATAGTAATAGACTCAAAGGCGAATGATTTATTTATTTACTCAACGCTTCAAACTTCGAACATGTATTCCCAAAATATCGAACGTTAAAATCGATATAATCATCAGCCAATATAGGTACGTACGTCCCACTAATCGGCACACGCGCCAGCTTAAGGTGACTTACTGACTTGGCGGGGCGGGAGCGATATGTACTGATAAATAAATAAATAAATAAATATTGGGGGACAATCTTACACAAATCGACCTAGTCCCAAACTAAGCAAAGCTTGTACTATGGGTATTAGACGACGATGTACATACTTATATAGATAAATACATACTTAAATACATAGAAAACATCCAAGACCTAAGAACAAATATCCGTGAAAAATGTACAAATAAATGCCCTGGCCGGGATTCGAACCCGGGACTTCTAGCTTCGGAGGCAGAGTCACTACCAACTAGGCTAAACAGGTCGTCAACTGATGTGAGATTTCCTCAATTAACGAAATACTGTCAGTATTACGTTTGCGCCAGGGCTCGGAACCGGTTAATCTCAAAATCCTGAAATAGCCAAATATTTTTAATTAGTTTATGCTCTTTATGTAGGACTCAATAAAGTATTTGGGTTATTACTTCATATTGTTAGATTGCCTGATTAAACATAAAATAGTAGACGAAAGAACGATAAGAACTAAAAAAATACCGGTAATTTCGTATGGACAGAATACCGGTTTCCGAGCCCTGGTTTGCGCAGTAGTAATACCATGCGCAGAAGTGGAGCAGTATTGCATTTATATTGGTTGGCACAGACAGCTGACAGTTTTCTCATATCGTACCGCCTCCGCATCGACAAAACAGGAATGCGCCTTAGTCCCCACGCTAGCTTATAGTACGGACTGGGGACTTCACACGCACTTTTGAATTTCTTCGCAGATGCCTACAGATACAGACAGATACAAGTCTCCTCAAAATTCTCCTCACCGAAAAGCTGACGGTAAAATATCAAATGGTATTCGTTACGTAAGTTCCAAAATCTCATTTAAGGCGCGGAGTAGACCCAAATGATAGATTTTAAAACGCTAAGGCTCTAAAACGAGCCGATGAATCAATCTGAAACAATATAAATATATATTAGCCTTGGATTTTTCGTTAATAATCTGAATGTTTAGATTTTTTTATCAAACTTCAATTACTAATGTCAAAAACAATCTTGAAATAAGGCTGTTTACAACATGAAATTTACTACTCCTTCTAAACTACAAGAGATATATACACGGTTCTTTCGAAAATAGATTGGTAATTCATATATTTAAAAAGCTAAACGATAAAAATTTCCGATACAATCATTCGTTTTGACAATATGAATTTTTATTCCAATTTCGCAAGGTTTTCCGAGCGCGAGCGAAGAGTATGGCATATCGAGCTACCACTAGCGAGCGAGCAAGACAAAAATTTGGGAGCACCACGGGCCTTAATTCGAACCCACTACCACCGTCTTACAGCCACGTGCTTGAACCACTAGGACGGTAGTGTAGTGGTTCAAGCATCCCAAAATCGATATACAATAATATTATTAAAGATAACCTCGTATACATTGAGTGTTGAACAGTGTTCGATTACATTATCTTAATCTTTATCGCAGTTTCCTATCATCTTTCGTCTTGTAGATTATATAAGTTTATTGCATTCATCTTTAAAAATAAAAACCGGCCAAGTCCGAGTCGGACTCGCGCACCGAGGGTTCCGTAAAAAATATTTTTATTATATGATGTAACAAAACATTTACGATTTTCGCAATTTTTCCTTTATCTGTGCTATAAGACGTTGCTTCGTACCAAATTTCAAGATTCTGAGTTCACGGGAAGTTCCCCTTAGATTTTGATACCCTTGCGAGTGTCGGAAATTTGCGGAAATTTGCGGTATAAACGGCTGTATCTTTTAATTGCATTGGCTTAGAAATTTGATTTTTTCACAGCTCCAAAGGACAGTTAGACTTGAGTATTTGTTATAAATTCCGGCTTGATACCTCCACGCGTTCCTGAGGGTCTTGACAGACAGACAGATGGACGGATGGACGGACAACAAAGTGATCCTATAAAGTTTCCGTTTTTTCCTATCGAGGTACGGAACCAAAAAAATCAATCGCCGAATCGAATAGCTGAAATTTAGATCATTAAATAAGTCTTTAAATCTACTTTTTCCCGAAGAACTGCAGGAAGGATTAAAGGGATATATTTTAAAGTTCGTTTTTATTTATTTTATTAAAAGGATTCTTCTAGTCAGGAGTGTACCTATAATATTTTAAAGATTCGGGCGCATGTGACACTCCTGGAGTTGCAGGCGTCCATAGGCTGCGGTGACCGCTTACCATCAGGTGGGCCGTAGGCTTGCTTGACACCGACGTGGTATTTAAAAAAAAACGGTTTGACTATATTATTACTATCTCGTCATGCAATGGAATTCAACGAAGACAAGAACGTAATGAAGTGACAATGACTTCTCAGCTTCGTTTATTTTAGGACCTGACTCGTTTATGCGAGGTTAAGCCGCGTGGGGACAGGTCAGTTCTTGATGGGTGACCGCTTTGAGTGGTTACTAACAGAGCGCTCCCGTGCTTTGGAAGTCACGTTAAGACGATCACGGCCACTATCTACGACAGCAGACGTTAAGCCATATTAGAAGCCTTCGGGCGACTTGAAAAAACAATAAATAATAAGTATTGGGGGACAACCGTACACAAATCGACCTAGTCCCAAACTAAGCAAAGCTTGTACAATTAACTTCTAACAGGCAAGTTGCCCATTAATTTCACAAGGGGGGGGGGGGGCGAGGTTGCCACCGTTATCCTACACGTGACTCCTGGGTGGTATTAAAAGTGCAACAAACTGGCAACCGTACTGTCTTCTCGAAGATCTCATGCTTCGAAAACAATGCCACACGATTATTTTTAACTAGCTATTGCCCGCGACTTCATCCGCGTGTTCGCTCCTATTGGTCGCAGCGTGATGTTATATAGCCTAAATCCTTCCTCGATAAATGGGCTATCCAACACAAAAATAATTTTTCAAGTCGAACCAGTAGTTCCTGAGATTAGCGCGTTCAAACAAACAAACTCTTCAGCTTTATAATATTAGTATAGATTATCTCACACTGACATTGCGTCAATTTTTCTTTAACGCCCTCTATAAATGAGCTCTTAGTATGTAAAAGCGGGAAGCTCGTCCCTAGAGGCAAAGCTTAAAACTACGTACAGAATAAGGAATTTCATTATGAAAATTCAATTTTCAGGTCATTCACATAAGATTAGTTTCGACGGGGCGAGGTAAACAACACATTTCTGGGCACAAACGAGTCAAAGTTTCTTGCCGGATTGTCAGTTCTATTGCTCTTTTTAAGAATGCCATGTACAATAATTAAGTACTTTAAACTGAACGTATTGTCATTTCTTCCATGGAGCCCAACCCTTGGTAAATGCCTAAATGGCTTGTTGCAGACTTCAATTAAAAGATACAGACATACAGTACAGTCATAATCACAATAAGTGGAGGCAAACAACAACCGGTCTTATCGCTAAAGAGCGATCTCTTTCAGACAAAGCAAGTAAATAATAATAATAATGCCCGTTTTTCATCGGTAACAATATGCACAGTCATAGTTTTTCGCTATCACTATTTTTCACTACTTATAGAAATAAAACCCATTTTTTGTTAATGAGAATGAATACAGGGTGTTTTTTATTGAATTCCGTTAATTGCGAAGGCACAGTCCTGAGATGGAATAAAATAATCTTCTCTAAGACACTAGTATCCCAATTCGTACCATTTCGAAGATATTCAAAAATTTATTTTCGTTAATTAACACCCCTAGTATAGTATAAAATATCCTTAACAATAAACAATGTCTACGTGCGTGTCTTTCGAATTTCAAATTGTCATACTTGACATTAACTTTTGCTTAACTCCACGTTAACTCTTAAGGCCGGTTTTCATTCACCCTTGGTGATATAATTATTTATTTTGTATGAAAATGAAAAAAAGAAACTTGAATTTTGAAAAACTAAATATGCTACAACGTTTCTATGGCTATAGGTACACAGCTATATGCTAGAACGAACGGAAATCAATTAAACTTCCTGTATATTCCTTAATTTAGAATGAGACGTTCGGTTCTATATTATAATGCACATTCTCACCCAAGAATCCAATTATTTGTTTTTGGGAAAAAGGTAGTTTCAATTTAGACTTATTTTTCTTCCGTAAGCATCTTAGGTACTATATGTAAGAACAGTAAACTTTGTCGACCACTTTTCGATAAGGTCCCGTTCTTTAATTAATATAATTATAATGAGTATATAATGTCCAAGGAATAAATGATGTGAATTGTCTTGACATTTTCTGTTCGTTACTGTCTAGTACAGAACTATCGCGACTTAAATAGGATATCTTTTACGTGTACTCATCGAATATTTCATTAAGTAATATCGTTTCAGACTACTCCAAAGTCCAAATGGACCTTCAACCTAAAAACTAACCTATCTATACAACAGCGAATGGCTCCGTTACTATCTAAAACGTTTATAAAGGCATCTCATTCTTTAATCAGTTTATTGGTATTCAATATCAATATCAGCTTATACACGTCCCACTATTGGGCACAGGAGGCCTGCCCATCGATGTGAGGACTTTTTTAGGTTGGGAAAATACATTACATTTGAAAACCACATACTGTACTTTCATATCTTATGCCAAAACAAAGTCAGAAGGTAATATTTTGTACGCGTATGTTTTATGTATGTGCATACATGCTACATATAAGGCGTTTTATGACATTGCAGCAACCAGCAGTTTAGATGAACCAGCAGTTTAGTGTAATAAAGCCAAGGCGGAAGTAAATTTTAATAAAATTCATGCGTTATTCCTGCGAATGTAATGCCTATTTATTTCCATTATTTTCACTTTGAATCACGTTGACGTATGTTTCAATAATATGTTAAGGGAAACATCTTAATCTATATTGTATTATACTACTTACCTGTGTAACGTTGTTCCTCGTTTATATGTTTCTGTTTTATTTTCGAATAAATAATATACATGATTAATAAAGAAATTATAACTCGGATTAAAGACACTGGTTCTAAGTTGGTCTTGACTTAAATATGGTTGAAATAATTTAAAATGACCGACTTTAAAAAAAAACTGTCATTAGATTTAGAGACATTTTGCTTGGATAGTAAAGTCGCTTTTTTGGAGCGTTCGTGGCCCAGCGGCGCCCGCGTACCGCGTGCGGTATGCGAGGTTAAGCAATGTCGCGCGAGGTCAGTCCTTGGATGGGTGACCGTTTTGAGTGGTTACTAACTAAGCGCTCCCGTGCTTTGGAATGCACGTTAAACCGTTGATCCCGGTTGCTGTCTATGATAGCAGTCGTTAAGCCAAGTTAGAGGCCTCCGGGCGGCTTAAGAACTTCTAACAGTCAAGTTGCCCACTCACTTGACAAGCCTAATCCCAATAAGGTCTAGTTTCCCCCTCGGGTTGGAAGGTCAGATGGCAGTCGCTTCCGTAAAAATTAGTGCCTACGCCAACTAATGGGATTAGGTATTGGCCCCTAGGCATCCGTCAGGATGCAACTGTACTGGGAATAACGCTAGGATGATGATGAGTAAAGTCGCTTTCTATTTAATGCAAATCGGACAATCCAAATGACTTTAAGTATATCAACTTAGATAGAGTTTAAAGTGATTATATTAACCACTTTGTTGGCGCTGACTGTACCTAAAAGGAAAAAACATAAAAATACTGGTTGGCAGAATATTAGATTGTTTCTTATGGATACAAAGCAAAATGACGCATATTAAACGCCGAGCGTAGCGCAGGATTCTGAAGTAGAATCTTGAGCTTAACAAACGTTTTTCTCTACTAACTTGAACAAATCATAATAAAATTGACCATTGTCATTTTTTGCTTACCACGGCGTGGCTGGCATATCGATTAGACACAGTAACCGATTAATAATTAATCTCTGTTCTCGCATAGTGTCTCCCCAACTTACGAATCATCGTAACTTGTCCAACTTATAATAGGTAATAATAATAACAATCGTTTAATTAATAGCACAGTTTCAAATTAAAGGATAAAATTGAAAAATTTTATGCTCCGAGCAGGATTCGAACCTGCGACATCTGGCATACGCGGCCAATCGCCGCCCCCTTACTCACCCCCCCACCCCCCTCCCCCCTCCCTTAACCATCTTTTCCCTTTAATAATAATAATAATAATAATAATTTATTCATGGAATCAACTTAACAATAATTACAAAATGTTGAGCCCTCCTAGTAGGTATGTACACACCTGTGTCAGGAGGACCTTTAATTTGAAATTTTCGATAGCAGCGTTACTGCTTTAGTACAAAATTAATAGCACAGTTTGTTACATACTTCACAAGGGTCTCCGCACTAGGCTTCTCCTGTATCGCAGAAATCAGTTAAAACTTAAAAAACAGAACTTAAAAATTTCTAACTGAAAATATAAAAAAAAAACCTAAAAAGTTTCGTACAGTAAAACAAAGAAAATATAGATTATTACATATTATTTTACGTTATATGATATAAAAACGGAAACTTAAAAACAAACATTACTAAAATGCACAATAAACATACATCAAAAACCGAGATGCCTCTTAAGGCTAGGTCGTCAAGCGAGTTAGCGTTTTCGAGTTTTCTAAAAACAATCTGAAACGTAGAAAAAGGGTTTTAAAAATTGGAAAAAATTATATGTTTTACTTAAGGATCTAGTCTAGTCAAAGTTGCACTCAGTTACACGATCTAATGAACTTCGCTCGATAGAAAGAGACCCCAAAGTTACCCCTTTTTGTAAAGCATTTACAATCTGACGATTAAACTATTGATATTTTAAATAAAGTTTTTGAACTAAACTAAAGCCATTCAGTATTTCTAGACATTTTTGCAGAATTTAAATAGATAAAATAATTGTATTAATTAATATGTTTAAATACCTACAAAATGCGCGAGCGCGGAGGCTCGGCAGGCCCGATCAGTCGCGCGCTGGCGCTTACGGACAACGGACCTGTGTCAGTTTTATCCGTGACAGTTTCGTGCACCAAACAAGCAGTTTTTGACGAATTTATATAATTGTCGCAAGTTATTTAAGAGGGGCGATAAAAACCCAAATGAAAAAAGTCGTAATTATTAACAAATAAATTATGGTCATAGTGCCACAATATAAATATGACAGTATAACAACTGAACTGAACCCCTGCAGAAATGGAACCAAACATGGTAAAATTATAAATAAAATGTTTATTACCAGAAATTGTAGATATAGTAAGAGATTGCTTTGCACTTGAATATTTTTATTAAGCTATGAGCTTCACCACATTAATTCCGGCCGTCTTTTTTTTAATACCACGTCAGTGGCAAGCAAACGGCCCGGCTGATGGTAAGCGGTCACCGCAGCCTATGGACGCCTGCAACTCCAGAGGTGTCACATTCGCGTTGCCGATCCTTTTAAAATTTATACACTATCTATCTTTCTAGCTAATCTTCTTTTAATAAATCTACCCATTTCCAGGTAGCTATCATTTCAGTAGTTTGGTATCATTTCATATACCATATTGATTCTTTTATCATCTTTATGTAAAAATCATTTCTGGTATTTATTTAACAAGAATACAGTAATCTTACGCATAAATAGTAAAAAAGTAAAAACTTCGCAATGTTTTTTTATGCTTTGAGAGCTAATAACTTTAGACGAATAAATTAAACCACCAATAAATATTCTGTCTGTATTTTATTAAAATAAATTAACGTTTTTTCCAAGCTCGTGGCTCCTAAAGTGTTAGCTGTTACAATAAAGCTTAAAACTAGTGGCTCTGTGAGCTGCAGACCACGCAAAAAATATTTTTTCAAATATCAAAATTGACAAAAAATGTCGCTACAAAAATATAATTATCGAACCTGCTCACAAAATGTCACGAGAATCGGTTGAAAAATGCGACCCGTAGAGGAGAACATTCGAACAGACAGACATACGAAAGAACTTTTGTCGAAAGCTGAAACGGAGACGCTTCGCTCGCTCGGTCAAAAAACTATGTTAGTAATAATTTTATGACAGTCATGGTTCACTACTACTGGGCCTGTGTTTATGAAGAGTCAAACATTATCAACTTATATCCATACGCTTCGTCAGGTTTTACTGTAGACTGATGAGTATACTCTGTTACCTGTGAAGGACTTCAAGAAGGCCTTCGATTCGGTTGAAACCTGGGCTGTACTACAATCTCTCCAGCGGTGCCTAGTAGACTACCGCTATTGTCGAAGTACTGAAGTGTTTGTACGACAACGCCACTATGTGAGTTCGACTCCAGGACCAGAACTCGACACCTATTCCGTTGTAGCCGCGAGTCAGGCAGGGAGATGCTATTTCTCCCAAACTGTTCTCCGCTGCACTGGAGGATGTTTTCAAGACTTTGGACTGGAGAAGCCTAGGCAGTAGGCATCAACATAAACGGCGAGTACATCACTCACCTTCGGTTTGCTGACGATACAGTAGTCTTGGCTGAGACCATACAGGATTTAATTACCATGCTCAATGACCTTGGTAAAACCTCCGAGAGAGTTGGTCTTAAGCTGAATATGTACAAGATGAAGATCATGTGAAATGCCCATGTAGCACCAACTATCGTTACAATCGGACACTTTATACTCGAAGTTCAAGTTGATTATGGTATACTAGCGACCCGCTCCGGCTTCGTACGGGTGCAATGCTGATACTAATTATAATTATACTGCTTTTTTTTTACTAGAAATTTGATAGCTCGTTTGTATAAAGCTCGTATTCAAATATAAGAAAACTCATTTCAGCGTTTTTAACTAAACATGAAGATATCTCAGAAACTTATTTTGTTTTTCGTGAAATATTCCAGTAATTTATTTTTTATTTATTTATATGGAGAACCAACAGCCTTTATATCACAATAATATTTAGATATTATGTAGAGAGATAGCCAATTATAGGATCTCACTGGTAGTAACTATATAAGTAATGTCAAAATCACTATGTAAAATCAAAATCTAAAATTAAAATCAAATATTCATTCTGCAAATAGGCCACAAGGGCACAAGGGCACATGTATTTTTTGTAAAAAGTAAAGGATATAAAATGGTTATTGTGGGTTATCCCTAAGAGATAGACATATACCATAGTCGACTTTTTTGTAGACCTTTTTAAGTTGTACAATACTGTAGTAAATTATTTTGATTTATCTTGTAGGGTTCAGCCAGCGTTTGCAATGTAAGCGCAATAAAATATGTTTATTTACGACATCACATTAGAAACCTATTAAATTATCTGTGTTTCTCTACTATATATAAGTACATGTAACCAAGAGGAAAGAGCAATGGAGAGGGCTACGCTGGGAGTTTATCTGCGCGATCGTATCAGAAATGAGGCCATCCGCAGAAAAACCAAAGTAACCGATATAGCCCTCCGAATCGCTTAACTTAAGTGGCAGTAAGCGGGGCACATTGCACGTAAAACCAATGGCCATTAGGGCGGAAAGGTTCTCGAGTGGCGACCACGTACAGGAAGGTGCAGCGTAGATAGGCCCCCACAAAGTGAACTGATGACCGGATAAAGGTCGCGAGAGTCCGCTGGATGCGGAAGGCGCAGGACCGGTCATTGTGGCACTCTTTAGGGGTCGCCTATGTCCAGCAGTGGACGTCCATCAGCTGATATGATGATGATGATGATGATAAAACGCACACGACAAGTAAATATAACATCCTGTATAAATATAACACCAATACATAAAAAATTGCATGACCTATTAAACAAATCGAGTAGAAAGGTATAAGACATATTTCTTAGGCTCTTAGGTTTCATAGACTAAATAACGAATTTCAGGGTTTTAGGTATGTACTATGATGAATTCTGTTTTTTTTTTCATTATAATGAATCATACCGTAAGTTCGACTTTCAATTATTTATTTACTACCTTATTAAAAATACTTGAGTTTAATTATAAGTCATGCATTTCTTAAGTCAAAATACAGTTATATTTCTATACTGTGACCAGTATGAAGCTAGCGGGGTCATCCGAGTTCACAGTCGCTTCGTCCGCGCGGACTTGTTCACACACCGCCAGGACAGCGCTAAATACCTACTCTCGCAGAACTAGAGGGCCTTAAAGGTACTAAACAATTTATAAGTATAAGTACTTATTCAAGCAATATAATAGTTAAGTGCATATATCTAGCAATGTACAAATTGCAGAAATTGCAGAATATACTCGGAAATTTCCAAGAAATTACATGAAAGAAACTGAGAAAGTTCTCTGTGAGAATGTTTCCATGAGAACTTTAACATTTTGTGTAATATATAATATTACACGCCACATATTAGTAAACCAGGCAGGCATAATATTTAAAATGGCGTGTGTCTACGTCGGTCCGGACACGATAAGATTGTTTATTAAATTTAAGTTCCAGAGAATATTCTCCATAGAAGTTTCGCAACTTATGAAACTTCTCGTCGGTGCATTGCTACATATATCCTAACCTGAGGCACCTTCTAAGAGAATCGCATCTTAGGTAATAGGTAAAATGTCCTTCACTGTAAGGTGTTCTGTGCCTGAGTGCCAAAACGTTCCAAGATCATTTTGTTTCATACGATTCAGGTCCTAACTGCTATTGACTTATGCTTCAGAATGACGTGAACCTTGATGCACTGGGTTACCGTTTCTAGGATCGTTAGTTTGCAGCTTTGCATTTGAGCGAGGTTTCAAGTATGGCAGTTATATTCAAGTGGTGTAATAAGCAAGTAGCTCCTAGCGTTCTTTGAATAGACTTGGAGATAGCAAGATTCAATGCTAAGATCACAGACAAACATAAAATCTTGATAATTATTAGCACTTAACGAACGAACTGTATTTTCGTTTAGATTTGCTTGTACGAGTTAAGTATTTTTTTACAAGAGTTCGAACGTACCGGCCATTATACGAAAATTTAGTCAATGAAATTTTATTCAGGGGTTATTTGAAACAAAAAAGATACTCGACTTTAACCTTTTGGTCGCCAAAGACCCATATATTCGCACCATCGGTTCAACGCCAACGACGGATATATCGGTCACGGCGTGCGTTGCGATATCAAGCTACATGCATTTCAATAGGGTTCAACTTCGTGTTTGACATTTCGATGTCATGACGTGGGAGTGCCAGCTTTTGTATTTGACAGACCGTTGAAAATGTTAAATGTGTTATGTAAGGTCTAAATTCCATTGAAATCAAGTTTTAATATTTTGTTGCACATTGTCGCTCAAGGCTTTTATATATCCTTACACTTTCAATGAACTAAATTCTGGACTAAATTTTTATTGAAATTTTGTGTTACTTTACACCTAAATTACACAATAAGACACAAATTTCTGAAGATACGATACGATATTACGTGATTCATCTGACATAGTTATGGATGATTTTTATAGTTATCAAATCATAGGTGCATGTAATATGCCTAATTTGAAGAATAAACTACTTTTACTTTTTTTTACAAACTTCAATTTACTCGTAATATTATGTAACGGTAAAAACACCAGAAAGAAGCATTTATAGATAGAAATAAAATTCATACAAAAGTACTGAGCGGGCGCGGCGCGGTGCGGGGCGGCGGCGGATTTGACTTTTTGATTTTTCCGAAATTGTCGACTGTCGATAGTGTCGATTACTGCTTCATATGTTACACACGCCGACTCCGCTCCGCTATCCCGCGCAGTTTTTTGGTGCGACGTCCCCCGGACCGCGTTCGCTTTACCGAAAAACCGCCTCCGCTACGCAACGACGCTGCGCCGCGTTCTGTGCGTTTTAAGCTTTAGCAACACCTCCTCAATCTGATGAAGGACTCCAATTGTTGTCCGAAACATGTCGGAAATAGTGACTTTCCAAATGAGTTTCAACCATTATTCCTTCTTTAAGGAGCGTCCGTGGCCCAGCGGCGCCCGCGTACCGCGTGCGGTATGCGAGGTTAAGCAATGTCTCGCGAGGTCAGTCCTTGGATGGGTGACCGCTTTGAGTGGTTACTAACTGAGCGCTCCCGTGCTTTGGAAGACACGTTAAGCCGTTGATCCCGGTTGCTGTCTGTGATAGCAGTTGTTAAGCCAAATTAGAGGCCTTCGGACGGCTTGAGAACCTCTAACGGTCAAGTTGCCCACTCACTTGACAAGCCTAATCCCAATAAGGTCTAGTTTCCCCCTCGGGTTGGAAGGTCAGATGGCAGTCGCTTCCGTAAAAACTAGTGCCTACGCCAATTCTTGGGATTAGGTAGCGGACCCCAGGCATCCTTCAGGATGCAACTGTAATGGAAATAACGCTAGGATGATGATTCCTTCTTTAAGTGGAAATAAAATTGACAATCCTTTTGGCCTGTTTTCATTCTAAACTCCGACTAACTTAAAGCACCTTTTTACTCTTTCATATACCACGTCGGTGACAAACAAGCGTACAACCCGCCTGATGGTAAGCGGTCATCGCCTATGGACGCCTGCAACTCCAGGGGTGTCACATGCGCGTTGCCGACCGTTTAAAAATGTATACACTCCTTTCTTGAAGAACTCCATGCTGTAGTCCCTCGGGAAAACCTCGACGAAGAATCTTAAGCTATAGTAAATTTCCGTAGTATGCTAATAACAGTGCACGATGAAGTAATTAACTATTCTTGTTAGCTGACTTTAAAATAAACTTTAAACCAGTACTTTTAAGTCTAGAATAGTTGAACAGCCAAAGGCTACGCGGCTGTTTACGCAAGGCAATTTGTTTTAAAGTTTATGGCCTACCAAAGTCTGTATAACTGCCTCTACAGCTACATTGTAATGGCGGGGTGTTTTCATGGTATCATGGTTTTTCCGTGTGTTTATTGATTTCGAAGACTTCCTCTCTTGATGAGATACTATCCGAATTACGTTTGCGCTGTAGTAATCATGCGCAGAAGAGGGGCAGTAATGCATTTGTATCGCCTCGCTTCCGCGCCCGCTCCAGTCAGGAAGCACTCATTTAAAGCGCACAGTAAAAAGCGATACTGTCTCGACCTGATAGTTGACTCTGACAGCTGAGAGTTTTCTCATATCGTACCGCCTCATCACCGACAAAACAGAAATTCGAAGTTCCGTACTCGGCTGCTACGAGTACCTTCTCCAAAATCCAACCTATTTTAAACTATTATTGATCAGACAGACCAATGAGCAATTTGTCTGAAGATTAAAAAAGGAAAAAGAGAGTAAATGTTATTTATTCTTCAATTTAGACATAATTATTATGCTCCTTTAAATGTCAATAAGCTACCACCGGTTCGGAAAAATAAACCTCTGCCACGAGAAGAACCGGCGTAAGAAACTCGGCGAGGTGTCATTTTTACGAAACAATATACATCCACAGACCAAAAAATATTTTTTTTGAAGTCTGAGTATACATCTTATAGTGTAAGTAATAAAATTACAGTGTCAGAAACTACAAAATTACAATGCTACAGTAGAAAACCTATTTTTGCGACTCATTACCCGTGCAGGACGCTATCACTGCCAAACATCCCTATCCATGATGTATCGTTTCCCTTATAATATGCTTTTGAAATAAGTGTTAGTTACACTATAGATTTGAATTTAGATTCATTTTTAGGATGCTAAAACTATTACCCCCTTAATTATAAAACTTAACATACCTCTGTTAACTAAAAGTTGTTTTGTCCTTTTCTCACAAACATAAATGTCAAAGTAACAGATAAAGACAAACCAACTTTAGCGGCTTGTTAACTAATAGAGGCTTGATGGACGTTTATGAATAAGGGGGTTATTATGTATATGAAAAAAGTTTACATGAGTTTAGGTATGGAAGAGGAATATGCTCTTTTGCGAACCATACGACTCGATAATTACCCCTCATAAAACTAAAATATTAAAGGCTCAAAGTCCATTGTTTGTGCAAAGCAAATTGTTTGCTCGTTTATTTGGGATCTGTATGGTAGCTAATTATTATTCAATTTACTTGCTAATTTGTGAACTCAATACGAGTATCGTTAAGCATAATAAACAACGATAACAAAATTAAAATAATGATGAGCTAAATCATATTTGTGTAGAATTAAGCTTTGTTTGTTGTTGGGAATTGCTTAAATTTTATATTCTTCTCTTTTGAAAATTTTTGAATAATTAAAACGAGAACCGTCAAACGGGGGAAAATGGGTCGTAAAAGGGTTACTTTGCGTCACTGATTTTCATACCATGAATTAGTATGTGTTTTTCTGTATGAATAATCTCGATATAGATTGCATGCTTGGGGAGTTAGGGGCGAAGGTAAACAACACCTCCACCAGCCCAAATGTCAACTTGGTGCTGGAGAAGACTTTCGTCGATTGTGCAAATGCGAATCTTGAAAATGTTTGGGATATCATCTGCAATTAAAGGTCAATGGAGCGGTTAGTAGTGCAGGGAAGAGTGGAGAGTCGACGTTCTCGCGGCCGAACACCAACAAGATGGACAGATCTAGTAAAATCCTCGACAGAATGTTCCCTAATGGATTGTGCGCGAAGTGCTACAAATAGAGAGAGATGGAGAAATCTCGCAAAAGCTGCAACTAAGACGGAAGAAGGCAACCCATAACCACGACCACTCTGACAAGAGTGCACGATTGAGAAGAAGAAGCTTGCATGTTGAATTAGAGGTCCTATGGGTATAGTCAACAGTAATAAGTAGATGATCATTTTAGGAGGGGGATATGGACCCGGGTATGTCCTAAAACTACGACCAAGACCACCGGAGGATGGGCAGCAGCATCCCTGAAGTGCGGTGGAGACACTGCGATCGCCAACCCGCATGCCGAGCGTGGCGATTATGGCATTTACCCCCCATGAAATTGAGGGAGGCATATGTCCTGTAGTGGACGTCCTTCGGCTGAGGTGGTGGTGGTGGATCATTTTAGTACCTTGTCACTTTCACTACTTTGACGCATCCCAACTGTCGCAATATTGTAACGTTAGTCCAACAAAGTACTAAAAAGATCATCGACATTTGCCGTTGACTGTACCAGTTTACCAGTTGCTCGTGAAAACGGTAACATGAGGTTAGTGATGTCGCAGAGATTCCCTCACTTGACTGGACAGTGTCTGTATTATGTTTGCGCAGTAGTAATATCATGCGCAGAAACGCAGCAGTCTCCCTCTCATGATACAATATACGTAATACAAGGTATGACACTCCGGGCAAAATTTGTTGTGCGTGTAACACGAGCCTACGTCATCACTGCTATCGAGCCTATCGGTGGTTGGCGGTCGTAGAGCGAGTTCGTATGTGTACAGGCTGTAAAGTGACGTAGGCTCGTGTCGCGACCCGGAGTAGCAGACCTTTTTTCCTTAGACCATGTCCGTATCGCCTCGCTTCCGCACGACCCGCGCCAGTCAGGAAACACTAATTTACATTTAGGCGGCTTCCTGACTTGGCGGGGCGGGAGCGATATGTCATAAGTATTATGCTCTTTGACGTAGTGTGAGATTTCCTCACTTCACGAAATACTGTCAGTATTACGTCAGCGCAGTAGTAATACCATGCGCAGAATTGGGGCAGTACTGCATCGATATCGGTTGACACTGACAGCTGACAGTTTTTTCATATCGTACCGCCTCCGCATCGACAAGTCAAGGGGCGCTTAAGACTAGCTAGACTGACAATTAACACTGTCAGCTGACATATTTCTCACGTCGTATCGCCTCCAGGGGCCTTTCAGGTCGAAGTACGATTTTTTCTATGGAAATGTTAGTTTAACTTGTTTGCACCAAATGGCACTGGGTGCTATCTCTATCGCACTTGCATATTGAAGTGACAGAGATGCAGCGTTCGTGCGGTTAGTTCTTACTAAATACACAACGGCGCTACGATCTATGTGGAGTATTTCACTGGTATCTCTATCTCAGTATATATATTGTACTTTGTGATCGCCTCCACACCGACAGATTATTAAGTCGCCTTAGTAATACAATCATTATATTTTAAATAACTCAGGTGCATGATAGAACTGTTAGAATGAGCGCGTTCTCGCCAACAAACTGATTCGTCAGTATGGCGAGTAAATTTAAAAATACTAACATGATGTACCTTTTTTTCAAATAAATTGAAAAGAAAAAAAATAACTGTCGTATATTACTCGCCTACGCATCATTTTATTTTATTTATTTTTAGTGTACTTATAGGTATAATTAGTTTGCCTTGAAGTGCAACTAAACCTGGCAACCGACTGCCCGCCTGCCCGCCGTACTGTCTTCTTGAAGATCTCACGGATAGAATATAAATGCCATACGATTATTATTTTTAATGGTTCACCTTAAAAACGCTGTATAAATAAACACTTACTACGACAATTCTCCAATTTAAAAAGCCTTCAAGATATGTGTAGGTATTGTAGGATTATTAAATCTGTAATATATTTTACCACGTCCGATCAAGATTCACTACGTTTTCTTAACGCCTCGAAATACTACATCATAGCCATGCTAACGTGTCAACAATAACACTATTGCGTTAACAAATAACGTATAACAATATTAAACAAATTAGAGGCCGAATCGAGCCACCGCGATAATGGATCGGCAAATACGACGTCAAATAACGTCAATATCGCTAGATTTATTTGCTATCGCAATTGGTGACAAGCCGCCTGGAGATATCTGGATTATCTCAGTATTGCTATCGAGAAAATGGAAGACTTACGCACAGTACACAGCTTAAAGCAATAATACCCGTCCATAACCAAGTCGGATTTGACTCACACAGGCACGCGTGGCTACGAGAATACCGAGGATGCTTCGATTCTGTAAACTACGCCCTCCCCCCCGTGTAAACAGCATACAAGAAAACGAGATATACTTCGGGGATAGCTTTTTAGGACATTTCATTAATATCTGACTTTGTTTACAAAGCTTTACTTATACTTCCTCTGTTGAAATTTGAGACTAGGTAAAAAATACCACCATTTAACTTGGTTGTGTCGCTTAATCTGTTGTTCGAGTAGGCTGACGAAATAAGATAAATAAAGACTCAAATAGTTTGCATTTTTTCTAGGTATGGAGATTGTTTAGTCAATCATGTTTTGGATCTAATCAGACAAATAATATGTTCAAGATTAAGTCTAAAAATCAGTACTATTTTTTCCTAATCCAGCCAGACGGTGTTTTAAGGTACGCGGAATTGTTGATTGCAGACTTCGCAAGCCGTGGCGGTACATCACAATGTGTTTAGAAGGTTTGAAATGGAACGCAGGTCTTAAAAAGTCTTAAGATACTGTGGTTGAGATATGGATTTGGGTGACGCCGGTTGGTTTCATGTTTTGTCAGTTTCGTGATAGGTCAGATTCGTCCTTTGTCAGATTCGGACTTGGGCTAATTCTTACTTGGTCGGATTCGTAGAAGGTCAGATTTTTATTTTATCGGATTCTAACTAGGTCAGTTTCTTCTAGACAGAATAAGAATCTGACCTAGTCAGAACCCGACAAAACAATAGTACGTAGTAACGTAGTCTCAATCTGATAAAGTAATAATCTGACCTACTACGAATACGACAAAATAAGAAACCAACCAACTTCTCCGAAAAGAGGTCTTTTCGGAGAGTTCGGTTGTTTTTTTATTTTATCGAATTCTGACTTGATCAGTTTCTAATGTTGTCGGATTCGTAGTAGTTCAAATGATGGTTTTGTCGAATTTGGACTAGGTCAGTTTCTTCCAAAAAATATTTAATCTGACCTACTGCGAAATCGGCAACATGCGAAACTTACCAACTTAGAATTCGACAAAATAAGAAACAGGCCAAGTCAAAACTCGACAAAATAAGAATCTGACCTTGAATGAATTTGACTAAATAAGAAACCGACCGACGTCGCCCAAACCCTGCTTAAGCTAATATATTTACTGTGACTTACGTTAGATTTCAATAAACTAATCCTTTGTCCGAGGATTTGGATGATTGTTAAAATCATTCGGCCTAGTGGATGTCTACTCAGGCTTAGGGTCTTTGTGATTTGCTTTTGATCAAGTAGTTTTTTAGCGTGAGATAACTAACTGAATTTTCTGTAAGTATAATATTATTATTCTAAGGCACTAAAAGGCCCCGTTTAACTACACTTGTTTAAGAGTCCGCTGCAGTAAGCTCGGTTCTCCATACAAACGTAGTTTTGCTATCATTTTAAAATGGCATGCTGAAATCATTTGAAACTTTGTATACACAAGAGGATCCGGTATATCTTGGTCGGAAATTAGTTTCTGTCGCTTGAAATCATAATGGAGGAAAAATACAGCGATTATTAAGGTTTTCATACAAAACTTAAAAAATTCTAAAACTCGCTGTATTTTTTTCAATTGCAATTTCTAGCAACAGAAACTAATTTCCGACCTAGATATGGCGGATCCCATTGTGTATACAAAATTTCATGTTATTTCAGCATTGCGTTTTAAAATGAGAACGTAACTACGTTTGTATGGAAAATCGAGTTCGGTCGAGCGGACGGGGGACTCTTAAGATTAATTAGACCTTTGTCACTTTTTAGGTTCCCTTACATCAAAATAAAATAATTAATCAGTATAGTTTTGAAGTCCTTATTATTATTGTCGTTGTGACCTATTTGCGGAATAGATATTTGATTTGGATTTTTCAAAAGTGAAAAAAAAACCCGTTTCTCGTGTCCGTCTGTTCGTCTATCAAGAACCTGTTTCTCAGAAAAGCGTGCATATATAAACTTGATATTAATAACAAATCCTAAAGTGTGCCATCTCTAAGAGCTGTGAAAATTGTCTTCTAAGTTAACGCAACCAAAAGATATGGCCGTTAAGGAAAAACGCTAAGAGGGTGATAAGTCGCCGCTTATGAGTCTGGCTAGCCTTTTTTTGACTATCGGCGTGACTTATCAAAAGGATTGGCCATCTTTTAATGAATAAAATATTTTAAATATCTAAATAAAAACAGGGATCTAAAGGGATCCAAAGGCAAAACGCGTACAGTTCAGATTAATTATAACTATTAATGAGACGGTATCGAACCACTAACGAGCATTAATATACTGTCTATTTTGTCACGTATTATTAGGCCGTGGTAAAACGTCAATAAAAGTGACTGACACGGAAGGGGAGTTAATTATCTGAAAAGCCATTAGATTCGGCCCTAATGCTGTCATTCTGACAGTGATGTGATGTCGTAGTGGGTAAGGCGGTCACGGCTTTATGACGTTTTTCAAATAATCCAGATGCCCAGTGACCAGTACTTCAGTGTGGGTCTGGGAGGCATTTAGTATTTTATACTACGAAATTTGGGCATTTATACTGTCGTCAGGGTGTTCTATGTTGTTAATCATTCAATTAAACGATTTGAATAAATTTAATGACATATAATAACAGATTTAACCCTTTCTGTACGGGGATTTGAACGCCTAGCACCGCCTCAATAGGGGCATGTGTTTGCGAGATTCGGCGGTTAGACATATTTTCACTTACGTGTATTTTCTGAAATATAACAGCTAAGTGCTTAAAATTTTATACACACATTAAAAACATTATTAACGTTTGATAACTACTCACTTATTGCACTTTTAATCACTAATACTATATATTTCACGCGTAATATCTCACACTAAAACAAAATAAAAAATTTAGTTACTACAAGCGATTTAAACTATTGTTAGTTTTGTAAATATTAGTTTAATATATTTTGAATAGAACAAGGCCTTTAAATGATAATTAATATTAATATTTTTAAATCACGCATTTTACGACCACAACACTTGCAACTGGCCCCACTACTAAAACTCGATGAAATATAAAACAACACTATTGGCCGCCATATTGAGTTACTTCTTCTGCACTTGTGGAGTACGGGTGTCAACCCCAGTTGACAGAAAAAATGCGGGATTTTTAAATAAGTATTTATTTCAACGCCATCTACCGAAATGTCCTGGCATTTTTTTCTTTGTATCTATACTAATGCTACTACTAAATATTATCGTTATTACCAAGACATAAGGTCTAAGTTTGTTGAAAAAAAATCTCGAACTTCGTCCTTATTTCGATCAACTATAGTTGACACCCGTACTACAGTAATGTTGCCTAATTGGCAACTCTGGTTGTCACTCGTACAGAAAGGGTTAAACGTGAGGATGCGTTTAATACATAATTATACGTTACCCTAGGTAGTTGGTAGTGACACCACGGATATTTGTTCTTGGATCTTGGATGTTATCTATATATTTAAGTATCTATATAAGTATGTATATGACGAGATGACGGGCGATAGAGAGTTATGGAAGAAAAAAACATGCTGCGCCGACCCCGAGTAAATGGGAAAAGGGCACGCGAATGATGATAAGTATGTATATCGTCGTCTAGTACCCATAGTACAAGCTTTGCTTAGTTTGGAACTAGGTCGATTTGTGTAAGATTGTCCCCCAATATTTATTTATTTATAATACCAGATTTAAACGTTAGGATGCGTTAAATACATAATTATACACGTTTATATCACGTATTCGGTCTCTAACCTTTTTCGCCCATGTTAACCGTCCTTTCATACTTGAGGTGATAACTTACTAAACGGTGAACTCATACAATCCGCACGATACGTACGTATAGATACGTTTGTTATGTGTAAATCAAAGCATTTAGTAAATATTTTCGAATTTCTTTTAATTTAAGACGGCAATCAAATGGTAATGTGGGCGGTGCACATTGCACGTAGAACCGATGGCCGTTGGGGCGGAAAGGTTCTCGAGTGGCGACCACGTACTGGAAGGCGCAGCGTGGGTAGGCCCCCACAAGGGGGACTGAAGACCTGGTAAAGGTCGCGGGAGTCCGCTGGATGCGGGTGGCGCAGGACCGGTCATTGTGGCACTCTTTTGGGGAGGCCTATGTCCAGCAATGGACGTCCTTCAGCTGATATTATGATGATGAATCAAATGTTATGATTAGATACATACATTAACTCTGGATCCTCGTCTTCTGTTGTCATGGATTAGTAAAGACGCATGTTAATATGTAACAGGCCCCTATGGGCCCTACGGAAGATCAGCGCCGGCTGCAAAGCCTGCATATATGCTGAGTAGGTTCCCTTTCGTAACTACGCCTTTGTTTGTGTGTTGCCTATGCATTTATCTAATGTTAATATTGTGCTTGTTACGAATAAATTTTTGAATCTGAATCTGAATCTGAAAATATCACCCCTGGCAAAAATAGCCTTTCGGCTTATTTTGATATATAAGTGTAATTTTTTCTTAATAGTCTATTTTTTACAATACAAGTATCATATTAATCGACTGTATTCAATAAGGCTGTATTCCGCGCTTCTCATAACCTGACAAAAAATACTGTAGAATATCCTAAATGTCTATGTATGTAGGAATCTAGTTGAACGTCTTGTCAGTCGTGTCATGCCCACGATGCCCTAGGCGTAAGGTTAATTATAATCACCAGTCTCGTTACGAGGGATGGTAATGAAATTACTACATCAGGAGATAGCTGAGAGCAGTGAAGCCTGAATTTAGTGGAAGAAAACTTAATTTTCTGCAGTGTTATTACGAAAAGATGCGGTGATACACTAAATGCCGTGTATTTCTTCATTTAAGAGTGCGCAGGACGTTCGGTTCTCTATACAAACGTATTTACGCTCTCATTTTAAAACGCCATGCTAGAATAACGTTAAACTTTGTATACACAATGGGATTTGGCATATCTAGGTCGGAAATTAGTTTCTATTGCTTGAAATTATAATGGAGAATAAATACAGCGATTATTAAGGTTTTCATACAAGCCGTAAGAAACTAAAAAAAAGCGCTGATTTTTTTTTCTTTTACAATTTCTAGCAACAGAAACTAATTTTCGACCTAGATATGCCGGATCCCATTGTGTATACAAAGTTTCATGTTATTCTAGCATGGCGTTTTAAATGAGAGCGTAAATACGTTTGTATGGAGAACCGAGCGTACTGCGCCCTCTTAAGATAACTTCGGCGTATTAATTTGTTCATTTCCAGGAATAGATTATCACACATAGGTTTCCAAAATAATTACAATTTATAATTTATTATCTTTATACCAGTAGCTTCTTGTTGAAAGAAAACATCGCGAGAAAACCGGTCTAATGCCAACAAGGTTAGTATATAGGTTAGTATAGTTCTTTCTTTGTGTTGGTAGCACAAATTGCAGTCTTTTTGTAGAACTAGTGCTCACGCCAAATCCTGGGATTAGTGCAAAAACGGACCCGATTTCAGGATGCAACCAGGAAAACGCCAGGAGGTTGATAATGATTTGAACTTTGTTTGTTTGTCTTTGAAGTGATATATTTGGGAGACACTCTTTAACAAAACGACATAGTCTAAAACTAAACAAAGGTACATAGACGACGATGTATACAAACTTATAAAGATTAATTAATTCTTAAATACATAGAAAATATTCGTGCTTATAACACCAAAAAAATGCCCTAACCGCGATTCAAACCCGGGACCTCCGCCTTCGTAGGCAGGGTTAATGTTAACTAAGCCAAAGTGGTCAGCGAAATAACTCACATAAAAAAATAAAGAGTTACCTAATTTTCTCTGCCGTAACAGCCTTAACGCTCGTTGGCACAGTTACGCATTAAGAGTGCGCAGTACATTTGGTTCTCCATACAAACGTATTTACGCTCTCATTTCAAAACGCCGAGCTAGAATAACATGAAACTTTGTATACACAATGGGATCCGGCATATCTAGGTCGAAAATTAGTTTCAGTTGCTTGAAATTATAATGGAGAAAAAATACAACGATTATTAAGGTACAAACCGTAAAAAACTGAAAAAACCGCTGTATTTTTTTTTATGTTTTCTAGCAACAGAAACTAATTTCCGACCTAGATATACCGGATCTCATTGTGTATACAAAGTTTCATGTTATTCTAGCATGCCGTTTTAAAATGAGAGCATAAATGCGTTTGTATGGAGAACCGAGCGTAGGTACTGCCACGTACTGTGCCCTCTTAACAGCGGACTACAAAAATAACAGTCTCTTTCAGAGCCGGCTGCTTAAATATTTATAAAACCGACAATTTCCATTCCAGCACTTTACCGTTTGAAAAAAACAGGTTTAGTTAGAAAAGAGACGCTTTGCGACTTAATCTGGGTAAGTTGACGACTTGCTATGGTGCGGTGTGTGCTATTTATTAAGTGGCACGTATATTTTTTTCAAAAATTTACGTCACCAGCTTAGTGCAGTGGTGGCAACCATTGTCGCGTTCACCGTGTGTTTCCTTGTCTTGTGTTTATTTTAATCATCATCATGTCAATCGAAGGACGTCCACTGCTGGACATAGGCTCCGTGGCCAAATTGAAAGAAACGCGTGATAAAAACGATTAATTTATTATTTAAAATCCCTAACGTAAATGGCATGGAGGGGCACATAGCACGTAGAACCGATGACCGTTGGGGCGGAAAGGTTCTCGAAAGGTTCGGTAAAAGGCGCAGCGTAGTTAGGCCCCTCACAAGATAGACCGATGACCTGGTAAAGGTCGCGGAAGTCCGCTGAATGCGGGTAGAGCAGGACCGTTAATTTTGGCACTCTTTAGGGAGGCCTACGTCCAGCCAGTGGACGTCCATCGTCATGATCTTGATGATGATGATTTTGATTGTTTACTATCCAAAGAGTGACGCAATGTTATAAAATGTAAATACCCATTAGTAGGTTTAAAAATGGAGAAAATGTAGTATCACAATGATAGGTTTACCAGCCCATTACTCACAACACACTTCTAGTGATACGGAGGTGGAATTTTGTATGAGAGAGCAATAATCAAGCCTACCTCTGTATTATTTTAATAAGAGTAGCAATAGCAATCACCCTCTAAGGCGATTAGAGAGTTCTACGTGGAGGAAATATCGAGCAAAGCTAGTTAAATTCAATATATTTAACTTTATTTCGTTATGGTTTGCTATTTATCCGGAAAGGTGGGCCAAACTAGGCACGGAGTGAGTGCCGACGAGCGATGAATGGCGACGATGTGGCAGGTCACGACGGAGATGGTGGGAAGACCTGGACACATATCGTGACGATTCGCCAGAGATTGCTCGGAACCGGGACGAGTGGAAATCAAGAGGGGAGACGTTTGCCCAGCAGTGGAACTCCTTGCATTTCAGTAAATTGTCAAAAGGGTACGTGTTGGCTATATCATGCTATATGGTACTCGTTTGCTACTTCAGTAACTCAGTACTTCAGCTCTGCGCAAACCTCCCAAAGGTCCGGAACACTTGTCCCGTGAGCGAAAAAGACATACAAATAATAATAATATGATTTTCAAGTAGGTTTTGTGGCGGTCGATAATTTGGGTTTACATTACAACATTTAATCTGTAAATTATTAATAAGCAGCAATTCAACTGCCTGTGTTCGTGAGTGTTTATCGGTATTTTCTGGCCGAAAAAAAACTTACGTAGTGAATATACTCAGTACCAATATAATTTCCTTACTTTTCTTAACAGGTAGTACTAATTGCCCCTTCTGACGGCCGAGCTTGATTCCTTAAGCGTATGCCTTGTCTGTACAAGAGATCCACCTAAAAACCGATTTATATGTAAATAGCCCATGAGTGCAAGCTAAGGGACAACATAGAGGAAAATTCCATGGGATAAGTTTACATTATGAAGGATTTAGTATGATACTGTTTAGTACTTCGTAACCTCAATCGAGAATTCTATACGTATACAATTTTGTTTTTTATCTCGCAAATTGTTGTTTTTATCTTCGTGTGACCCATGGCAGTAGAAATATTACAAAATATTTTTGGCGTTTACTTGATTAAATCTACCGAATTGTCGATACTATTTTTTATGCTATACTCCAAATGAGTAGTAGCTCCATTCCAACGATAATCAATAATCATCAAATAATGGAGGTCTACGTTCAGCAGTGTACGTACATACATACTATGGCTAATGATGTTTAAAGAACATATGTAATATCGCATATAAATTCTTCGTCGCCATAAGCAGGATCCAGAAGCCAACACGAAACACGTTGAAATCAAAGAATGCGAGCCACACGTATACCTCAAGTATATCCAATCTCATAACGTCTTACAATATTGTAATATCAAACACAGACCCTCTTTTATACCCATGTCCAACCTGACGTGTTTGTGCAAAGCTTTCGCAAGCAATTTACGAATTTGCATGAAACAATAGTTATTTAAACTTTATACGAGAAGGATGATACCATTAATACCGTGCCCAGGTTATTTATTTATTAACTAGGATATACTTCTCAGACATCATACCGTGCTATCGCAAGTATTTAGTAGCTTATAGACTAGTATTTGAACCCAAGCTAAGTGTACAAGTTTGAATGATAAATAAATAATTATTGGGAGACAAAAATGTGCTTGGAAAGTCTACTACTAGAAACTACGCTCGGATTGTACTTTTGAGTCTTACAATCCTTCGCTACCTCGGCTCTCAATACAAGCACTCGCGCCAAACAACAACTTTGCAGCCTTGCAACTATACTATATGGATCGATTAGCTCTGATATAAACGCTTTTTTAGGGTTCCGTAGCCAAAATGGCAAAACGGAATCCTTATAGATTCGTCATGCCTGTCCGTCCGTCCGTCCATCCGTCCGTATGTCACAGCCAATTTACTCGGAGACTATGAGCACTACAATTATGAAATTCGCTAGAAAGGCGTATGCTATGAACCGATATAGAAATATTATATAAAATTACGACAAAAATACTAAACTGGGGGGCACCCCATACATGTAACAGGGGGTCAAAAACTTTTTTTCGATGCACATAGGCGTGTGGGGTATCAATGGATAGGCCTTAAAATATGACATAGAGGTTTCTAAAAAACTTTTCCATTTAAGTCAACCGTTGGTGAGATATTAGCTGTCAAAGTCGTGAAAAGTGTGTCCCCCCCCTCTAATTTCCAAAGTATGTAGTTTAAAATTCTGAAAAAATTTCAAGATAATGTACAATTATAAATACTTTCAACGATTTTTGGTTTGAACAAGAACGGTTTAACGGTTTTTGAGGTATTGCTGAAAAACTGTCTTGCCCAAACAATAGGGCATAAGTGCTGTAAGTTTCCTGTGAAGATACGACCTTTATTGATTCAATGTATTGTATAGTGGTTTTAAATGTAGATTAGGAGGTGTCGGTAAGGAACCATTCTTTGTGCGTGGTCCGACACGCACTTGGCCGGGTTTTTTATATAAGGTGTAGTGAATTAATTACCTTATTGGTATTAAATAACATGTATTTAATAACTATTAAAATAGAGCACTCTACTTCGTTAACGAAAACCTTTAGTTATGAATTATGTAGGTACTAAATAATGTTTCATTCAGTCATTTGCTTTATGCAATATACTCGTATTGCAATGTTCGGAATCGGCGAATAACCTTAATTATCGCCAGCATTTGAACACCAAATGGAGTTCAGTTAACACTGACACAGCTGAATGCATTTTAGTTTCAAATGCATTTAGTTTCGATAACTATTTGAGCAGCTAAATGGGAAGGAATTTATAAGACCGTGTATTTCAAAACTAGGGCCTCAATGTAGTTGATCTCTTTAAATGGCAGTCACATTTCAATTTATTAAGTGCTCGCTGTTACACTCTGGGATTTTTTCATGGACAGGAACGATATCGCGTTCGCGGTAGAGCGGAGGCCGCGAGTATGACATATCATCATCCTCCTAGCGTGTTTCCTATACAGTTGCATCCTGAAGGATGCCTGGGGTCCGCTACCTAATCCCAAGAATTGGCGTAGGCACTAGTTTTTACGGAAGCGACTGCCATTTGACCTTCCAACCTGAGGGGGAAAGCAGACCTTATTGGGATTAGGCTTGTCAAGTGAGTTGGCAACTTGACTGTTAGAGGTTCTCAAGCCGCCCGGAGGCCTCTAACTTGGCAGTATGACATATGAAACCACTAATCAACAGTCAACAGTTTCGGAAAGATCAAAAATGCAAAACCGCCTGTGCCCCGCACCGCCCCGCTCCCGCTCTCTGCGTTTCGAGCTGAAATGTTGAATAGGTACGTTTGTATCTATTTTCGAATACAGGCACTTAATGTATGATACTTTGAGTAGGGTTAGGGTACGCTTCGTATAGAAATGTATCGGTTCCAATGCTTGAGTAGGGATTTCAATTTAAATTGATAATTAGCGATGAAACTCCTGGGGGTCTTTTGAACCATTTAATTGAATTTGATTCGTATTGCAATTTTTCTTTCGTGCCTGTTCTAGCAATTAAAATATGCCAGATTCACTAGAATCGGTTGAGAAAGGGACCGGTTGGACCTGTAGAGGAGAACAAGCCATTGAATACTTTTTTTTATTTACAAAAACTGGCTTAACATAAAATCTATATAAATTATCAAACCTGCTTACAAAATTTCACGAGAATCTTGTTGAGAAATACGACCTGTAGAGGAGATAAAATTCGAGACGACATAATTTTTGTCGAAGCTGAAGCGGAGACCTTCATTTGACTCGGTTGTAAATTAATAAACGCATGAATATTGAATACATACGTAAAGGTTTTGTTTACTTACGTTCACGTTAGTTACATGATCCCAACCTCACATATTATTATTGCGAAGTAGCAAACAACACAATGCCTGAGTATGTTCATTGTTCTATACGTCTATGTTCTTATAATAGGAAAAATAATCATTGAACTAAGGCCAATAAAACAGGAAAAAATACGGGACTGCTCCCATTTTTGGTAATAAATGGGAAGCCAATTTTTTCCCATTGAGACGGAGTCGTAAAATTCAGATTCTTATGACAAAAGCCCTGCTCGGCTTCGATCTGAAATGTGGGTGGAAAATGTAGAACCTATTCTTTGAAGGACTTTTATTTGAAGTTGAAGTATTTATGATAAGTTACTTCAATTCTTGAAGATAAATGGAATTAAAGTTCGCCTTCGTTTGACGGGAAAAGAAATAGAAAGATATAAATAGAAGAAGAGAATGTCGATTGTTTTGAATCCATTAAAATATATTTTTAACCGACTTCAAGATTTCAAAAGAGGAGGTTATCAATTCGGTTGTATATATATTTTTTTAATGTTTGTTACTCCATAACTCCGTCATTTCTTAACCAATTTGGAAAATTCTTTTTTTAATTGTAAGTATATATATTCAAGTTGGTCCCGTTTTTGTCAAAACGCAGTTCTGATGATGGGATCCATAAGAAATTGAGGGAACTCCTCAAATCTTAAAGGCAAACATATAGTGATTTTTGTGTTTTTATCAACAAATTGAGCATTTTCATCCAAAAATGTGACATTTGGTGAAGTGAAACTGCTGATGATGATCAGAACAGAACTCTTCAACGACGAAAAGTTCACGTTTGGCGATTTGTCCTCCTAGCTGTGTTTGTTAAGCAAGTTCTATCTTCACGATAAATTTTTATCATGCTCGATTTCTGATGATGGGATCCATGAGGAATTGAGGGAACTCCTCAAATCTTAAAGGCAAACATACAGTGATTTTTGTGTTTTTATCAACAAATCGAGCATTATCATACAAAAAAGTGACATTTGATGAAGTGAAACTGCTGATGATGATCAGAACAGAACTCTTCAACGACAAAAGTTCACATTTGGCGATTTGTCTTTCTAGCTGTGTTTGTTAAGCAAGTTCTATTTTCACGATTGATTTTTGTCATGCTCGAGTTCTGATGATGGGATCCATTAGGAATCGAGGGAACTCCTTAAATGTGAAGGGCACACAAATAGTAATTTTAGTATTTTCATGAACTAATCAAGCATTTTCATTCATAAAAGTGACATTTGACGAAGTGGAACTGCTGATGATGATCAGAACGGAACTCTTCAACGTCGCGTAGTTCAAGTTTGGCGATTTGTTCTCTTCGTTTTGTTTGTCAAGCAAGCAAGGTTTTTCCATGATTCCATGAGAAATTGAGAGTACTTAGTCTTCTACCATTATAAACATACTTATAGCCATTTTTATTTTATTGTATGGAATCTAAGAGTGCACCATCTAAGTATAATTATCTTTCTCCGGTCGGTTTTTTTTTAATAATTTTATATATTTTTATGTCACCTGATGGTATGTGATGACGAGGATGACAAATTCAAATAAATTCAGCTCTTTACCGAATGTCTCTGGCCAAATTTGATCTCAAAATCCTCCTTCCGTCCAAAATTAATTTAAGTCAAATTAATTTATTCAACAAACATTAAAAGAGGATACTTGTATAAAACAAAACAACTATAACTAATTAAAAAAAGGATCCAAGATCGGCGCCATGTGGAAAGGTTCCCATAAGGCTGGCAGCGTTCCCCCTTTGGATAGCTACGCTGATCCGCTGGCCAAGGAACGAACCAGCCCTACGGTCTCCTGACACCTCGGCAAGTGTTCGGGATAGTTGCCCAAAAAGTCGGTGGGCACCCGCGCTCCACGGTCCCAGTGTCTCCACAGCAAATGCCGCAAATATATGACGGTCTGCAATTCCGATGTATTGGCGGCACTTCGCAGCCTCGGCCGCTGCGGCTGCCCCGCCCGCTCTCAATGAAGTTGCGCCTAGGTGGGACAGGCAAAAAAAAAAAACAAATTGAAAAATAATTGAATAATATATTCCTGCAAAATCACGAAGTCTGTATTTACGATACGATGAAAATAATTCCCGTTTTAATCCAAAGAATATTCAACATGTCTGGTCATAAAAATAAAAAGGCCCGACCTAGAAGTTCAGAAGGGACTTTCTATAGGTATTCAGTTAAGCCATGTTAGTGCCACTGCCATCAATAGTTTTAAATTAAATTGCTAAAGGACTTCATCCTCACTGACACTAATCGGGATTCAATACGCGAGCAAATTAGATCACATTATCACGTCGTCTCATTTGATTCCAGACGTGTCATTTGGATTAACATTATCTCCGTTGGTAAGGCTGCTGTCTTGAATATGAAAAGACGGATTGTCCGAATTTAATAAATAATGATGGTATATGGTGCATCGGTAGAAGTCCACCGAGGTACATAAATTCACATTACAAGCAGTGACAGTGAAAACAGTAGGCTTACTATGACAAAAGTTTTTTACACGAATCGAACTATGCATATTGTAAGATCAATAAGGTTATGGGAACAATTACATGTTATGGGAACTAGATGACGATATATTTTATAGATATATACTTAAATATATAGAAAACATCCAAATCTCAGGAACAATTGCTACATTTGCTAACAATAAAATCGCCAAATATCACGATTTCTCTATCATTTCCATTTATTCCATAATTATGCTTAAAGTTTTTTTGCAAATGATGAAACCTTAGCAGGTATTAATTCAGAATATAATCACGCAAACTTTTCGTCATTTATATCTGCATAACTTACGTCATACAAAACGTCACGCAATCGACCGGCTTGTTTGCTATTTTAACTACTCTCCGCTCCGCTTTATTCCTACCACATCCTTACTAGAACAAGCGAGTAGAATGACTAATGGGATTTACTATGTTTGTTGGGTTTAGGGACAAAAGTTAAAGGGTGTTAGCAGGTTATCTTTGCTCGTATGTCGTCACGATTCCTAATGAGATAGAATTCGGAACGCGGATTAACGAGGTATTACTGAATGTCTCCGGAATATATTTACGAGGAGTAATATTTGGCGTATTGTAAGTAATTTTACGTCACGGATATTTTTTTATATTGGAGTCTTGAACACTATAATAATTATTCCAAATTAGTCGTAGTTTCCAGGGACCTTAGGGCTGGCTCGTGCCTTGCCCAGCGGATTGGCATAGCCATCCAACGGGGGAACGGAGCCAGCCTTATGGGTACCCCTCCCCCAGGGTTCCAAACCGGGGGATCAATTTTTTTTTTTAATTTGTATTCTTATATTTTAACCCTTTCTGTACGGGGACTTGAACGCCTAGCACCGCCTCAATACGGGCATGTTTTTGCGAGAGTCGGTGGTTAGACATATTTTCACTTACGTGTATTTTCTGAAATATAACAGCTATGTGCTTGAAATTTTATACACACATTAAAAACATTATTGACGTTTGCTAACTACTCACTTATTGCACTTTTAATCGCTTATACTTTATATTTCACGCGTAATATCTCACACTAAAACAAAATAAAAAATTAAGTTATTACAAGCTATTTTAACTATTGTTAGTTTTGTAAATATTAGTTTATGATATTTTGAATAGAACAAGGCCTTTAAATGATAATAAATATTAATATTCTTTAAATCACGAAATTTACGACCATAACACTTGCAACTGGCCCCACTTCTAAAACTCGATGAAATATAAAACAACACTATTTGCCGCCATATTGAGTTAATTTTGGAGTACGGGTGTCAACTCCAGTTGACAGAAAAAATGCGGGATTTTTAAATAAGCATTTATATCAACGCCATCTACGGAAATGTCCTGGCATTTTTTTCTTTGTATCTATACTAATGCTACTACTAAATAATATCGGTACAAGACATAAGGTCTAAGTTTGTTGAAAAAAAATCTCGAACTTCGTCCTTGTTTCGATCAACTTAACACCCGTACTACAGTGATGTTGCCTAATTGGCAACTCTGGTTGTCACCCGTACAGAAAGGGTTAATATTTAGTCTGAATATTGTTTTGTCAAATTCATAAAATAACATAATAATTTGTAAGTCATGTTGTGCCAAAGATATCTCTTTAATGTATATTTATTTATTTATTGCAACCATGGTATTACAGATTTTATGCATGATAATATTATTATCTTTTTCTACTCGCTGGCTTTAATTTTTAAATTAAGACTTCGTAAACCGAACTGCAATCACATGTTTTTACTCTATGGAATTCATAAGACAACTCCTTAGAGAACTATAATGAAATTGACCAATCACGTGTCGCCGTTAATGAACTAAAATGAAATAGACCAATGACGTGTCACCGTGGAACGCGCGCCTATACGAAATGATAGCTGACCTGTTGGGCCTGCGCTTCGTTTCCACAGGGCTAGTTATTTCGTTCTAGTACCTTACTTAGACCATTTGGCACCCGGCGTGGTCTAAACGCGGTACTCAACTAAAAAAACTTACATTTTAAAACGATTGTATAAAATACTATTTGAGTCTCACATGGGCCCTGTTAGAGCATATCATTATATACATATTATTAGATACAGGCGTCTTGAACCTAGTGGTAGGTATTTACTGAGAAAAACCACCGAAAATACTGTCAACTGACCATTTTATAAACCTTATTGCAATGATGTTAAGACCTATCAGTATACAGTATCAGTATACTCCAGCTTGCCTTCGCTTCAACTAAATGAAATCGATTGCGTCATTCGATACTACTCGGCTCGACACAGTTCAGTGAGTTTTAGCGATTGTTTTTGTTTAAAGTTTAGCTTTAAAACAGTCCTTGAACTCTAATTGATCGGTGGCAATGCGATGGTTGAGTTACTAACGATTACGGAAATTCCCGGACTTTCGGGGCTTACATAAGCCAGTTCTGAACTGCATATACTAACTTTGTTTTAAGACGAATCGTCCGCGCTGTCTGGTGAAAAGGTTTAAAGACCTAAGCCTCTGTAAGTAAGCGAAAAAAAAATCCTGATGGATTCGTATCTTTGATATTTCGTTAACAATTTCACGGTGTGTATTTTTTAAAGATCATTTATTTATAGGTATACCATGTCAAAATAAATATTCAAATGAGCTTGTTTTCTACTTAATCGCTACTACAGCTAAATTACAGTAAAAAAAAATATTTTGACTGCTCTGTGTAAAAATACTTTCTTTATTTTGATTTTCCTGTTTAGTAAAATAAAGCAAAATAAGTCCATTACTAACCTGAATTTAACATGAGTTAATCTATATAGAAAATCGTATTCAGTATTCAATTTCACTAGGTATTCTAGAGAGTACATACCTACTTGTAAGGGTAAATACAAAGTAACAGAGTGAGAAAAGATTTTCTCATTCACTCTTTATGACGTTGACAGAAAATTGAATTTCTATTGGACTGCGGAAATAGTACATTACTACAGAGGCCGGGACAAAAGGGGTTGCCGGCCGAAGACATATAGACGGCTGAGCGAAGCGAGGCCGGATAGGTCTAAGGCCGGCAGCCCCATATTTCCCGCCGAGGTATGTATAGTGCTTTTCTCAAACATGCAATGAAATAAACAACGAAAAAATCAAAATTTTTATTTTTAATACGCATAGTGGCAGTATGTCATGATGCCTTTGCCACAAATTTATGTGGAATGGAAATTAAAAAAGAGGACTTTGCCGGCCTAGGCCTGCAACATTTGTATGAAATTGCATTAACGAGCTCTTGTCCTAGCCGCACCTGAAACGTCACACTTCGCAGCCTATTATAAGGAACATAACATCAATATTTCATTGCATGTTTGAGAAAAGGTTTTTTTCTTTACACCCGTGCTTATTATCTATTTACCGTACTTTTTTTTTGGAGGAAGTAAAAATAAACACCACCCAATTACGATTCTCAAAGAATTCGTAGATTGTGTCTAAAGAGAGCAAAGTGATATATTTAAAGTAGGATTGAATAGGCAAATAGAGTACGTAGTCCTGAGCGTAACAAGGAAGGGGAGGGACGCTGAAAAAGGGAATAATTTTGCAAACGAGTGGCACACGCTGATTTTTACACCTGCTATTCGAGTCATCAAAACTACCAATTAGATCCCTGAGGTGTAAGAACACATTTAAAACACTTTTGAAAAAGAAAACTATTTTTGCAAAATAACAAGCAACATACATTAAACATACAACAAACATACCGTACATCATAACAAAATTAATTATATCACACAGACATAACATATTTTACAGTACATATGGTGCTACATTACCGCACGAGTGCGGTAATCAGCAGATTACGTGCATATGTCTAAACTTTAAAGAGCCATATGTACTGTAAAACGTTGTACGATACACGTGCGAACAGGTAATTCGCAACTCGTGTTGATTTAAAACACTCCCTTCGGTCGTGTTTTAATTTATCACCACTCGTTGCGACTTTCCTGTTTACTGCACTTGTATCGTAATGTACTATTACAAACTCACTCCTCATTTTCCGAAAGGGATAGACCGAGCACATACGATTGTAATTGTACTTTTCCGTTCACTGATGGAGACAATGTGATATTTACGCACGGCCACGGACTGAAGTAATTACGTAAATATTCATCTGTAGTAAACATGCCAGTTTCAATCTAAATTCATTACAATAGAGGTAAACTACATTTGTCTTGTGTTTGTTATAACTGTCTTTGTTTTGTTGCAAAGTAACCTCTATATAACCCTCCGAATCGCTAAACTTAAGTGGCAGTGGGCGGGGCACATAGCACGTAGAACCGATGGCCGTTGGGGCGGAAAGGTTCTCGAGTGGCGACCGCGTACCGGAAGGCGTAGCGTGGGCAGGCCGCCACACGGTGGAATAGTGACCTGGTAACGATCGCGGGTGTCCGCTGGATGCGGGTGGCGCTGGACCTGTCATTGTGGAAGTCTTTGGGGGAGGCCTATGTCCAGCAGTGGACGTCTTTCGGCTGTCATGATGACGATGATGATGATATTTGTCTTCTACTTGTCGACCTTGTCGTTAAGCTAAGATTACTACTGCAGCAAGCATGCTGGACTACAATAGTGGTCAAAAGTATTTTGACATATTTTACAATCTTGTTTGTAAATCGTATTCGCTAACTAGTGAGACATGCGGGCCTTGTCCGAATACGTAGTTGTTGTGGGAACGAATATACGCCGATTGCCGAGCTGCCGTGCGAGCATATACGTTTAGGGTGAATCCTTTTTTAACCATGGACAACATTGAAGTTATTCAAATTAAACAACGCCTTAGGGAGGCGTACAGCGACATCTACCGTAGAAGACTTAGGCTTCTATTAACGGAACTATTGAAGGATTTCGTGGACGAGCTTGGTTGTTCCGATAGCTCAGAGGCTAGAGCGATTGGCCGCGTATGCCAGATGTCGCAGGTTCAAATCCTGCTCGGATGTAATACAAACTTGGAACATTTAAACTTCATTCTCTCTGTCACTATTCCTTTGCGTTATATGTTCTCGCCGCTGAAGTGAAAACTTGTATGTATCACACGAGAGCAAAGATATTTGCATCTCGTGTCTTTGAGTCCCTTGCTACGCTCGAGATTCTAATTTTCAATCACTCGCTACGCTCGTGATTCAATTATAAAGTCTTTCGCTTCCTCGGGACTCAACATCGACACTCGCAGCAAAAACCTACTTTGATCTCTTGTTGAACAAATAACCATTTTTGGCTAATTTGAAAAATTTTACTTGTTTACTCATATTTATAGTTTTGTAGTTATATATGTATTTGTATATATACAAATACTGTGCACCTGAATGGATGAACAGTGCACACTTAGCCAGAGTGGACGTTGAGCTTAAACACACTATGAGGATCATTTCGGGCTGTATCATGCCAACACCTACTCACTGGTTACCGGCCCTCAGCAACATTGCGCCACCGGACATCCGCAGACAGAACTGCCTTGCACGGGAGCTCATCAAAATCTCCGCCAATACCCTGCTACCCATCCATGAAGGCCTGGATAACCTTTGCACCACACGCCTTAAATCCCGACACCCGCCAGCTAAAACTTTTCACACACGTGACTCATCGTGGAAGGATAGTGAAGCGTGGATGAAACAATGGGAAGCCCAACAACTCAATATAAGCAACACCATATTTGAGCTCAATACCCAAGAGCGAACCGAAGGGTTTCATGAAAGCCGACAAATATGGTGCAGACTCAATCGCTTGAGGACTGGTGTCGGAAACTGCGCATACCTCTGGCACAAATGGGGATGGAGTGAGTCACCGGCATGCGACTGTGGGGATCCGAAACAAACCATACACCACATGGTATTTGAGTGCCCTATTACTAGATATAATGGATCACCCGAGGAATTCAAACACCTCACAAAGGAAGTGAGTTTATATGTGCAGAATTGTGATTGTAAATATACTAGGTGGCCCATTCAAATCGGTCAGTATGGGAAAGTCTGAAACTATAAGACATACGAAGATTTGTTCTTAGGAACCATGTCACCGATTTTGATAAAAAGAAAAACTGCATTCATACATTTGAAAAAAACACTGTACCCAGCTAGGGAATCGAACCCGGTTGTTTTGAAAAAATAAACTTACACTATTTCTATTCAGATATCGTTTGTGTAGGTCTTCAGCAGTAAATGTCTCTAAGAAACATAATGTCTAAAATGAATAAAATGCATTTTTTTCACATACTTTAATTTATCATAGTAGGTGTTCAAAGTGACCACCGTTACAATATTCAACAAGTTCAGGCATGTAAAATTGTCTCTATGGTTGTTTGTACCTCTCTACTTGTAAAATCGGTGACATGGTTCCTAAGAACAAATCTTCGTATGTCTTATAGTTTTAGACTTTCCCATACTGACCGATTTGAATGGGCCACCCTGTATATAATGTACCTATCTAACCAGTGTGTAACCGCCATACGATAAATAAATATATATTTACAGGTATAATGGCACGGATATATTATCAGATTTACTGAGACGGCCATCTGGGAAGTTGGTCAACGCAAGCATGCTTGCATACAGTAGTGATCATAAGTATTTCGACATATTTACAATCTTTATGGTAAGTCGGTAAATAGGTCGCGATAAAATAAGTTCATTATTTTGTCATACGTTTCCTTGGCGCTTCTAGACATGCGGGACTTGCCGAGTGACGAGATGATTATTCGGCGAATATACAGGGTGTGGCCTGTAATAGGAGCAAAAAAATTAAAGACTGCTTACTTAGAGCACCTACAGTAACCTCTTGTCTCCAAAAAAAAATCTTTTTTCACTTGGGAGAAAATTTGATCTAAAGTTATGACCTCCAAGTAATGGATCTTGGCACCACGAGATTATAGCCCGACAGTCACTGCTGATATTGAGGTAGCATCTAGTTATGACTCATAATCTTTGTTGCATTTTTGGTTTAAAAGGATATTTTTGGGATTATTCAATTATTTTTATTAATTTTTTAGTTTTTTAAATAAATAGTTATTAATATAGCTCCAGTAGAGTAAAAGAGCTATAAATGCAAAAAAAATATCCAAAATAGGCGTTTTTTTTTTTCAATTAAAACCATTTGGAAATAATTGCTAGAGAGCTCAATAGTGTACCGTTAATTTTTTTGCTCCTATTACAGGCCACACCCTGTATAGT